>VZRH01007890.1:634022-775765 GCA_013397555.1 Urocynchramus pylzowi | reverse complement strand
GGGGCTCGGCCGTACCGGGGCCTTGACCTTAGCCTGTACTGGCGTCTGGGGTCAGGACTTGCTCGTGTAAGCCTTGCTTAGAAATAACAAAAACATCTCTACATTATCAGCCCTGTGTTCAGCACAAACCCACAACACAGCCCCATACCAGCCGCTGTTTAGAAATTTAACTCCACCCCAGCCACACCCAGCCCGTATTCCACCCCTTATTCCATACTATTTATACCATGGCCAGACCTCATACTGTTCAATACAACTTCACTAGCCATCATCCTTCTTCCCATAATTTGATACAATACACAGATGTTACTCCATTAGTCGATGGACCACCTTTGCAAAATGTCCATAAGATGTCCTTTGAGTTCATGTAGTCCATGACTTTGGGTTACATCAGTTATGGTAGTCACTTGGGACGATAGAAATGTGTTTTGTGGAGATACTGGGCACCAAAGCCACTGGTGCACTTGCACTGCTTCTTGTAAGGCTTCTTCTCCATTGTTTTGTGTGGTTTCTGCAGCAGTAATTCCTGTAATATGCAACTCAAGCCATGGGGTTTGCCCAGGCTGGGCTCCTGCTGGGTGGAGTGAAGGGTAGGAAGGGTTGCCTGTTTCTTATACAGCCATTATCCCAGTGAAAGCCAAAGGGCAGAGGCTGAGCAGGGCAGGACTGTGGGCACCTGAGATGTCCCCTGCCTGCTGCCCAAGCATGTCGTGTCCAACATCAGAGAGGAAAGGGGAAGAAATGTGCTCTTCCAGGCACTTGTGCATGGAGGAACTATCTTCCCTCAACACCTGCAATGTTCAGCTGGTGTCCTGAATGCTAATTTGTGATTATCCTTTGCTTAATGTTTGTCCTTTCTGCTGTTATGGATCAAAAATATTTTACAACATTGTTTGGCTTAATGACCTTCTGCAGCAGTGGACCAAACTGAATGGGATATTTTATAAAGTGGTTTTGTTAATTTGCCTTAAAGTTCTGTGTTATTAACTTACTAAATTCCTATTTCTCTTGCATTTCAGCAGTGTTCACAAAATTTTGATAGCTTCACGGCAGGCAGAAGGTAGTTCCTATCAACAAAGGATGCACCAACCAATGTTTGGTCATCACTTGGCTCCTCACTACAAGCCCCCTTTCCCAAATGCAGAATTTTAATGGTGAATAGCATACTAGACTGTGATATCTCAGGTCTCAAAAACTAGAGAGACTTGGGGCTGATCAATATTTGGATGAGCTACCTCGTTAGATACTGCGGAAAATGCTGCTGGTGATTCATTCAATGGCACTCTTCTGTCTATGAGTCAGGGCTGAACAAATGCCACTGCACAGCATTAGTGGGTCGTACCATTCAGGGGCATAAACTGGAGATTTTTGCCAGTTACAGCTGTTGGAAGATCACTGATTTTCCTGCCTTATTCCAGTTTCAGTACGGCTTTCCAGAACTGGCCAGCAGTTGTGGCAGAATACAGCAAAGGGTTTCCACAGTTCCTTTTGTCAGGCACCACTCACTGGTGGCAGCGGGGCCAAGAACAGCAGTGGCAGCAGTGGCCATGGGCACCACTGTAGGCAGCCACAGATCCTGGCTTTGTGTCAGTGCCCAGCTTGAACTGATGATGCAGCACTGATTGTACGTGCCCCACTGCTGAGAGCCCTGGGAGGGAGCATCCTTCATTCCTCCTCCTGGCTTCCCAGCCATTTAGTCCTTCTTTCCTCCTCCTGGCTTCCCAGCCATTCATTCCTTCTTTCCTCCTCCTGGCTTCCCAGGGGTGCTTCCCCTGCACTTCCCTTGCAGGTCAAATCAAGAAATGTGTGTGGTGTTTTGGGTGTATGGGTGCAGACATAGAGCTGGGACAGGGGATAGATGAGAGTGTTTAGGGCTTTTCCCCCCCATCCAAATGCTGGTCCTGGTGGTGTGTAACTTTGCACTCCATGCCACAGTCCTTCACCTTTTCCTTCCTTTTTAGATCCCAGGTGTATAAATAAGTGTATATGAAATTCCATTTTCTGCTGGAAACCTGGTTAAAGTCACCTAGAAATAATTCTGAATTATATTAAAAGTGAGTGGAAGGCATTGGGAACCAGTATGAGGACCTCTTTGTCTCTCTTTAAGGGCTTGTGAATAAATTTTTCAAAATCAAAACTAAACTAGATTGAAATTATTTACAAACCTAAGTTGTCTATATGGTTCTCAGGTACTTCCAGATGATTGACCAAATGCTCTTGCTTTCATCCACTCCAGAACTTCCCAGAAGGACTCATTCAACACAGAATTTCTCTACAGTAACGTGCTAATCCAAGTGCTAATGATGAACATTTATGAAATTGATATTGTAGCTAAGTCCAGCAGAGGAGAGGTGAGGAGACAAATACAAAAATGTATTGCACAGTACCCTCTTAACATACAGTCGTGTGTATTGTAATGCCCTCCTTCTCTGGCTCTCACTTTTCCAGTCAAACCAAGTTCCTGTCTCCAGACAACTAGGAAGAATTGGTATTAGAACAGTCATTATTTCAGGTTTGCATTGAGTTGTATTTATCCAGAAAACATGTAGCAGTCTGGTGCTGGGACCAGAACTGAGCAACTCATGATAGTTTTAAGACCTACATCACTCGATCCAATCCTCCAATTCTCTCCATTCTGGCAAGGAGCATCATTCCTGGAAACATTTAACTCTAGGTTGAATGGAACTCTAATAAGCCTGATCTAGTTGAAGATGTCCCTGCTCATTGCAGGGGAGTGGGCTAGATCTTTAAAGATCCCTTCAAAACCAAGCTATTCTATGAAGCATTCAATAGTTAAATGGGGAAAACCTCCAGTTCTAAAGTTAAAATAATGTGGCTTCAGTTGGAGAGTTCAGCAAGTTTCTCACACACAGCATGCGCCTCCATGGCGAACAACCCATTTTCACACTTCAGCTGAATTTATAATCACCTGTAGCACCTCTGCCAGGAGGGACAATGGTGACCTCTCTCAGTAGTGGCAGCTCTGCTGCTGTCACAGCTTCCTGAGCCTGTAAGGGCAGTGGTAGCCAAATGCAGATCAGCAGACCTGCAGTCAGACTTTACAGTGTCTTTACAAATGGGTTTGTCATCTAAACTTCACCTGGGAACCTGGTTTACCCTGGTCTCACAGGCCAGAGGAGAGCAGTTTGGACAGACTGTGGGCTATGAAAGCCATAAGTTCCCATAAGTTCAGTAGCACTGCTGCCTTCTACCAGACAAGCAGCATCAGTAATACACAGCAATTAAAGAAATACAGCTGGTGCTTATTTTCTAAAACAAGTAACTAATGTATGACTATAACTCCCTGAAAGTAAACTTGCTGTAGATAATAGCAAGGTGAATGAGGTTTAATTTTGAGGTGTTGGCAAAAAAATTGCAGAAGATTTTTTATCACAAAATTGAGTTATTGCTTCCTCAGAGTCATCGGGCATACTGCATCTCCATCTGAGCTGCATAACATTCTTTTATTTGTCCAGACTGCTTTCAAAGAGGCTGCCAATCAGTATAAACTATTTTCTGGTTTCTGATTTGTGTGAAAGGTTTTGAACTGTAAAAAGTCCAGCTTTAATATCAGAATGTTTTATCAAAATAAAGGTTTGCTGACAGCAGTTTAATGCTAGGCATGATTCACCTCAATGGTAAAGTATGTGTTTTTGGGGAAAAGGGAATCTCAGATTTAATTGATGTGATTAGCTGTGTTTTTTACACAATTTGGTGAATTAGTAGAACTCCATCAGAATTCCATCAGAGGCAACAAAATTCAGTCATTCAACTCCACATTACAGAAGTAACTCCAACACAGAATCAGGAATTTGAGGGAAATTGCAGTTTCTTAACTTCAGAGGTTAGCTGGAATCTGCCATTTCCCTCATACTGATTAACTTCATTTTCTGGAAGAAATTCCCTTGATTTCAATGGGATTACTCTTAGAACTGGTGTTGAATAACAAGAACAGGTATGGAAATGTGCACTTAAGATGTTTGAGCGCTAAACCAAACCAAACCAAACCAAACCAAACTCTTTAAGAAAAATTAATGAATCAAAATTTTTTAATCTTAGTACAATTATTTAGACTTCAAAAACATTCACTTGAGCACATATGACACAGCAACCTAATTGTGTGGCACTTGTTTTTCTGGTATGTACATTTGCCAACAGGAAAAGCAAAATACATACACACAAAGATTAAATACATGGTTTAGAACTCAAATTAATTTATCTTACTTTATTAAAATGGAAAAAATATGTGGTGTAAACCTACTTGTTTTAATATTATTCTTCAAACTCAAGTCAAAAAACTAAAATGCAAACAGTGAAAAATGCCTCACAGTTACATAGACCTCGGCATTCTTACAATTGATCATTTTGTACCTTGCAAATCTTCATTTGTGGAAATCAGCCACTTAGTTGAACTGTGACTTTCCCATCATGAATTAAAGCTATGTTTTCTTATTATTTTTTGCCTTGAAGTGATATTTAAAACAGTAGTTGTGGACACCAACAAAGCAGTATTTATTGTCCTCATCACTTTTAGAAAACACTGATGTTTGTTTTGGCTTTATGAACAGAGATATTTCTGAACTGTCTTTAGTGATCTCCTAGTTAACAGCTGGCTTGTGATAAGTAAAGTTGATTAATCAGACAGCCCTGGTTGTAATCAAATTGTTTACCAGAAGAATACTTTGAGTTTGTGCTTCTGCTTGCTGTTGGTTGGAAAAAAATTTGTAGCCTTCCTTTTCAAACTGGGGTGAAAAGTTAGACATTAAAAGCTCCATTGTATGGAAACAAAGACTTAGAAAAGTCAGGTGCAGAATTTAAGTGGATATGTTACTGAACTGCATTTATTCAGGACCCTTTTCCTTCTTGAATATTCAGGAATTTCTTATGCAAGTTTAGATTTTTCCAGGAGATTTGCTCTTGGGTTAAATAGTAGCTTTCATCTGATGGACCACTGAGAGTCAAATGTGAATTGCTTTCTTTGGGTGAAGAGCTGTATCTGGCAGAGTTTAGGAGGGATTGATTGTGCTTAGGACTTTTTGACCTAGTTGAGTAGAGAGGAAGTTACCTGTCCTGTTTGAACAGCTATGCCCCTATATTGAGGAGTTCTAAAAAGCACAAGATTTCCATTATCTCATCCTGAAATGCTGGATTTGGGGGTTGTGCTGTGAATCTTTTTTTTCCCAGCCCTTTGGAATACCAGAGTCATGTTGTGCTTGAAAACAAAGAAGTTGAAGAAAGTTTTCATCAACCTCTTCACATAAGAGTGTTTTTCAAGCTTGTTCAATAAAAGATCTTGCAGTGTAAGTCCTTGTCTGGCAAGATAACAGCCTGAGTTCAGTGTGCTCAGGGAATACTAATTAGTCTCTTCATTCAGATTTTCCTGGTTTGGTTTTTTTGTTTGTTTGGTTTTTCCCCAAGAAGTCTGAATATTTAGCATGTCACCAACATTCTTTGTGGTTTTCCAGAAAAATTTAACTGCTTCATGGTGGCTTGGAGGTTCCACTCATACTTATTTCAAGTATTTTTTTTCCAAATGAAGGATCCAGATGATGTGAAAGCATAATCTGTGTGTTTAGACAAATGCTGTTCACACCTAAAAACTCCATGACAGTGGAAATCAAGTATACTTCACTGGCTTCAGAATAATGAAGCCATTGAAAAATCTTCAAACCAGGATGAGTACAAAGAACAGTCTTGTCTTCTGGAGATCTGTGCAGTGAAAAGCTCAAGTCATGGCTGATGAGGTGTCTCAGAGATGTTAGCAGTGTCAAGCAGCTGGCAATTGGTTCCTGTGACAGGAAATAGCTAAGACAGCTCAGTGCTACAAGCAGTAGAAACTGTCCTTATTGTTATTGGAATTGTAGTTTCCTCCTTTGTAATCATCATGTGTTCTAAGTGAATTTGTTTTAGCCCCCAGAAAAAAACATGTCTTGCTTTTATGTGGTCTCTGTTCATTTGGGAAGAATGGTACTGGTTAATGTGCACACAACTTCTCAGTAAACTGAAATATTTAGCTGGTCACTTGGGTAATGCAATTGCATTGGCTGCAGAAAAGTTTGCAGCATGGCAGGATAAAAAAGGGGAATAACCTTGCCATGAAGGGCTATTAAAAGAGACACCACCCCTGGCTTAGGAGTCTTTGAGATATGAATTTCTAAAGGATGGGAAAATATTGGTAAGTATTCCTGTGCAGCTGCCCATTGCACTGCTGTTGGCCATTGCTGGAGGCAGGGCTGCAGCCAGGCTTTTACAAAGAGCTGCTCTTTGGTCTGATCTACTGTGCCTTTTCATCTACATCTGGGTTTTTTTTGGTTTTTTTTTTTTTTTTAGTTTTTTTTTTTTTTTTTTTTAATAATTTTTTTTTTGAAAAATGATTTTANTTGTTTTTTTTTTTTGGTTTTTTTTTTTTTTTTTAGTTTTTTTTTTTTTTTTTTTTACATAATTTTTTATGTGCAAAATGATTGTAACAAAAAGTAGGCTATCAAGAAATTAAATTACATTGTGTTCATCTGTAAGGGAAAACTATCCCTTGAAATGACAGGCCTCAGCCAAGGTTTTGTCCAGCTCTGTATGTTGGTGTAGTTGGGGGTGAACATTAGTGTATCTGAGGCACAAGCAAAAAACTTAAGTGCCTGCTATGGTCTTAGATTCTTGCCAGGAAAATTTGCTTAACAAAGTGAAATCCTTCTGTTTACCTTGAAGCATCTCTTTGGTTCCAGCTGATTTTGTTTTATCTCTGTAAACTATTTTATTCTGCTTTAATTTTCTCCCAAGCAGCCTGTAATCTTTCCATGCACTTCAAGCAGAGACAGTAGGTAGTTAAAACTTGTCTGTGTCTGATTTGGAAGGCTACTGCAGACACTTCTGTGCAAACTAAAAGACTCCACTGAGTCTCCACTGTAGAGGTGTGCAGCTTCTGCTTATTTTTGCATGTTTTTACAAATAGACAACTGACAAGTGGGTCCTAATAAAGTATTAAGAATAATAAACAAAAAAGAGAATATAAACAAACAGTCTGAGCTTCTATTTGATATTTTTTCACTTCAGTGTTTTTTGAATCCAAGCAATGGATATGTTCAGTGATGGTAACTCAAGCAGGTTTCTTGCATGCTAACTTCCCAAGGGATAACAGCCCTAGATTTCTTGGATCTGTCTTTTGAAACAAGGTTTGCACAACTTGAAATTTCACTGCTGGTGTAAAAAGGAGCTAACTGTGTTTCTTCTTCATTGTCTTTGATCTCGTAGGAATCACTCCTCATTTATTCCAGGGTAGATGAGCACCACCCCAAAGGCCCCAGCAAATGAGAAGAGTCCAGGGATACATTCTACACAGCATAACCCTCTTGCCTCAGTAGACAACTCTTATGCTGGGAACTCAACTCTTTTATGCTGGGAAGTTCCACCAGTGTCTCATCCTCTGTTGTGCAAAAAATGCCTGTCTGTGTTTGCAGATCAGATTCACCCTTGGAAAGATGAAACCCAGGGTATAGTGAATTTCTCTGTGGGAAAAACTGTAATTTGAAACTTTTGTCTGAGAAAGAGGCATCAAGTTCATGAGAAACAGCAGCCATCTTGTGCATGTTTTCTTCACAAATATTTTCTTTCTGTTGTAAGTACTTCAGTATTCTGACCACGTATTAAAATATAGACAAAGGAATTTCAAAAATATAGGAGCGTCATCATTATTATAACGTCTCTTAATTAATTCTCCCCCTCTCCTTTGTCTTTCATCAGCTTTTCAATTTAGGTGTAAGTCTGTTCTTCATACCAGTAACTGAAGTGAATGAAGCATGAATGTCACAGTTCAAAAGAAAAACATTTGCTTCAGACCTTTTTTCATGTAGTGTTTTGGGGTTTCATGTTGCTGAGGACATTCAAGCATGGTCCTAGCACTGTAACATTTATTCTGGAGTGAGCAATTTGTTTCATGCAAAATTTGAGATGTCTGGGGAAATGTTAATTTTGGGTTTCCTAGTAAAAGGCATGCAAATTATATGATTTTTCCCCATTTTAGATTCTAGTCACAGTGCAGCCTGTCATTGAACCTTGGTTAACTCTTTCTCCTTTTTTCATGCAGGATACTGGGTCTTCACTCTTAGATCAGTCACAGATCCTTTCAATTTGGCATAATTTTTCATACTTTTGATTTAGACACTAGTCTTCTATTTTGTTGTCAGTGTGATGCAGCCCACAATTTTTTTTTTCTTTTCCACGTTTTTGACTTCCCTCTGACTTTAAGTGAAAAATGAGTAGAGAACAACTTTGCCCAAATTGTCTGGTGTCAGACATAAATGACTCTTACAATCTTCCTTTCTACTGGCAATTAGTGATGGAAGATATAGAGTGATGCAATGCATTAGTTTTTGTTGTTGTTGTTGTTGTTGCCTTCCCTGTATATCTGTAGGGATTCAGCTCCTCTGGCACTTTCACTAGTTTAACTTCAATTTAAGATTATTGTCTTTAATTTATTTCTGCTGCTGACACAATGGCATGCTCATTAACCACTACAACACAAGGTGCTTGAAAGAGAATTCTCTTTATCTGGTGACACAGTTCCAACAGTTTTTGTCTAACAGAACTTGGACTTTTACAGAGCTCCTTCTCTGGATATTTTTGTGTGTCTGGACAGAGAGCCCACTGAAAGGTAAGACTGAGTGCTACAGGGAGAGCAGTTTGGCTGCAAGATAAGAAAATCAGTCTAGACAGATCTGTCTGTGCACACAGGATAAGATTATTTTGCCTATCTAAAGTCCTGTTCCAATCATTCAGGGCATATTTATATTTTCAGTGGTGGCATCTTATTTCTTCAAGGATTTTTATGAGAAGCAATAAGACTCCTCTAGCCTCACAACCTCCTGCAATTCATAGGATGTTTGAGATTTTAGGTCCTGCACTCAGAGCTGTGAGTCTTACCAACATCATTTGCGTTCAGTGGAGGAAAAGTTTCCATATTCCCAGTAAAGAATTTTGATGTGCAGTAGCTGAAGAATTTATGGTTATTCTAGTATTAGGTGTTTTAACATTTCATACTGTTGGGGCATTTGATGCAAGGTATGTCAAAGAGATGTGGGACTATTTGGGAAATATTAAAAGTTAATGTGGACTATGTTAAGATACTACATTTTTGCAGAATCTGTCAGTGCCTTTCTTGGAATAGATTTGTGCATACTGTGAGAGTAACCCCCAAATATCTGCAAGACTCAATTTGTGGGCTGTTAGGCAGAGAACCTGTCTTACAGTCTTGCACACATGTCTTAGACCACTTTTTGAATTTTCCAGGAAATGTTTGTTGCCTGTAGACAGTCTGCCAAGGAATCTCATGTTAGTGGAAAGCAAGACTGTGTCCAATAGCATTTTAGAAAACCTTGTTGGAAAGTGGTTTACCTGGAGTCACTGTGTTGAAGTCAGATCCTCTCTGAAATAAGAATACAGCAGGACAATGTTCAGAGGAAGGAACAAAAATAAGCTGCTGTGTGAGGCAGAGACAGAAAGGTCAAGCTATTAGATGCTGTACAGGAACAAACAAGGGATGATACAGTAGGTATAAGCAAAATTTTCTTTAGGTTCTGCAAAAGAATGAGCTCAAGGAAGTTCCTGGTGAGGTTAAAATGGCAATACCCCTCAAACTGATGAAATGTATCTCTCCAAAAAGCACACAGACTTTCAGAACTCATTACTCAAGCATGTGTTTTAGCAGGAGTTGAATAAGAATTTCTGATGCTGCCTTAAACAGAAAATTACATGCAAAAAGTTATAAAACTTAATGTTCCAGGATGAAAGTTAGACACTTCCTTTTTAGGGTCAGGAAGACACTTCCTCTGGAAGCACAGTAATAAGAATTGTCCATTACTCAACTTTTTAGCTTTCTGTCTCAATCCAAATGTCATCATTTTTTTGACAGTGTTTCTCTAGATGAACCCCTGTTTGGCAACTGCTAGTCTGCTCTCTTCTAAATTTAAATACCCTTCTTGAATGTCTCAGACCCTAGTGCCCTAAAATTCATATTTTAATTTTGTCACACACCAAGCATAAGAAATAACAGGAAATAGTTTCCTTGCTGATCTGAATACATACCCACTGACTTGTTTAATTAGGATTATGTGTGTAGAGACAGTTTTCTGATAGTTTATTTTCCTTTAAATACTGTGGGCTAAATTCCATTCACCCCAGGTAACAAAAGTTAGATGGAAGCAATGGTCCCTAGTTTAGTACCAGTGTATTTGCACATGTGAGAACAATGAAATACTCCTACATTTTTTGCTCTGGTACTTACAATGAGGGAGCAAACTGCCTGCTAAGGCATCACTGACACACCTTATTGTCTGTCCCACTTGAGGAGATAGAAAGTGGATAGGACATTGTCGAGATGGACAACAGCAAGGTAATGGGTCATCAAGCAGTCATCAGTGCAGAGAGCAGAAAAATGCAGTTAATCCTTGGAGTATGAGAAAATCTGCTGTCATTTTCCACAAAATAACCTCAATCAGCTGAAAATTGTTTCAGCCAGTTTTTTAAGTGGTAAAATATTAAGTAAGGGTGGTCTTTCAGAGATACAGATTTCTGATCTGCTTTAAGAGGTAAATATGAAAGCTATGTTTGGCACCCTCCCTGAAATACCTGTAAAGAAGAATCTTATTCACAAGGTAAGCATCCTCTTTTCCTTGATCCTCTTCATCAGATGATTTCTCTGTGATCTCTCCATCACTATGTTGCCAATGGCACACATATTTTGGGCTGTATGTCAAAGCCTGATTCATGAAAGTTGAGGTGTATAGAAAAAAGCTTTGGTGCACCAATAAAGCTGTATCTCTGAGTGGTAAAACTGTAAATCTCTTATTTTATTAGGTAAATTAATTACAGGGTTGTAGCTATCATCCTGCAGTTAAATCATAGGAGTATTTATTATATTTCACTCTTTTACTTGAATTGATCTCTCAAAAGAGAATTTACTTTGCACATGGAAAACGAAAATGAACTTTGCCAAACCATTATGTTACTCGAAGAAGTAGCATTTCTTCAAAAATACACATATATTCCTATGTGTTTATGGAGTCAATAGCTCAAAATAGCTTGTGTTTACTACAGCACAGAAATCACAGATGTGTCCTTCCCATAGAGGATCTTTCTTATGTTTGAAAAACACCAATTTTGAAATCAAAGGATCTGGTTTTTGTTTACATAGATGTGCCAAGAGGGCTTATAGTAGTTGCAGAGGACATTACACAGACCTTCTGGTCTTGAGCACTGAAGCATGAGACCGTCACAGTGTATGACCTGTCTTCTGGCCTGGGTGCAGCAGAGCCCTGTGATCCTTTCCTGGCAGAGTGCTCTGGAACCTGCCCCTGGTCTTTGGAGCCTTTGATGGAACATTTCAGCTAGCTTCTCCTGGCAGTACCATGTGGATTTCTTTACATTCTTAATATTGTCTCACCTCCATGTTACTATGTGAGTGAATTTTTTTTTTTTCAGGATCTGGCTATGTCATGATTTCATATGTGTAGGTGCATTTGTAGTACTTCATCACTCAATATGCTGAATAAAGTTACCTTTTACCATAGTCAGAGAAGTTGCTTACCTGGTTTGTATGCACTGGGGTTGTACACGTTTTGAAGCAATGTCTCTTCAGTGTGAACTAGAGCTTCTCCAAAAAGTGTTGAGCAAGGTCATTACCATAACAGCAATTTTCATTCCTTGTTAGGAGTGTTCAATGCTTCAAATTTGCAGCTCCCTGGAGCAGGAGTTTTCATCCTTTACCTCTGGTATCTACTTAGGACTACTTCAGATTAGTAAGTTTCATTTATTAGGTAGTCCCTATATATATACATATATATATATACATATATATAAGAACATGCTAAATTATTTAATCTGGCTATTGGCTTAATTTCTTTTTATATGGTGACAATTTCCATCTCCACTCTATCATTGTTCAGTTGTAATATCCCCTTCATTTTGAAGCCAATTTATTGGAGTAATTTGCCATGGAAGGTTCTGAAACATTATTTATGAGTTCATTCTGTCACCCTCAGACAATATTCTGAGATGATGTAATACAGCTGTACATAGTATTTCTATATTTTCCTATAGTTTTATAGTTATATTTTAATATAAGTTATATAAGTTATAGTTATATATTAATATAGCTATATTAATTATAGCTATATTTTCCTTTGGTTTTTTTTTCCTACACTTTTCCATTTAAAAATATAAAGTATAATAATTATTTTATTTTGTGCTATAATTCTGTAAGAAGATACATAAAAGCTCTCTCCATTTTTGAAGCTCTTGGATTGATTCCTATAGTGCAAAAGGTCTGGGTAAGTTCTGTTCAATTCAATTGAGAGTATAAACCCACTCCATACTTCTTAATGTTTGTTATATCTGGATTTGTCATTTCAAAGTGGTTTTGAGACTGTTTTCATTGTTAGGAAGAGAAGTGACTTTTTTTAGAATTCTTCAATGGCTGAGTTCACAGTTAGCATGATATATGAGACCCATTTCCTCATTTGTTACTATTTAAAATGTATACTTATCCTCCCACTCTTCCTGAAAAAGTTCTGTTTCTTGTAGATTCTCTGCACAAAAACCTCTATAAAAGCTAACTTAGGTCCTTCATCTGGCAGACAGTGTGCAGTCCCTTTGAATAATGAATAGGAACAGTTGATGCCTGTGAAGGTCATGTCTCCATGGACGTTTGATAGGGGTTCCTGTGGCAATGCTGTGAATGTTCTGTGCACCAGCCAGGCACTCTAAGTTTTCTTGGAGTCATGGAGAGGAATGGGCACTTCTTGGGTGCATTTCATCTGCACTGAAAGCACACATGTTAAAGATGTGGATGGGTTGCTCTTTCTGCCTGTGAATTTCTTGTGTTCCCTGGTCCTGAAGACAATCCTGCCTGATTCCAGGTGTAGCACAAAGCTTCTCAGAGCTGCAGTGCCTACCTACAACTTTGGTGCAGCTTGCAGAAGTGACTGGGGTGCAATGCCCAGACATCCTACTTGGTGGGAATAGCTATTATTCACTTTATGGGACTGCATTTCCTGGGTTCATGGGTTCCCCCTTCACCCTAAGATTTGCACCATGGGTGTTTTCAATTGTAGAGCTCATTCTGCACTCAGAATATTTGTAAAATAGGCTGCATTACACTGGTTAGAAGTACAATGTTTTTCATCCTAGCTGCCTCTTGTTTTCTTATATCAGTGCTATTGTGTGATCTGCTGGACTTTTGAGATTTGTATATGTAAAAACTCTTACCCCAGGTTTAGTCATTGTTACAAAACTGCAAGCAGACACAGTGTATGAAGAATAAGAATACTGACTCACAGAATGCTGTTTAAGGAAAATTTGCTAAGGGTTTCTTCTTCTAGAGATTAATGAAATTCAAAGTTGTTTGTGATGACCCTATAATTAAAAGGAAAATGTTCTCTCCTGTTGTGGTCACTAGTGTATTGATATGTTCAGTTGTGGCAAATTAAGTTGCATCTGAAATTTTGTTTCCTTCATTATATTTGCTGGAAGATCTATACAGAATCTTTTAATGTGTTTCCTCCTATCAGCTTTCATTGAGTTCCTTTGATTTCTATTACCTGAGGTTTGTAAAATCATTCTCATTTTTTTTGCTAGTTTTGCTTTGAATTCCAACCTGAATTCCACAACATTTTATTGTTCTTACTTCACATGTAAATCATTGTTTTCTCCAATTGTCCTTTAAGGAAAGCATCAGGAAAATAATGCTCAACCTTTGTAAAAAACTGTCTCCTAAATGAAGAACTATTTTCAGTCTTCCAGACAAAATAGCAACTCTCCAGTTGTTTTAGGGCAAATGCAGTTATAAAATTTTTCTAGTTTGTTTGTTTGTTTTTGGTTTGGTTTGGGGTTTTTTTTGGTTTTGTGTTTTTGTCTGACAGAATCATAGGTGAAATAGTGGATTTGGTGCCCAAAAATTTTTAAATGTGTCCGTGATTTTTTTCCCCTTCTTTTATGAAGAAAACTTGCTCCCAGCTGGGGAAAAAAAAAAGGGGGCAAAATTTTAATGCTTCTTCTGTGATTTTTCAAGCAATGCTTCTGCTCATATTGACTTTACAGTCCAGACTCTGTCTGTAGATAAAGTAGATAAATCTATTTGATAGAGTTATTGGGCCAAAATATAGCAATTAACAGGCAAATGGTGTTAAGATTTAGCAATTCGTTAATCAAATATAGTTGTCCACTAGCTAAGTCATACTTTATTTTAATATAGCCTCTGTTTTTTCTAATTTGTCTGTTCCTTGTTCTATTTGAATATTTAATTAAAGCAATCAATTCTGGGTATAAATAGGATATAAGTTATGAGGAATGCATGAGTCCAAGCTAAGCTCTGCTGCACCATGTTGAGAGCATAGAACGTGGTCATAGAACGTGGTCTCCAGTGGTCCTTACTGCACAGAGAAAGGTTTGGGGATTTTTCAGATTCATGCTTTGCTGGTCTGCAAGAAAGCTGCTAAAGACATTAATGGAAGCATCAGTACTGACAACAGTTTGGATCTGAACTGTAAAATAGTATTTCCTCTTTAATATAATTTTTCAATGCTGGTGGTTTAGAGCAGATAGGTTGTCAGGTTATTGGTGTTGCAGGGACTTCAGAAAACAGACTGGGAGCAGGGGCAAGAAAGGTATAAAACCTGAGTGGGAACAGCTGGACAAGAGCTTCATCTTCCTACACAAGCAGTGGTTGAGAATACAGCTGAGTATTAATGCCCACTCCGAGTTGTCTTTGGGAGTGACCTTCCCCTTTCCACTGACTGCCAAGGGAGGTAGGAAGGGTGGTTTTCTAATTTAGGCACCTAAGTCTGGTACTGACAATTGGTAAGACATGAATGGTGACATAGTAATGGGTTTGTCCTTATGAATTTTCCTGTGAGATGTGCTGGCTAGTTAATACTCATTGATGAGGTGGTGCTGATGAGGACCCACCAAGTTTAGAGCAGGAAATTGGAGATGTTATCTCAGTGCCACCAAACTGTGCAATACTGAATCCATTGCATTTGGTATTTCACCCATTGCTATGCAATGCAGCAAGATATACATTCGTCCTGTCCTAGCCTTCCTGATTGGTGCTCTCTGTGAGCACTTTGGGATGTGTAGGGAGAAGATGCTCAGATCCACAATTTCAGTTTACCCCCCTTGCGCAGAAGGAATTCAATTATCTCCATTATTGCAGGGAAACACAGAAGTGAACGGGAGATGTTACTAAGAAATGAATGTGGGAAGCAATTTGTCGTTTTCATGTCCAAATCTGTATGTCAGTGATACTCTCGTAATTGAAAACTGTGTTTTTCTTCAAAAGAAAAAGAAAACCTGTCTTTTCCACCTCACAAAGTTAATTTTGGTTGTTAAAAAGAGATTTTGAAGAAACTTAAATGATTATTTAAGCCTGCTTTTACTGAGAGTTTCCACTGGATCTCTCACAATAGAATTAAATGGTGGTCTGAGTAACTGATTATTAGCTATTACTGGACATATCCTTATGTTTTCCTTGAGATCAAAGATCACACAAAGGGATTTACCAGACTTCTCAGAGGAAGAGAGCTTGCCAAGGCGTACATCTGAGGGCACGTCTGGCTTGTGCATGGTGTTAAGAATCCTTGCCTTAGGTCCAGATATGTGCCTGTTCCTGGCTCCAGATCTGGTGTTTTCAGGACTGGTCTGGTGATCTTCCAGAATCCTTTGTGCCTATGCCCCATTATGCAGATATATTACCCCCAGATTTTTATGGAAAACTGTTGGGTAGGAGCTAATAGAAAGTGGCTCATCAGGTTCGAAGTGATGTCTTATTCCTGAAGAGAGCAAAATATATTTTAATGGAGTTATCCAGCAGCTTAAGTATTCACACTTCTCACAGAGCTTGCCAGAAAGAATAAGACAGCTGTCATGAAACAGTACACAGCAGATGGTCTACAAACTACCCTAAACTTTTACTCAACTCACCTTCTAATCCTACTGCTACCACTGAACTCTGACTGCCATCTTAAAACAAAATCCATTGAGGAAAAGGGATCAGCTACTGACCAAGGCTTTCTTTCCCTAATTTTGCATTTGTACTTGTAAGTGCTGTTCTGGCTGTCCTAGCAAGATGAGATCAAAGAAGCACCTTCCCCTTATTCAGGGGAGATTAGCTGCTGAGGGGGTATGCTTTCTTAAAGTGATTCTTTTCCCTGAAGTTGTCTTGTATGACTCAGCCAAACACAGAAAAGGGAGAGTATGTGGGTGTGAGAGGTTTGCACAAAATTATTGCACTCTCTCAATAGTCTGTATTTCTTGTCACCTGTCTGTAGTTTCAGAGAATCCAAAAATTAACCCTGGATGGAAAGCAAAGCATAGCTTTTAAATAATTCTTTTTCTTTACTTTCATTTTCTGAGATGCTTTTCTGGAAGTATACTTAACTGACTTCAAAAGACATTTAAGATGTGATTTACTCAGAGAGGATGACATGAGTCCCTCCCTCAAAGCAACGTGTGTGGAAGTGCCAGGAAAACAGAGAGATGGATGTTTGTGTCTTCTGTCTGGGCAAAATGCTCCTGAAGATACTGTTACTGTATTTTTGGGAGGGGTTTACTGTGTGGTTTGCTCAGGAGTCTTTGGAAAGGCTTTATTTAAGATTGATTATTTTTCATAGGTAGTCCCTCAGAACATGTGAGAGCAGCTTCTAAATGAAGGAGAGAGATGCAGATACTATTTGGTTATCTGAAAAGACCAGTGTTGGTAGAAGAGAAAAAAATAAAGAAATAAAGAAGAGGAGAAATAAAGCTGGAGTGTATTTCCCTGAAGGGGAAAAGCTTCTGGAGTTTTAGCAACTTCACTCATAATCTGAGAGTATTTTGGTGGCAAAAGAATAATGTCATATGGCCAACACCAACAGCAGGGGGAAAGGCCATTTATTTAGCAACAGTGTGAGTGCCATGGACAATGAACTGGGAAACAATAGCAGAGAAACAACCTGGAGCATAGAGTGGTGAGAAGCCAGATGAAATAAAAAAAAAAAGTTTACAGCACAAAAGAAGACAGAAGACACAGGTGAGAAAATAGGAGAGGATGGAGAAGCTAGGAAAAGGGACTTAAAAGCTGTTTTTTTATTTTCAGAAAGGAAGAAGACAAGAAAGAATGAGAGAGGTAATTGTAGCAGTGGAGAAAGAGGTTAAGCCAGAAATAGTTAGAAGAAAAGAGATTTTGTAAGAAAAGTAGGCTTAAAGAAATGTTCTTGGTCCTCAAACAGTAAGTAAATTTGGTAAAATGTTAGAAAGAAAAATGGAAGACTGAAAAATAAAGTTGCATAAGGCAGAATTAATAAGTAGTGTAAACAAGTAAAGGAGAACAATGTCAAGGGAGAGAATCTCTGTGTTCTAGGAAGCTTGATTCAGACCTATTTTGCTATAAAGTGTCTTTGATATACTGAAAAGACAACACCAAGGGGGTTTGAGGGAGCCGATCTGGTTGAATCTAAAAGACAGTGATGCTGCCTGAAGCTCTGCAATGGGGAGGGCAAAGGGTGATTCTGAATTGTCACCCCCAGCAAGTGAGCCTCACTGACCTTTGCAAACTTCTGCAGGGACTTCTGCCAGCCCCTCTCTGCCTGGTAACAGGGAGGCAGAGGGTCAGGTTTCAGTTTTTAAGGTACAAAAACTCTGTCTCAAACCACACCTAGAAACCTGGTGAGGTCAAATCACTTCCTGGGCTATACATCCTTATTTGCCAAAATGGGATGAAGTAAATCAGGCTTACCAGAACGGTACTGGACACAGAGAAGAAAAAAGAAGGGGAAAAGAATAGAAGAGTGAAAAAATTTAAATGAAAATGATCCTCTGCACTCCTCCAAAATACAACTAGCACTGCAACCCCAGGCACCCTGGTGGTGTCCTGCAGGACTCATTCCAGTATTCCAGAGTCTGTCTTGGACTGAGGAGCCTGAAATCACACACAGTATTATTCCACATGAGGTTTTTCATCAGAGGAAAAGGCTTTGGGGCTTATATGTCAAAAAACCCCTGAAGGTTATAAAGAGAGAGCAAATGTTAGAAAATAACTATAGCTACTCCATTATTAAATTTTCAAAATATAGGCATTTCCATTTTAGCGTAACTGCATTCAGTGTTGTAACACTGATTCAAGAAAAATAATCTTCCAATAGTCTAAAAGCATGTAGTTTAAAAACGATGCTCACTTAAGAAGAAGTAATTTCTTTAATTTAATATTTAACTTCTTCCTTCTCTCAGATTCCAGAGGGCTTTTTGTAAGGAAAGGAAGTTTTGCCATATCCCATGTCTTATATTACAGAGATTGAAAACTGCAAAAAGCATCAGCCAAATTTAGCATTACCTTGTGCTCAACCATGCTTCTGCTTATCTACTATGAAATAATACAGTTTAGTGTCGTATATTTATGGTTCACCCACTTTTGATCAAACAAACCCCTCTTACTTGAGGCAAGAGAAAACTCTATTAAACACAGATATAGACAAAAAATGACTTGTGAAATTTGTCTTTTTCAGGGATAATGTTAAGAGTATGGAGCCAAAACTTCATTCAGAGACTGCCCTGAGGCCCTTTGGGGTTACATTTTTTTAAAAAGCAGCCAATAACTCTCGCCTCCAGAATGGCAAAACTCATTTCACTGACTCATCTTTCCAATAACAGTCACGTCATCCCTTTGAAAACAAGCAAACCCAATGACCAAATCCAAACAATTTCCTTGAATGGAGTGTCAGGAAGAGACTGAGCTTTTATTTTACCTACTAGCTCTACAGTGACAGTCAGAGGTGCCTGGTGGGCACCTCAGGGAGTGAGGGAATACAAATGAAATAAAATCATTGTAGGTGCTACCTTATGGCATTAGTATCCCTATACCCTTAAGCAAGCCCTGCTGTTATCACAGGGAACTTTTGCTCTGCATTACCCAATGCATACCATTTGCATTCCAAATACCCACTGCATAAATATTTGCCATCCTCACTTGTTTTGCTACGAGCTGGGTAAGCTCTTTAGGGCCGTGCCTCAGGATCTGGACACTGGGTTCATCTAGCCGTGTTCTGGTCCACTTCCCTATGATTTCTCCCATGACTTCTGACTCTTAGCAAAATTTCTCTGTACTTCAGCTCATGACTTATAAAATAGGATCCTGGGCTCCTGCTGGCCAAAGAAAAAGCCATTAACCCTTATGAGATTCTTGCACAACCAGGTAAGAGGCTGTATCCAGAGGATTTTGGAAGACCAGTAGACATATTAGAATAAAGGGCTGATAATGTTGTGTAAGTCCAGACACAGCCATCTCCGGCTGGGTGTGTCCCCTTCACCAGGCACACACATACCCAGAGTGCAATGAGGGAAAGAATCTTCAGTTTCTCCCTGCAAACACATGTACGTGCATTAATACTTATTTTTAATACATTTAATAGAAATGAATACACATACTTACAATTAATACATACCTACCTGATCTAGTGGAAGGTGTCCCTGCCCATGATAGGGGTTTTGGAGCTGGGTGATCTTAAAGATCCCTTCCAACTCAAACTATGATTCTATGATTTATCAGCTGTCTTTAAAAAAATTATATAAATGGACACTTTCTGTGGTTCCTGTGGTCCAGTTAATAAGGTTCTGAACACTATAAAATGTTCACAGTTATAAAATGCTCCGGGTAGAGATACTGCAAGTTAGATATGGGGTATGATAGGTATGAGGTTGCATGCAATTTTTTTTGCATAGTCCAATGTCCCTGAAAGAGCATCTTTAACCAAACAAAAGGTTCACATTTACCACAGGCAGATCAGTAGATGTCTGGCTGACATGTTTACATAAGGACAAGCTGCTACATCACAGGAAAGATTTAAGGCTCTTTGTAATCTGGTCATGTTAGTATAATTTCCTCTTGGCCTTGTGGAACTGAATAATAACTTGCCTTACAGAAAGGATGCTGTGAAGATACACTGTTTTTTAACCACCTTCACTAATGCATATGAAAGATAAGATGATATCTCACACTATCATTGTAGCAGAAATCAATGAACTTACATTTCTTCACTGTGGTATCTGCTAGCACCAAAATACAGAACACAATTGTTGCCCTCTCCTGAGCTGTCTGGCCATTTTCACAGTGATATTCCTTGAGAAGTAGAGAGATGATTTTCAGGGTATTGAGGTCTTTGTCATCATTCTTTTTTTCTTACAGATTTTTCTTTGAATTTTAAGTTCACAAAGTGAGGGACGAAAAGCACCACTGACACATGGAGAGAGCAAAGGCATTACTTTTTCAGTCTCAGGGTCTTTCTTCAGATATTTTAAGATCTAGATATTTTCAGTACATGGCAAAATA
Organism: Urocynchramus pylzowi; assembly: GCA_013397555.1. Lineage (NCBI taxonomy): Eukaryota > Metazoa > Chordata > Aves > Passeriformes > Fringillidae > Urocynchramus > Urocynchramus pylzowi. Next base: position 755,421 of record VZRH01007890.1, on the reverse strand, counting down.
ATTGGAGGTGACGTTCATCCTTTTTAGAAATTTTCAATGGGCCCTGGTTATTTCCATAATGCTTACTTTAGAACTGAGCCTGTTCCACACAGAAGAAAATTTAAAATAAATGTTTCTCTCTTTTCTCAGTGCTTATTCTTTTTTAGACTTCAGGAGGGTTTGCTTGAAACATAACGATTTTGCAAATGGCATGAACATTATGTCAACATTGGCAACAACTTATGACATCATTGTTCCTTGTAAGGTGTTTTTTTGGAGGCTGTTTGTGTTGTCTTGTGGTGCCCCTTAGTCCCTACCCACACCTGGTGCTGTGTCTGCTCTGAGGGATGGAAAGATTGATTTTGTCTAATTTTACCACCCACTAGGAAGTTGTCATAACCTCTGCTGAGTCTCTCTACTTCGTGCCAGATTTTGTGAATGGCAAAGAAGCCCAAAAGCCAGATTTTATAGTGTTAAGCCCCTTTGTAGAAAATTCCTTACAGAAAATCAAACCAATCAACCCCTGAACTCACTGTATGTATGGTGGTAGCCTATACAGTTTATTTAGTTTTCCTTTTTTTTCTATCCCTGCTCACACATTTGTATATATGCACATGCACATATGCATACACACACTCACACATTTTGAGGACTAGCAGAGCAATTCAATGTTCCCATTCTTATCCCCTCTCTAAGCTGTGAAATTGTTAACAACACTGACAATGAAATCAATATCACAGGCATCTGACTGGGAACCACTGAAACTAAAAGTCAAAAATGATAGTCTGGTGCTTTACAAGCTCCTTCTGTTTCTGCATCAGGCATCCACATGTCATACTTTGAGGTCATTCCAAAGGCACTGCAAAGACAGACTTTGCTTTTTAGAAAAGAAAATAATGCAAGAGATTTTTTAAAAAACATTAAGTTTACTTGCTAATGAAATAAAAAGGCAGAAGCTGGGGAATCTCTGTAGGATTTATCCGTATCCAGGTCCTGCCCTGTCTCCCTTGGGAAACAGAGGCCATGCTGTGTTTCCTGAAAGCCATGCACCACACTGAGTACAACATTTCAGCCTAGGTAGGAGCTGCCTATGTGTGTCTGTGCAGCACAGAAAGTCTCACAACTACAGCAGCCCTGCTTCCTGTGCCCTGCCTTGTAGGGCTCCAGGGTAGGCTGCCTCAGGCTCCCTGCTGCTACCCTGTGACATCACTGCAGGAATCCCCACTCTGCCAGACCTATGTAACCCTAGAATTAAATGTGAATGGAGCAGAACAAATCCAGAGCTTTGTGATCTGGGTCCTATTCAGTCTTGCTTTTCCCCAGCTGAATTTGGTCAGTTCCAAACAAGTTTGTTAAAAGTGTCACAGGATGTTTAAAGGGCAAGCATTAGTCATACTGGTGCAGAGCAGTGTGGTGAGACTAATATGAGGCTTGATTCATAACCTGGATTAACTGAGGATACTTTTCAATGGGAAGGTAAAAGCGGCAGCTCTAAGATGAAAGAGTACATAACACTTAACAACTCTTCCTCTCCTGCAGAGAAATCAATTTGTGGATTTCAATTTGTGTGGATTAAGATGATAGTGCCTGTCCTCATGTGAAGTAACATGTGACTTGTTGACAGTTGTCTCCATCAAGGACAGAGTCTTCACACGGATGTTCTCTGCTTTATGGAAATCTTAAAGCACATGAAGTCAGGGAAGATGAATAAAAGTCTCTGCAACTCAGTTTGCTTTGCAGAGGAAGGTTTCATGCTAGAGCTGTTGGCCTGGATGAGAGACAAAAAATAAAAATTACTTGTTTCAAAGCTCTAGTGTGAAAAATGCAGCAACAGCTTTTCCCTGTGCTTTGACCAGTTCTACAATGAATGGTGACATTTGACAGTCTTCTCACTGTGACGGGAAATTTAACACAACTGTGCTGGTGTCTTAAAGGTCAACTGTCCCTCTCCAACATTCCGTTCTTTAGTAAGAGAGCTGGCATCATTGCATGTGGGAAAGTCATGTTCATGTCAGGGTCTGCCCCTAAATAGCCTGCACTATTGTGCACAGTTGTACGAGTCCATTAACACACCCCTCTCAAATGCCCATCATTTTAGTTTCAAGATCATTTAAAGATCAAGTATATTTTAGTCTCATACAAATCTTCATTCCCTTTCATTTTTAATGTGGAAAATTATTTGCATTGGAAATATACTGAGGTTGCAAGGAAGAGCTCACAGGATCATAGAAATGTTAGTTGCAAAGGGCTCTAATCTGACCTCCCACATAAAGCAGGAATATCATTGATTCTGAGTCACATGCTAAGTAGTTTTGTACAGTCAAGTCTTGAAAACCTTCCAGGCTGGAGATGCCACTGTGTGTCTAGATCCTTGTTCCAACCCTCCAAAGGAAGAAGTTCTTTATGCCAGAGGCAAGAAATTCCATAGCAATAGAAGTTTCCCTTGTTAATGGTGTTTTTTATTTGTCACATGGCTAGAGCCCTCCATTTGGCATACACTCAGCTGACTGGTACAAGTCGATGTTGCCCTTCAACAGTGTGAATTATAAACCTGTTATGAACTTAGATGGCAAAATTCATGCCTGTAATGATTTGTAGCAAATTAGCTGTGCAATGACGTCATTAAGCCACACTGAGAACTTCTGTTTGCTTTTCACTGCATAAATAGGTGGAAGTCCTTGGAACAGAGCATGGAATTAAGTAACTTTGTACAGTGTGGAAAGCTTAGGCTGCTGCTGTTTCTGTTGCAGGGGAGAGAGAAAGGCGCCTGACTCCCTGTCTCTTTCTCAGACCTTTCACTGGGCCAGTGTTTACCTAGAGAACAAAAAGGTGGTTCTTCAGACAGGTATCTAACCAGGACCCTGCACCTAAGCTCCCTTGATGGCTTTGTTAGTCACCACACACCAGCTGGGCTGCCATCATCTGTGCACATGGCTATATGCATGATGTTGTAATCTTCTGCCACCCCGAGATGGGATCTAGCGGGAGCTACTGCTGGGTGGCATTACTTGCCATGGGGGTGGGCTATGAGCACTCTGTGGTGTCACAGCTCTCCTGCTGCATTGTGGTGTGGGGAGGTGCTGGCAGCTCTGCTGGAGATGCTGGTGGGCCTACTGGAGGGTTTACAGAAGGGTGTTTCATGTCTTGTCTGTGGTTTTGGAGGAATGTTGCACTCTAAAGCAGCTGCAATGCAAGAGGGCTGCGTGTCAGTGGTGAGTGAGAGGATCTCTTTGTGCAGCTAAATCTTGCCAAATGCTGTGGAGTTTGTCACGACACTTAATTGCTACCTTACACAGACCAGTTACACAGCATAGTCCTTGGGTGACTAAATTCAAAAGTTCCCTAAATACTTCACCTGGTCTGACTGTGGGAAAAAACCAAGAGAGCACATAAAGCAATCTAGTATCACTACACATTATATAAATCTTCCCTGTCTGATGTACAAAAAATCTCAGCAATCTTTACTTGTTGCTTGCTTGCATCTACGCAGATGCTTCTGCTTCTCTGTTAGGGGAGGAAGTGCCAAACTTCTTCCTCTGCCTGGTACTGCCTGCAGGTTTTCTCCTGCACCACTCCACAGAGGAACTGGTACAAAATTTCAGTTCTTCTGAGATGTCAAACTTCGGGTTTTGCACAGGTAAGATTTACAAGTCTTACCGTTTGTAAAAAGCATAAAGGGTTGCTATGATTTAACCATCATGGAGCTCAAAACTTACAAGTTTTCCCATAGCTTGTGCTTTAACACTCCTTTGAAGGACTGTGCCTGCTCCTGGAGCCATGTGTGCAATTCCTGTTGACTTTAATAAAAACTGTACTGGGTATCTGAGACAGAAGTAATTTCATCATATTGTTTTCCTTTCTGCCCCATATTGCTGTATCCTGTAGCATCTGTTTAATAAACTTTCTCCCACTGGAGATTCTCTTCAATCCACAGTGGACTGATGACTGCAAGCCAACTGACTTTTTCCATTTGAAGTATTTTAGCTGAATATTTGGGTCACAAAGAGTGAGGTCTCAGCCATGATTTTGCTTTTTAGATGTCCACCTGCCTCCACTGAATTCTTCACAGGACCCAGCTTGCGGTGGTCACCTGCAAAGTTCATGCTGTCCTTTTCGCTTTTGTTTTTTTATGGCAGGAGAGATGGTTGCATCCCATTTAAAGGTGAGTTTTTGACACCTCTGGAGCAAAAGCTGCTTAACAGATTAAATTCCTCCATGGTCCACACCATGATTGCCAATGTGGGCTATCAAGCAAGCCGTAGGTTTGCTTTCCCTGGGGGCATGAGATGGGATCACAGTGCTGGAGATGTCACTGTGATGTAGAAGTACTCAGAGATGAAAACAACAGCCCCTGTGCCATGACCTCTGCATTTGTCAGGGAGCAATGAGGTGTTGAAATGGCAGGGACACATGGCTGGGGTGGCCACACTGGCTGGAGATTAGAGCCTTGTCACACTGGGCAGCCCCAGCTGTGCAGCCCCTGTTGGGTGGCATTTGTGCCCGAGGCATGCAAGGAGCAATAATTCCAGTATTGAGTAGACAGCTGAAAAATATTTCAGATTTCAGTTGAAACTTCTTGGTTGTTTTTATTTTATTTCCTCCATTTTTGAGCACAGTAATGCAGATGTTCATTTTCAGTCATACATCAACCTGAACATGAAGTTTTAAGGGTGTGTTACTGTTGTGACAACAAGAGTGTTTGTCTGTTCAGGCTTGTTTCTGTTTCACTTCAGTCCTATCCTTCCTCCAAAAAGTCTGCTTCTCTTGGGAAGACTGAGGGATTTTCCTGGGCTTCCTCTAGAGGAAATGTGCATGTAAAATCATGGAGATACAAGCACTCCCTGGGACCGATCTCTGCTGATTCAGCTGTCACTTTCCTCAGATGGCAGCTCTTTCTGGGCTGCTGTCAGGGAACCAAGCATTTCCTTCCCTTTCATCTCTCCCCTGCAGACCCACTGGAAGCAGATGATGACTACAGGCTAACAGAAAGCTTTTCAAAGACAGGTGCTTGCTGCCCTGGGCATGAAGCGGGCTAGTTTTCACTGAAGGCTTCACTGATGCTCACAATGAACAAAAGTTCAGTTAGAATGAGGTTTTCCTTCATATATAAGAAATTGGTTGCTTTTTAAATTGAATTTATTTTGGATGGAAATGTCATTTCTAAGGGTGAGTGGCTGATGAAGCCTTTTCATCCTCCATGACTAATCCTAACTCTGCCCACATCTGTTGTGACTGAACATTTTACCAAGTCACGGTTGCTCAGTGACTTATTTTAAAAGAGTGTAGGTGACTCAGTGACCTCATGGTGAAAGGTTATGCCATGGTTAGCCTCAATTAAGTGAATTACAGCAGGGGTGGATGTATCTTCTGGAGTAAGACCTCTAGTCATGGGCTACAGGGGCCAGCCAGGGCAAGCCAAGGGAACTTATGGTGACTTTATTAATTAATGCCAGATCATTATGGTAGTCCAGGAGATGGTGGTAATCCAGCACCTGCTCTGTGCATTGCATCCAGGTGAAATGATGAGAGAAACAAGACACTTTGAAAGGACTTTTGCTGGGTAGCACAAGGCCAGGGATTCTACAGGGATGAGTCTGTGTTCTCCTTCAGCCCTCTTGAAGCCTGAGGAAGATACTCATGCCAGCTGTTTGCACTTTTCCATCAGAAATGTGAAGCTGTGGGAAATACAGATCTCTCTCAGCTTCTGTACCAACTGCATGCCAGATAGGAGTACAGAATAAGAATATGGAAGATTTATTTTGCTGTGTATGTTTGAAGTTTGTCTTTGTTTAGAAATTAATGAAATTAAATATAATACATTTTAACCTATGGGACAGCTGAGATATTTATTGAATGCTCCATGATTTACTCTACTTTGTCATGGGTGCTTCTTCAGGGTATTTCAGTTTAAACTCATAGAGAATGGAGAAAAGCTCTCATGAACAATGTATGTAATCAATATGCACTGAGGGGGTAGAACATCTTCTCAGCACCCTTTAATCCCAAAGAGAGGGTAGGAGTCAGAGGCAGTCCACCAGGCTTTAATGCTGCTAGCAATGTAGACAAAAATAAAGGCTTGCAGGGTCCTACTACAGAGAGTAGAAAGGAAAGGTGTGCTGCAAATACTTTCTTGTGATGTATTGGGAGTTGAAATCAAAGGAGGAGGAGAAGGAGGACAGAAAAACAAAGAATAGGAGTCCCTGAGCTGGGAAACACAGAATTGCTGCATGGGTTGATGAAGGTCAACATCCATGAGCAAGACTGAATTGTGCTTCAGCCTAAAAAATTATCAACACCCACATTCAACTCTGTAGATGACTGCAAGCATTTTGTAAGTTAAGGTTATCATTCTATCAAGATCATGTGGCTTGAAGATCTAGGCTGGTCCTAGTTTCAGCCCTGTATTAGAGTGAACAGTGCAAGGGTGCAAGGGGCTCCCTTATTGGGCAAAGCAAGTCCCTAATATGATTGTTCATAATATTTTAGTGATGGAATAATAGCTACAGGACTTTGCCTGAGATTTGATGTTGCTGAGAAACATGTTTATCTAATTGCTGCCAGGCAAACTTTTGGTATCTAAGGGAAGTCAAATGAAACATCCCCCTGCTGGCATTCCAAATGTTTAGCTCTTGCTCTGTTATTATCTAAATTTATTTTGTAACCAAAGCAAAGCCATTGATTTTCTTAAATCATTCTCCTGACTAAGCAAGGGGCTCTGTTATCTCTGAGCCAGGGAAGCATTCTGTCCGTATCCATTCTGGATGGTGCAATGATTCATAGACATTATAAAAGAGAAAAAAAGCTCAAAGTGAGCAAATTAAGTTAAATTCACAGGAATCAGGATGAGCTAGCTGCTTCAGGTCACTAAGATGACCTGGATGTGGATGTGTTGCTCTGCGTTACTGAAATGATGGATCCCAGCTTTAAAGCTTCCACACTCTCCTAATTGTGTCATTCCCCCAAATCAGAACCACAGGTGACTTCTTTGTAATGGTTTCTGGTAGAGTTGCTATGGAGTAGGTGTTCAAAGTGCAGAACTAACTGTACAGCTCAATGCTGATTTTAGGATCTAGCTTTTTAATAATCTGAAGAGAAAATGGAGTCTATTATTTATCTACAGATTCTAAAGGCTTGAAATCCACCTTAAAACAAGTATCTTGGTTTTGTGGCTCCAGCTACTTCCTGATGTGATCTCAAAAATTGCTGTTTAGTAATTATATTGCATGAGTAGCATAATGGGGTTTCTTTATTATCCTGAATGCTATGACCAGATGTGTTTCTTTCATTACTTGATTTTAATTGACTTCACATTAGGAACAGGACTCATGTGAATTTGCCCCAGGCACTTGTAATCTAAGTTGGGTGTCACTGCTGTGACACTTACAGGATGTGGCAGGAGCATAACATTGACTTACATGAGACACTCCAGGGAAAAGACTTGGAGGAGACACTTTCATAGTGCCCAGCTTGGAAAGGCAGAATCTTCACATTGTCTCATGCTCCATGGGCAGCACTGAGTCCTCTCCTCAAGTCATCTCTGATTAGGTGCTGGCAGGATGTGCTCACTGGATTTTTCAGCAGAAATTCCCATTTTAGCTCAGAAGAGCCTATTACAAGTCCCCCTTTCTGCCTTAAAGGTCACCAGGATTCTGAAAGCTGAGGAGTTGTAGACTCTTGACTTTGAATGCCCCCTTGTTCCCTGCAAAGCCCTTGGCAGAGACTTTATCCTGAGATCTGTATCCACTTAGGATGGCCACAGACTAGGTGTCAAAACCCTGCCTGCCTCTGCACCAGCTCTACAGCTGCAACATAACAGGACTCATAGGCAGAAGTCTGCATTAGGTCACAGCAGCAACCAGAGATTTCTTCTGCTTCTAACACACTTCCTGCTTCATTTGAGATGGGTAAAACAGGGATTTCAGCTTCCAGGGAAGTATATACTTGGATGTTTCCTCCCATTTTTGAGGACCAGCTTTTGCCACAGGCCCATTCAGTAAGGGCCATTCTCAGGAACCCATCTAGAGTGAGGAGCTGGCCAGACCAGTAAAAAAGGAAATCTTTGATCTAGCTGACCTCTTTCTCCCTCTCTGGTGATCATGGTTCAGATATGTCTCTGCTTGCATGCCAGACAGAGCCCTGCATTCCAGTTCCCCAGTAGCCTGCCTAGTGAAGGCAGAGAGGAGCATCTTTGAGCCCCCCTGCCCTCCATATGCAGCTTGCCCTGACTAAGAACTGCTCCAGCCAAAGCAACAGGTGTGTAAATTAGCATGGATTCACTCCTGAGGTTTTGCACCTGTGGCAGAAAACCTTGTGTGACTGCTCATGATGAGGGCTGAGTGGCTAGACAGCAGCACACCAGAAGTGGGCCCCAAGCTGAATATGTCACCTGTGTGCCCTTGCAGAGACTGATGCATACTGGAATACACAGAGAGAGAAGAGCATAGCCAGCAGACCAAGGGAAGAGACTAGTCCCCTCTATTTGTCACCAGTGAGATTGCATACTGATTACAGTGTCCAGCTTAGGGACACTGGTGCAAGAAAGATGCTGAAAAGGTGGAACAAGTCCAGCTAAGGACCACTAAAATACCCAGAGGACTGAGATTAGGCTGGAGAAGACAAAAGCTACAGACATTTTTTAACCTGAAAGGGAACTACTACATGGAAGATGTGGCCAGACATCTCTCTGGGTACACAGAGAAAGATGAAAACCAAGCTGCAGCAAAGGAAATTCTGACTAGACATAAGGAAAACTTTTTCAGTGAGGATGGTCGAACACTAAAACAGGTTTCTCAAAACCCCCACAAATTCTTTTTCTTTAGAGGCATTTTTAAAAACTTCACTCAACAAGGCTGTAAGCCAGCTGACTTAACTTTGAAAACAGTCCTTGGGGTGTAAAGAGAGTAGAGGTCACCCTGGGTGACTTCCAGAGGCCACTCCAACCTCCATTCTTGCATGAATCTATGGGTTTTTTCTCCTTCCAATGTCCTGGATGCACTCCTGGATGCGTGCTGTGTTATGGAGAAGTGTATATTTAGGCAAGCTGAGTGCAAACTCCTTGGAAAGTAGCATTCCCACAGTGTACGGGAGAAAAGGCCCCATTCATTTCTACAAGAAGCTCTCCACTGTGCTGAGGGAGGGGGAACTTATGTCATTCTCTCCCTCATCCTCTTCACTGAAGCACTGTGCTCTCTAGCACAGACTAACACTTACACGCCGAGTTTGAAGGCAACAGGCAAACTCCTTCTTATTTATTCTAGAAAGGTCACTTCAGACCTTGCATCTGGATTCTGGGAGGTCCAGCCATGACTCAATCATCCAGCCTAGCTGATTTAGGCAGCAAGGAGCCAACTGCATTGCTCATGTTCACACATCCAGCATGAGTCAGAAGTTTGGCTTAAATTTGTAACTGCAAGCCCCTGGTGCCAGAGCTTTAGTCTCTCACCTGAGGCCTCTTTTTTTGGTCTGACTTGACCCTGGTCCTAACTCAATGCTGTCAGAAACCAGCTGTAGCAGTGTGACCTCTAACACAGTAAATCTGCACTTTCCCAGTGGCTGAAGAAGCTACTGATCTGCAGCAGACTTCCCCAGCAGGGTGTCTGTCCAGCATGCATTGACAGCCCATTCTCCATCAGCCCGTGAGCACCAGGCTGGCTTGCAGGGAGTAAAGGTGAGCCAGTGCCCTCACTGGCAGCAGGTCCAGGCAGGTCTGGAGAGCTCAGTCCCAACCACAAGGTCTGACTTGAAGAGAGCAGTCACATTTGGGATACGACTCCACTGAAATTTACAGTAGAATTTATTTGTTTGTCGTGTATTTGTCGTGTATTTGTCGTGGTCCTTCCACTGTGCTTTCTAATGGGCAATTACAGCCTGGGCACAAACCTTCAAGACATGCTGCTTGCCTGCACAGCCCTGACCTGGGCACGTTGATTTGGGCTGTTATCTAAGGGCATCTCATTTGTCTAGTCAGGAACCGTTTCACGATGAATTAATGGTTATATCTGCAAAACACATCCTGAAACACTGATTTTGTGAAGGCAGTCTGACTCCTGATAGAAGATCACTGTGTCCAGCCTTGGAGTTTTTGAAAACAGATTTTATATATTTGTCCAACCTTGGAACCTTTGAAAACAGATTTTATATATCTAGCATTTTTTAAAATGAGCATTGTGTGGCCAAATTTTCTTACGTCGTTTTTCTTGTTTCTGTTTGAGTGGTCTGGAGGGAGGGATTGCCCTGCAGTCCTAACTAGGGATAGGTTTCTGTGGACTCACAGCTCCTAAAAACCCATGCTGGCATGGATGAGGTTGAGAAGCCATTTGGCTGCACATATTCCCACGTTTAGCCACTGGTGTTGCTCCATTCGCAATGGGCAAATAAAACAATATGTGGTTAGGAAAGACTTCTCTTGGATTTTGTTTTCCAATCCAAACCCTCAACAACAGTCACATGCAGTTTTTGTTTCTTCTAGGTTAGCAAAGTTTTGGAAAATAAAAAGTTTGCAGGTTGGCAGAGTGAATGTGAGAACAGCAATTGTATTCTTCCTTTACAATTTTTCTTTCAAAATACTCTGCCAGAAGAGATGACCTCCCACCACAGCTTCCAAACCTTCAATTTACTGAGTTTAGATGACTTTTAACCAGATCATGGTCTGCAACCCTCCCTTAAGTCATCCTCTATCTGCATAGGCTGCTGTCTCCTTCTCTTGTGAAAGGCTGGTCTCCCTGATGATTAAACAATAAATATCATTTTCTCATAGACTGTGTAATTGTTGTGCAGCAATGGAAAGAATAGAATAAAATGTAATTATGACTCAGTGCTTGGCAGGCTGTGGAGAAGAGGGGTGTACAAGAAGTGATTAATATTTTGAGGATTTCTGCACCTCAATTCAGTTTTTAAATACACACTTAGCTGATACAATTAATTAAAAGATAAAGGGCTTAAGTACTTGACTAATCTATCTGGGACAAGGGAATAAAGCAGTCTATATTTCTTTAGAAGTGTGCAAGTCAAAATAGCAGTATCTACCACTACAGATAAATGCCTTGGCAGAATTCCTATGATAACCCAGATTCCTAAGGCTTTCTAAGTCAGCTCTTTTCCTTTCTACAGCACATAGTCAGCTGATTCCTCTGTTTTTAATGTGAAATCCATTTTTAATTAATCCATCTCTCATTTCTAAGAACTACCAGACACGTTTCCTCAGGTATACAAGCATAATTCCTGTTGATTTTAATGGCAGATGGCAATTAGGGAACTGAGAAAAATTTGGTAGTATGTATTTGCAAAAAAAAAAAGCACAACAAAAAACCCTGTACTTTGAGAAGACTGTGTCTAGACAGGGCTTCCAAAAAAGTGCTTTGTTCACAGAATTTCATTTTCAAAGTTAAAAATCTTATTTTCTGAAATAAGGAGACAGTCACTGGCAGAAGCACTTAACTTGCTGGCTGACTTCATTACTAAACAAATGAATGCTTCTCTAAGAAATTTTTCTCACCCTGCATAAAACAGAAATGCCTCCAAGAAAGCAGCTGACAGTCATTTTCCTTTTCCATAGCACCATGACTAGAGTTGGCGCCTTTGTATCCCTATAGCAGAGCTATGCCAGTGATGGAGTTCCAGGGCAACAGTAAGTGAGAAGATGAAGACAAAGGATTCAAATCAAGACAAAATGTACTGCTGGCAATCTCATAATGAATCTAGTTAAAGTAGAAAGGCTGTGTGAGTCTGTGAGGAGACAGATTAAATACTAAAATTTAAAAATTAAAGGCTCACCTAGAAAAAATACCTGGAGTGGTAGATTTCATTTGTTGTCTTAAAGTCATCTGCTCGTGAAAAGCAACTTGCTGTTTGGGTAGCTAGAGCTCTGGAGGACATGTCCTCCTCCTCTGTCATTTCCTGGGATGCTGTCAGCTTGAGCTTGTAAGACTTACTGGGAGAGTCTACCTGGCACATCCAAACGCCTCGCTTGTGCCCAAGAACAAGTCCTCGTGTACCAACCCAATGGCTTGAGGTGTGGAGGTGGGCACATTGTCCTTCTGACTTCACCCTGAGTCCTAGGCTGAGCCTCCTGCAGCCACAGAAGAGGAAGAAGATAATCTGTGAAGGGCCTGGACTAGAGATCATTTCAAACAGCTTCTCTCCTGGGATGAGGGACTTGTGTCTCACGGTGACCTCGTGTGTTGTGCCTCCTCCTGACCTCCTTGAGGGGCAGGAGGGTGTGCTGGGTCGCTGCTGTGATGGTCACTGCAGTCACATTAGTTGGCATAATTTGTATGCTCAGCTCCTCAAGTCCCCATACACTCACTGTTCTGCTCTCATATCCATTGTACTCCTGATGTCATCCCTACACAACTGGGCAGTGTTCTTATACCCTTCCCAGGGTACCTGCCCCTGCTACCACTGGATGTGTATTTCCTTCTTGCCCTTAAGTGTTACCAGTGGGTCTGGACACAGTCATGCCAATCTCTTGCCTTCCTTTCCTGATTTCTTGCACCTGAGGATCAATGATTCTTGTGCTCTATTGAGTTCTCAAAGAGGTGTCATCCCTGTTCTGCTTTCTTGTTCCTGAGGGCAGTTTCCCAGGTGGCCCTATTGACCTACTCCTTGAACAGCTGGAATTTTTTTCTAAATTTCAGGAGGGACCTGGCTTTACTCTTTTCCTGACCCATATTCCCCAGGACTGCCAAGTCCACCAGTGTGTGATGAGTGCAGCCACACTCCAGTCACCGGATTTGTCACCCCAAGTTCCAGTAATGGCAGCTGTGAGCTAACTTTCTAGCAGCATAGTGGCTTTCAGTCCTCCTGTTTGCTGTTTGTGCAGTGTGCATTGGTGAAGAGGCACTTCAGCTGGGCTGTTGAAAGTGTCACCTTCTTAGAGGAATAACCCTTAATTATTTTGAGGTATTTCACTGGTGATTCCCTGCTGGCTCCTATTACCAATGGAGGCCCTGGCTCATCTCCATTTGGTTTCAAGTGTGCTCCAGTCTAGGAACAGGCCTAGGGCCCTCACTAGCACTCTGTCCCTATAAACTTGCTGTGGATACCCCCACAGCTCTTCAGGCATGCCTGATATCATCCCCCTCCCCCTTCAAGTCTGCCAAGGAGTACCTCAAGCTTGTGAGCAAAGACATTCTTCCCCTGTCAGAAAGGTGGGTCCCATCTGACACCTGTGGGCCCAGTGTTGTGTAGGTCAGCCCAAAACTGTGGTGGGGACATCAGCCACAGAGCCATGTATTAGTAGACTGGACCTGTCTGTTTCTTTTGATGTTGGTGCCCACAATTGGAAGGAAGAGGAAAAAAATAACCTGTGCCCCTGATTCCCTTGCCGACTGTCCTAACACCCTGGAGACTCTCATCATCACCCTTGGACTTCTTTGCCACCCAGATGAAGGAGTAGTAACAGCTAAAAGTCTGAGGGCTGTGCCTGTCTGGGAATTTTCTTAGTGACATCCTTAACCGAGGCCCAGGGAGGCAGCAAGTGAATGTACCTAGGTCTTTTTCCTGGGATGGGATGTCTGCTTCAAACCCATTTGTATAGTAAAAGGTGGTGTGAAAATGTGTTTTGCATTGTTTATACTGAAATTTAGTTGGAAAAAGCTTGGTACTGCCTTTGCCAACTACAGAACCTATTTGAAGGAGGCAGCCTTTATTAACCTTGAGCTATGAGAACCCTTCTGTAATCTTTTGGCATTGGGTTGGCATTGCTGTTGCTGTAGTGTTTGCAAGCACTCTGAATTATATTGAAACAAAGAGGGCTCATGTGCCCCTTATAGCCTTAGTGACTTCAGTAAGGTTCTCCACACCATATTTGTATTTGTCATGTGTCCCTCTTATACTGGGAACCAGCAGTGTGGCATGATGGAGGAAGGTATTTAGCTCTCTAATACTGAGAATAACCTGCTTCATAACTCTGTTGTATAAAACCAGTTAGAAGAAAAGACCTCTGGTTTAGGGGAATTGTATGACTTATAGCAGCAGCTGTTTGCTTTTTCTTTGTGTAAGCTCTTGTGACATGCACTATAAAAAACACAGGGAAAGTCAATTTTTGCTGGAGAATGTTTGGAACAGGACTGAGTGTGTGGAAGGAGCAGTTACTAGCATCTATGTGGGCACTGCCAACATTTTTGAAGACATTGTGAATTTCCAATAATTTCCATGTAGGATAAAGAAGTAGGAAGGGTGGATGAGACTGAAATAGTGTTACTCTTGACTACAAAGTCCCACCAAAACACTGCTTAAGGAAGTGGCCAAGGCTGCACAGACATCAAAGGGGCAGGAGTCCTTTCCTTCTCTGTAGTTTCCAATGTTTACATGCTGCCTCCCAATAAATGTTGGCAGGACTACAGTTTTTGACAGTGGTACCAGTGACACGTTCCATTTTTTTCATTACAAGTGTGAATATTACTAAATTATTTTATTTCAGAAAATTTCTGAAACATTCAAGCAAGTGTGAATTAAATGTATAGTGACTGGAGAACTTCTTACTACGGAGAAAGGCATATCTGTCTTCTTCCTGAATGACACATACTTATCCTTTAATTTCACTGCAGTGTATTACAAACTATGTTTTAATGGTGCAGGTGTGCTGATCAATCCAGACTGGTCTCTGTGGCAAGCTTTGCCCTCCCTATTACTTGTCTTCCACATTACTTACCCATTAGTCCGTGACTGGCTTAGTAATGACGTCTGCCAGCAGTGACTTCAGATATCCCAAAATCACCGATACAGATTCTGCAATAAAACTGACACTACTTTGCACAGAAATGTGTATCTGTGCTCTCTCTCCAAGACATTTATTTTCCATCTTTCCAAAGGAAGACCCTAAGAGGCTTTAAAATGGGGAAAAAACATCCCAATAATAATCCTGTCCCTAAATGAATTTTTCCAGGAGATGATTCCGAAGATATCAAAAGGAAACAGAAAAGCTTCATCCTGCAGCTAGAATTTTTCCCAAGGAATGACACCTTTAAGTTGGCACATTAGGAAAAAGAGAAAACCAAAAGCATTCTTTTTCTTCTCAGTAAAAGAGTTTGATCTCTGAGCTAAAGTACAAGAAGGCCAATTCCAGTCCAGTCCTCAGGAGGCTCTCACAGAACGTTTTCCAATCTCTGTGAGATGGAGAGAAAGAAAAAAAAGAAGTGAGAAACAAATACCAAAAAAATTGGAAAGAAAATTATTTGCTAGGTTGATATCTTCTGAAATAATGCCTAGCACAATTATACTTAGCAATATTAGCACCTCCAATTTGGCAATTTCATTTGTAGATCTCATTAACATTATATTTTCTCTCTATTTCAGTTAATTAAGAAGACAGATCTGACCTGACAATGGTCTCCATGGTGCTCGTAATCACACTTTCCTAAACCCTAATACACTGCTGTTTGTTATCACATTTTCTTAGGTTTCCCGTTGTTTTTGAAGACATTTTTCTCAATTGAATAAGAGCTGATAGGAGATAACGTGCCAAACAAGATTGTGTCAGTTTTTGCTTTGAAAGCAGCAGTAGTGAGAAAGGCATCATTAGGTAAGATTGCTGGGCAAGGGTTTCAGATAAGTACTTAACTGACAAAACACAGGCTGATGAGAACTAAGCTGACTGCAAATGTAAAGAAAAAGCCAGAGCTGTCATATCTTGCAGAAAGCAAGGAAAATCATTGCACTGATCTTCTATTCCTTTAATCCAACATAGTAAGAAGTGGCTTTCCAATTTGGGTCCTGATGTATTTGCTTGCGTCACTGTTTATAAAACAAATCAAGCAAAAAGCAAGGGAAAAGATCTCACTGTTAACCCTCACAGCCTTGCAGTTTTTTCCTTGACTGATTGCAAAGTGCTTTCCAAACACTAATTAATCATGTTATAAGGCCACCACATATACTGATATTCTGTCGGTTTTCAATGCCAAATATCTTTGCAGCCAACAGACAAGCAGAAGTTAATAAATAGAAGAGATTATATACAGGAATAATTCAACTGGTAAAACGATGAGCAAGGAGAAAAATGAGGTCCTCTAAGTAGAGCTAAAAAGAAGGAGAGAAATGAGTGATTTTAGTTTACATCCAAAATATTTCAGGTAGCATTATGGCTAAAGTACTTTAATTAAAAAATAAATAGATCCCCACCTGAAACAAAATTAAACTTCAGTGAACTAGACAAAGGAGAGGGAAAATTCACTATTAGTGGTGTGGAAATTCCCAGTGTAAAATTTCTAAAGCTACATGTGAAAGGCAATTTAACAGGGTGGCTTTGACTCTTGTTCTGTATCAGAGATGTCCTGCAAACTTACAGAATTATTGAGCTATAGGAAAATCTGGGCTGGAAAGAGCTTCTGGAGGTCCTCTTGTCTAATCCCTCACTCAAAGCACGTCCAGTTACAGCAAGTTGTTTGGGGCTGTGTCTGGATGAGTTTTGAATATCTCCAAAAATGGAGATGCCAATACCTGTATCGATATTTTGCTGTCCTCATAGTGAAAAGATGTTTCCTAAAATCTGATTGTAATTCCTGGTTTTACAGTTTGTGTCTGTTGCCTCTCATCCAATTCCTCAACACCTCTGAGAAGAGTTTGCCTTCTCTTTATCACCCCATGATGTAGTTGTGGCCAACAGTGAGATTACTCCAACCTCTCTCTTCCTCAGGCTGAACAAGCCCAACTCCATCTCTCACTCCTCATATATCCATGTTCTTCTGGCTATCTGCGTTCTCAGATGACTAGAGCATAACTTAGATTCCTGAATTAGGTGTCTAAACACCAGCAGAAGGAGTCTGTGTTAGCCAAAGGAGAGGACAAAGCTGTGACCATAATTTGGGACTTGTGATCAAAAACTGTTTCAGAAGCCCCAAGGTAAAAGAACGAATGACTGACCCAAAAGAATTCTGTGTTTCATGGTGACAACAGAATAAACTCTGGATGTGCTGAAGGGACTCATCCAAACTAAGTTTGTTTGGCAGTGAAGTCTTTTGCCTACTTAGCAGAATACCCCACTCTTGGATCATTTTGTTGGATTCAGATGGTTAAGGCAACCACCAGTGAAATGGTTAACTCTGAAACAGAAATCCTAGCAAAAAGACTTTGTGTTAACAGCATTAGGATCTCATGACTCTTGGACAGCTGTTGCTTTTGTCTGTATAAAGATGTTGTGTCCAGAAGGCTGAAGAATCAAAGAGAATCAAACTCAAACAACTTCTGAATAAGCTGAATTACAAATCTGTAATGGGAAACATGGCTTAGGAAAACAATTCACAGTCATTCCTTCTGAACTTGGTAACTTTCTTATAAATAGGAAACAGACTGCAGAACTGAAACCAGTGGCTTGTCTTACTGAGATCTGCTCTGACAAATGGCTGTGTACACTTCTTCCCACTATGTGACCAAAAGGTCAGACTGATCTTATAGAGGACATATTTTGGGAAGAGGAAATGATCACTGTCCAAAATACCCCATGGTCATTGCAACATAGATGTGATGAGAGAATAAGAAGCTGGTGATCAGCCTAGGGGTGAGGTAATGGGGTTAGGCAACAGCCAGATTATACAGCATATTTTTTTCAAGTGACAACTCATACACAGTCCAGCATGATTTTTCCCTCTCCACCTTTCAGTCCCTGGAAAATGACTCATGGGATACATCAAATGATGAGAAAGTGGGAATATGACACCAAGAACAGATTTGCCTGTGACCCTGAAAAGCTTCTCAGAGCTCTGCAGAGGGAACTTAGGTTCAGGCATGTAGCCAGCCATCAGTAAAAATGGGGTTGTGTGTGTTGTTTTGATGGAGATACCTAGTACAAATTAAAATGGGTCCTCTCAAGAGCAATTTATCCCATTTAAACTAAAGGGGGATTACTAGTTTGTAAAACTGTACAGGTCTCTGGGAACTGAGATGTTTCAAAGTCTACAATGAACTGAATTTAAAATGTTCTCTCAAAGAAATGATTGACTACAATTTCCAAGACTCCAGACTGAGCTCTGTTATACAGGAAAATTCCATAGAGGACATTTAGGTCCAACATGATTAAAGTGTTATGTCCTTGCTCTTCCAAGAACTTCAGAGGAGCTCAGCAAAACAACTAGTTTATCTACATTTTCAGTTCTTAAAAAAGGTTAACTGAGATCACTTTAACACATCATAGCCTGTGCTTTTTCAATCACAACGAGCACTGACCATCCTTGTACACAATGCTTTATCTGGGCTTGCATGAGCACAGTGGAAGGAAGTAATAGGGAAAGAGATTCTCCTTTTTTTTTCAAGTGGGTGAGATACAGCAAGGGTGATTTGAAAGGAGAAGATCTGGCACAAAGAGAGAACTGCTTGTGCCTCCGTTCTCGATGGAGTTTTGAGTCATTCATGCAGTGCAGTAGCTAGGGAGCCTGAGTGACTCATACATTGCTAACTATGGAGAAAAAAAAAATTTCTGAAACATTCAAGCATTACTCACATTTTCACTTAGTATCAGCTGATTCTAGTAGCCTTATTCCACCTTTTGGGATTTAGTATAACGGGTTATATAAAAGACAGATTGGGCTCAAGCTTCCTTTTAAATGATGTGCTAAATATGGCATCAGACACCTTGCCTAGATTAGTAAGTATTTTGAATGCTCCTCAGTTCAGCATGCTACTTATTATTTTTAAAAGGGAAGAGCTGGAAAAATTGCAAAATTCACATCAGAGTTGACTTCAAAGCTCTTGATAACTATGTTAACTTACATGCTGGGATTTTCACCCCCAAGTTTTCTCAAATGTTTGATAACTGGTAAACAGAGCCTATCCAGGGATTTATTACCCCCTGTTAAACTAGCACTATTTCTAGGGTCTTCAGAACCTACAATCATGAAAACATAGGAAAACTTTGAGTCTTTTACAAGACAAACAATCCCAACTCTCTCAGCCTCCAATCCAAGCCTCATATGCCTTGGATTAGTCACCTGGCCAGCTTGGTGGCTCTCCAGTGGGATTGCTCTACTATGCCCAAGCCTTTCAGCATGGGAGAGCCCAAACTCTGACACAGCATTTGGTCCAGATGTGGTCCCACTAGGGCTGAGTAAAGGGCAATGGCCTCTTCCTTTGACCTGTGGGCCGTGCTTTTGCTACCACAGCCCAGTGCTTGCTTGGTCTTTGCCCTAAGGTCTCTGCTCAAGAGCGCTCAGCAGTGACATGGCGTGGGCCAGAGCAGGCTCATCGTGTGGCTGTGCTACACAAAGATGCCCAGGAGATGCACATGTGTCAGGAGATCTGCATATGGCCACACTGTCCATGATTTCATCTACTTCCTGTAAGATGGTGTAGACTACTTGGTAGATCCCTGGAGTGAGACCAGAAGTTTGACATAATTAATTTCCTGATTTATTAGATAAAAATGAGTCATTTCAATTTAAAAAAAAAGTGAAATTATGTAGACCTGTTTTGCAAATAATTTTGAAGTCTATGGAGAAGTGCTGTGGAAGAACCAGACATCATTTTGCGTAGTTTTTTTGTGAATGTTTGTGTGAGATAGGTCTCTGGTACAAAATTCAATCCCAAATTTCCAAATTTGTGGTGAATTATTCTAGGAACTTTAATATAACACGCTGGCCAGGAGTTTAGTATGAATCAAAAGAAAAGTGGATTTTTGTTTTTCTGGACAAAAGAAATACCTAGTTTGATTAGCAAATATTACAAAATGAGTAAAACCTCTGTGAGGTCTGGAAAGGCTGAGGAAACTAAGTACAAGCCATGTTTGTGCTCTGAATGAACAGGAGGAAGAAACCATTTCTGTTAGAGTATTTCCACAATGGTCTGATTCAATTTTGTGCTTCTTCCTCTGAAGAAGCCCTTCTCAGGGCTACAACATTGACATCAGACTGGGAAGGTCCAAGATTTCCAATGCTGAGAGACTGAAATATTTCACCAGACAGCCTTCACTTGTGGCTGAGAGTGAGGTTGCATGTACCATGGGTTGTCCACATAAGAAACAGATGGACAGACTGATGTAGGTGCAGTGTTGTGCTCCCCTTAGCATGCCTTGTCCAGCCCTGGTGTCCCTGGAGCTACCACTTTTGTAGATCTCTGAAGTGTTACCTTAACCCTAGTGGAAGTTTGGAATTGAGACTGGTGTCCCTGGTACTGTGAGTCGTCAAGAACAGGAAGTTGTGGGCAGAGCAATGTTGGTGCAGTGACATGCTCTCCTTGACACGTGTTTTTCAGCCCTGGTCTGTGGAGCTTGTAGGCATGGTGGTTCTCCAAATCCAAACCCTAACCCTTAACCCTAATGGCAGCTTTCTACTGAGGCTGAGGTCCCTGCACCATGGGTGGCCCAGATAAGAAATATGTGGAGAGGTCAAAACTGGTGCAGTGCTGTGCTCTACTTGGCATGCATTTCCCAGTGCCTCCCCATGACCCCCCTCCTCTACTCAACACTATGCAACAGCATTTTCCTGCAATTGAATGAGGAAGAACCAGAGGTTTTGAGATGCTGAAGCACACAAAAACATGGATTTTTCTCTTCTGATTGCCTAGCAGAACTCACAGGGAAATATGGACATGGATGTGGACACAGCAAGCTCAGTCTGGCTCTGTAGTGTACCAGGTTAAGTCAGATGGCAATCACCAGGGCTAACACTACAACTAAACCTAATTCCAACTCATCATGCATTTGCTTATCTATCTCTCTATCTATTCCTAATAGATAGATAGATAGATAGATAGATAGATAGATAGATAGATAGATACATACATACATACATACATACATACAGACATACATACATACATTTATTTTTTGAATTTAATAAATAATTTCCAATGGATTGGACTCCTTTTAAAGTCTGGCTAACATTTGTTGAAGCCAACAGGTTTCTGTGGGGTAAAATAGTGCTTCATCCTCAGGGTGGTGATTGCCAGTGCTCAGGACTGTCACAGGGGAGGCATAGGCAACACCAGGGTTTAGTCAGGCATGTTCTGCAGTGTGCATATTTCAGCTAGAGACAGATGGTTGTTTGCTCACTAGAAATATGTGGGTTAATTCCATAGAGGAATGCTTATATCTTTACCTGATTGCACTTCGGGGGAAATTTGAGTAGAACAACTTCAATGGGAATTGTGGGAAGCGCTGAAAAGTCAGGTCGCATTTCCTGTGGCTGAGGTGTAATATTAGACAATGCAGTTTGAAACTGCTGGCTAAGAGGTAAGATAGTGCTATTGAAAAAAGGCTTAAATATTTTGTAAGGTTATTGTTAGGAAATGAATCATGAATAGGTCAAATACTGTTATGTTACTAAGTAATAAGTAGTCCAACAGTGAATGCAGCTTGCAGTGGTTTTCCCCCATCTCAGAGCTACAAAATTTTGAGAGAAGGATATGAGTGTAAAGTGCTTTCCTCACTAAAAGAAGCAAAGTAGATCAGGAGTCTCCACCTTGGGTTACAGGCAGCTGAGGTTCTGTAGAGGTCTCTGTGTCCCATTGGGGCCCACTGAACTTGGCATGCCATAGAGAAGAGTGAAAGAAGTAAAGGTCATTTACTATTTCTCACATTGTAAGAACTAGAGGGACTCCAACCATCAAGTTTTGTACAAAAGTTCAAAAGTAAGTACTTTTTTCACTGAGTGCCTATAAAACTATGGAACTCGTTGCTGTACAAATTGTGAAGGTGGAAACCATACAAATATTCATGACAGACTGAATAAATTGCCTCTGAATGTGATTATTAAGGATGATATTGCAGATAAAATCTCCTGCTCAGAAGGCCCCTAATTCCTTGCAGTGCATTTACACTGGCCAGATGACAGGTGTTCACCAAGGCCATCACTGCCCTCCTCAGCTGGGCAGGGGAGAGAAAATATGATGAAAGGTTCATGGTCAAGATAAGGACAAGGAGAGGTCATTCAACAATTATCATCACTGGAAAAACAAATTCAGCTTGGGGAAATTAATTTAATTTATTGCCAATCAGATCACAGTAGGGTAATGAGAAACAGAAAAAAATCTTAAAACTACTTCCCCTCATCCCTTCCTACTTCCTGGGTTCAGCTTCACTGCCAATTTTCTCTACTCCCTTCACCCCAGAGCTGAAGGGGAATGGGGAATGAGGACTGTGATCAGACATCACACGTTCACTCTGCTGTTCCTTCTCAGGGGAGGACACTTCACACTCTTCCCCTGCTCCAGTGGGGGGTCCCTCTCATAGGAGACAGTTTTCCATGAACTTTTCCATCATAAGAACTTCCCATGGGCTGCAGTTCTTCACAAATTGCTCCAGTGTGGGGAGTCCTGCTGGTGGTGGAGCATACTGAGGGAAGGATCACAGGGAGTAAAGGCTCCTTAGGGCACTCTGGAGAGGGACAGCCGTGCAGGTGTTGTGGGATGCCCAGCCACACTCCCGTGCTGGCCCTTGTCTGCCACTGCTTCTAAAGGGAGCTCATATCTCTTTGCATGACACTGGGGAAAAGGTTATCTGCATCTGAGGACATTCAACGCCCCATCCTGCTCAGGTGCCCAGTGCTGGTATAGCCAGGGCTGTCTCACCATGCAGCTCTCTGGCAGTAGCAGAGACCAGGACCAGTGCTGCCAGGACCTGCACTGTCCTTGCAGCCTCACCACTTCTGCAAACCCACTCGATGGCAATGGCACTGGGGACACCCTGCTCGTGACTTACCCCACAGGCAGCTGTGCCCCACAGCGTGACCGGCCCACATGCCCCAAACACCCCAGCCATGGCACAGTTCATCTCTTTATCCCTAACCTCCATTTTCCTTCTGCCTCATCCCATGGCTAAGCAGGGATGGATACAGCCAGGAAAGGGGCTGTGCAATGGTCCAGGCTTTGCTTTGTCAAATGTCACCATGCACATGTCGTGCAGTGCTGTGCAATGGGGAAAGGAGGGCATCCTCTCGTTGCTCCCAGCCTCTTCATCACATTAAGCTTCTGCTTTAGAGTGGAAATGCTGGAGTACACTCTGCCATTTCCTATTATTCTGTGCATGACTTGGCACAATACAGCCCTCTGTGGCAGGTCTCCAGGAGCTACTGTAACTCTGTATGCACCCTATACATTCTGGAGGAACCACAGGGGAATTAACACTGCTGTTTTCAGCCTGCTGTTGCAATGCATGAATAATCACAGAAAAAATTTGCATTCATTCAACAGTGTGTGTGAATGTTTAAAATATATAACTCACTTTAATTTAATTAAGGGGGAAAAAATACCAACAAAAAAAAAAAATCATCATTTATGTTAGGTAGTCTGAGATCCTTCATTTGCTTTAAATGAAAAGGTCGATGTCAGATTAGGTTCAGTCTAGAAAGCTGAATAATTTGTTTGATCACTTGAAAACCAGGAGGTCATGTTGCCCAGTAACTTGTTGTTATATTTCAGCAATAGTGTTCTCACTCGAGGTTAACTAGAGTTGTAGAGCTGACAAAGCACTGAGCTGCTCTATCTCCAGCTTCATATCCTGTGATAGCTTCTGCTGAAGCAGATGATGTCCTCAGAACAAGACACAAAAATATGCAGGAATAATAAAGAAAAAGCTTTCTCTTGAACCTCTGTAAATCCAATTTACATTTATGTGAATTCACTATATTTCTTATTTTAAAAAACCCCCAAAACAACAACGTAGGAATTCACAGTGGCAAATTATTTCTTGGAATCACAACCTTTTGATCTAAGAAAGACCTTCAGGGGTTATTTTCATTTTTCTGTTAATGGAAGAACAAAATCTCATTAATATGGAGACTGTCTTCTCCTCTTGCCTGTATAGTGTAGGAAGTCACATCCTCATTCTTCAAATGGAAAATGCTTTAGATAGAGGAAGATCCCAGATGTAGGGTTTCTGGGTTCCTCAGATGCATGGGTCTGTGACAAAGTGATGGATGTGCAGCTCTGTGCCAGCCCATCTGCTGATGTGTCAGAGCTGTGGGACACCACTGGGGATGGTACTGCAAGTGTGGATGGTGGTAGTGGACACTGCTGGTGCTTACAGAGGACCTTTCCTTGCACCTTTCCTGAGCAGGATTTGTCCATCCACTCCCTTCTTGTTAGGCATAAGTTAAATTTTAGGCTGCAGTTCCTCTCCTCCCAAGGTAACCCTCTAGATTCACTCGGACCTATTCCACTGCAAAAGCACTGCCCGTCTCCCAGGAGAGCTGTGGGTGATCACCTTGTGCCCTGTCAGCAAGCAAGGAGTCCAGGGGGTGTGTTCAGTCCTACTTGCCATGTTGTGTGCTGCCAGCAGACACAACATGCCCTGATTTGGGCAGCCTTTGCCCTGCATATGGCCTGGTCAGCCTGGCATTACAGCTGCAGGGGGCAATGATGCTGGGCTACAAAACATGGGCAAACCCAGACACTGATGTGCCTTTTGTTCACCTCTCTGAGAGCCCTTCACACCCAGGTGATAATTACCTGACACGTCCCTGCAGCCCTTTCCCTTCTCCATCCTGTCAAGCAAACAAAAGCCAGTCTGTGAAAGGTCATGGTTTTCTCCCTGGGGTCTGGGCTCAGCTGCTCCCTCCACTCCACTGCCTGCTGCCAATGTTGCCACTGCTCCCTGTGCTTATGCTGCTGGGACATTGAAAAAAATGGGCTGGGTCTTTTGTTTTTAATGGGAACTGCTGGTTTGGGAAGCACATAGAGTGCACTTCCTGATCAGAAACAGTCATCGTGGTTTGGAGAGGGATTGCTGCTTTAGTCCTAGGCATTTTATTAACTAGAAGAGAATTTGTATGAAGACCTCAGGCTGCGGGCAAATCTGGATTTGTATCTACTGCCATATATTCACTGTATCCACTGAAGCAGGTCCAGACTGTGGCTGGTGTGGTCATGGGCTCAAGAGGACTCTTCAGGCCTTCTTCTTCATGACATATTCTTTTCAGGATCCTCAGGTGACTGGTCCACCCTGAAAAGGTCCTCAGCTAACACAGCACCTACTTGTCATACCTAAACACTGAGTCAGGAATCCTTCGTTTATACTCTTTCTTTCTAAATAATCACCTCGAGTCCCCCAGCCTTAGATGTGAAGGCTTACTCTGAACTTTTCTATTTCTCCTTATCCAAGTACTGCAATTAGAAAAAATTAGTCCCTCTGCTCCTGCTCCTATGCTGCCTCTTTGCCATTTTCCTTTTCATAGAATTTCACCCATCTGCAGTGCCTGATGTGTGCCTGGTGAGCTTTCCACAGCACAGACTATATTTGGGTTTTTGCATCACTTGCTAGAGAAGCTCCTTCAACCTGACCCCTTCCTCTACAGGCTTCTACAAAGCAAACTGCTGTGAAGTGTAAGAAGACAAGCAAGGTCCAGCTGTGTAGGTCGACCAAAGGTGCCTTACTTGATCCACACCCAAATAAATACAGGTTGGTGAAGCTTGTGCATTCACTACACAGCATGCATCTGACATCCAGTAGTAGCTATTTTCTGACAGCCTGCAGTCCCATCCTGGGGCTGTCTCCTCCAGGCAGCAGTGTCAGGACTCCTACACAGCACTAACACATCAGCCCCGTTGTTATTGTGGATTTCAGGTGAAGTGGTGGCTGTTGTATGAAAAACTGCCACTCAAGAAATCAAGTGGAGGCTGATAAGAAAAGTCATTGCACAAGGCAGTACTTCCTAGCATATAAAAAATATTTTCTGCTTGTCTTTTCAATGCTATTTCACCCTCAGCCTCACTTTTCATTTAAGACATGTTGCAACAATCAAGGGGTTTTGAACAGTAAAACGGTCTTTTTCCTTTTTCCAACCCCAGCACCATTCAGAACAGTATCTTGCTGTAGAGCAAAGGGTTTGTGAACTCTAGAAATAGCATCAGTACCAGGGAAAATGAAAGGGTGAAAACCTCAAACCAATGTTTGTGAGACTGGGCTTCAGAAATGCGGGTGGTAGTCCAGCTTTGGCTTCTGAACACATTGTCTGAGAGGTGTTACACAAACACTGAGAAACATCATACAGATATATGCAAACCAACAGACTTCTTGCAGTCTGTCCTTTCCAAACACTTGTCTCAGCTCTTCTATAGCTGGCACTATTTTTCCTGACTTCATAATTTTCCTTTTAGCTTAAAATTCATTGGGTGCAGTCTAAGTTCTTGTTTCAATGAAGTTATCCAAGAAAGTAAGACAAATTCTGCTGGAAGTTAGGAGGATGTGTTCAGTGACCAGATGAATAAAGGGTAACTCAAGCTTTCCATTGAGTAGGTGGAATTAAAGAGCAAACCATCCTTGAGGATGGTGTGTGAAAGGAGAAACACAATGCAGTTGCCTGAGATAGCCCAGGCACCCTCTTAGGCCCTATGATTCACATGCATCATTGACATTTGTGCCTTATTCTCAGCTTCTCAAATATTTGTCTCTTGCTGTTATTATTTTTAGCTTGTTTTGCTAAAGAAACAAGGCTGTTGAGGCTGCCCATCTGGCTGTCTATTGCTCCCACCTGCCCATTCTCCCCAAACCCCTGTGACCCTGTTTCACTCCAGTCTGATGGCGGGATGGACATCCCAGGGTGAATTATTCTACAGGTGCCATGAAAATTGGCTGCTCCTCAGGGAAGGACACAGCTCTTGCTGGAGACAAGGGCAGAGTGAATCCAGCTGTTGGTGCCCTGACTGACAGCAGCCGGGTGGGTGCTGGGCACGTGCTTATTTATCAGGCCACTGGGACACAGAACACTTGAAGCCTGAAACACATTATGCTGTCTCTTGCCTGTGGGACAATGTCCTAAAGGCCACAGGGCAGCTGGGTTATTGACATGCAAAGGCAAGGGGATGAAGGACACGTTTCCCCAGATAAACAAGACTTCCCCCCGTCTGCAGCTCACTGAGCAACTTCTGCATCCGTAACCCTGGGTAACTAACGGGTAAAGGATTCAGCTCTCAGGATGCAGCTGATTTTGAGTGTTTGCTTGCTGTTTCCTGCTTTGTGTGGACTGCTTCAGACATATATTTGATGTGACTCCTGAAGCTGTGCATGCCTTGTTTACACCATGCACCTACTCAAGTGGGAGAGGAACGTGAGGTCTCTGGGGAGCTTTGACATCCATGCAGGAGCACTGAGTGACCAGTTCCATTTCTGGATTTCCAGAGATGCTGACTAGTCCACCTTTCCCATTGCCAAGGTGGCATTTAAGCCCACAGACAGATGTGGTAATGTGGCAGAAACATAAATGCGTGCTCAGATTTGTCCGATGGGGCTGCTCTGCCCCTAACGTTAACTGCGTGTCTTTGCAGGAACGAGACTGTTCTGTGTGACAGTCTCACGCCTCTGAAAGCTTTCAAGATTGTTTGCATTTCCTCCCTTTACCAGACTGTCTTACTCTTCATTCTTTCAAAGCTACATTTCTTTTTCTGCAGGGCATTTCCTTCCTTCTGAAGTTCTGCCTCGGCTTTTTGCAGGTATGAAGGAGCACCCACTCAGGTGCTCCCAGGATCCCTGTGTGACTGGCAGACAATGAAAGATCTTGTCGTTTCATTTTCATGCTGTTTTGCTTCAAAGTGACTCAACAGCCTCTGCAGATCCTCATGTCCTCAGCCAAAGGGAGCTCATCTCCTTTCCATACATTTTTAAGCTTATCAAAATTAAGTCCATATGTTTAACAAGGAAAGCAGTGCAGGGTTATGTCCTGGCAAGGTCACTAATGGCAAAGGCAGGATCTGGACAGGGGGAGGCAGCTTGTGCCCTGCTCCTTTTTTGCCACTTCCATTAGGATCCTGCTCTGTAAATGTCACGCTGACTGTTTTGATGCCTAAGTTTCAACTGCAGCCACATGATCTGCTTATCTATAAGCAAAAGAGACTTGCCTTGTTTTAAAATATGAATTAAAGTAATGAATTTACCCTTGGCTAAAGTGCATGTTTATTCCTATACTATGAACTCTGCTCCTGCAGAGAGGAAATCATTATACACGTCAATGCCCTCAAAAGGGGGGGTCTGAGGAGGAAGTAGCACAAACATCAGAAAAAAAGCCTAATGTGGTTGTTATGAATAAAATATCCAGCCCAGTTTTAATCATGGAACAGAATGGCTCCAAATGGCATCGGAGGCCTGGTTTATGAGGCATAGGACTGATACTTCCCCGTCCTACCATAAGAGTTTTATTTTAGGTGATAAAAAACGAAGAAAAAATAGTGAAAAGTCAGGGTAAAGTGGAAGGATGCTTTGCAGCACCCGTGTCAGTTCGCATCTGCGCGGTGTGCTGCAGAGAAGCAGTTTCACCGCAGCCTGACCTCGCTAGAGCTGCGCTCCAGACGTGGGCAGTGCTGGCACTCCGAAAGGAGCTGCTTGCCGCGGCCGGCGAGCCCGCTGGGCTGAGGCACGGCGGGCACAGGATCCCTGCCGGGGGATCCTCTGCTCCCTCCTCCTCTAGCATCCCTGCGCAAAAAGGGGGCAGGTATCCAAGGTATCCACCGCCCTGCAATGCAGCGGAGGATTCCCCGTTGCTGGGGACACCTGCAGCAGTTTCCTTCCTGGCACTGCTGGAGGACACATAGCGACCACATGAGGCATCCGTGGGTCACCGAAGTCGCCTCCCTGACATGAGAGGCTGACGAGGATATGGCTCAAAAGGACATGGCTGACATAAGGGATACTGAGCCCTCTCTTCCCTTTCCAAGGGCCACTTTTATTTCACTGGGAATGGTTGTAAAATACCTTGGAAGTATCTTTTCTGCACACCAGTGTCTGTGCACCACTCGTAGCACTAAGTAGCATTTATGCCCTACACATCACAGCAGTGCTGCTTAGGGTGTCTCTTCCCAACCACATCTGGGTGGTAGTAAAGGCTTGGAGCACCTCCAAACAGCTGATTTACCACTGCCATTCCTCAAAGGACAAGCAAGGGGGAACCATTCCATTCCGGTTCTTCCAAACTGGCATTTGTCCTACGGTAATCTCCTTTATTGTATGTGAAACTGTAACCAGCTTTGATAAATGACTTTAGTAATCCAGTTCTTGTTTTGTTTTATGGTTTAACGTAACAACTATTAATTAGCATGTCTACAAAAAGAGTTTACCCCCTTACTAATTAATAGTGTGAAGGACAAACACTTCTAGGTTTCCAGTGCATTATCTGGCAGGTTTCTGGTGAGCAGGTTTTCCTCAGAGTCACCACTGGGATGTGGTGAGATATTATAGAACTGGGACAGAGCCTTAGGCCAGCAGCAGCCCAATAGCAATAGTCCTTCAATGTTCACTTGACATCACTGGCTGGCCCTGAGTCCTTTCTTATCAACAGAGAGAGCTGCAGCAACACTGAACTGTGTCTGGAATCAAAACTTGGAGGTGAAATAAAAGCCAGAACTGTTGACCTCTCTGTAGCACCATTAACTTCCCCAGTTTCCATCAGTAAAGCTCTGCTACAGCTTTCACTGTAGGGAGAGGAAATCTATTACTGTTTTCTTCTTTTTGCTGTCTCCAGGTCAAGAGGAGTCAAATACAGCTTTTGTATGGAGTTGAAAGCCCATAAGGACTTTTGCACCTGCAACACCTTTGCCTTGGCTATCCGATCCTATCCAGGTGCTGCCTTTGGGAAGACGTCTTTGTCTTTCTCTTGGACAGACTCTGGGGGTCTCTTGTTGAGCTCCAATTTCTGATTCCTGCATGATTTCACATGTTGGTCATTTTGGGAGCAAGGGGAAAGGCAGGAAGGTTTTCCTTGGAGCATACCACACAATTTGCTGGCTACAGCTGTGTACCTTTAGCAGCATGTTGAACTGGCTGGAGCAGCATCCCCAGATCCCATTAGTTCCTGAAGTCAGCAGCAATGGCATGATTCCCCCTACAGATCTAGGAGCTGCCAAAGAACTTCAGCTCAGTGCATACTTGCCTGGTCCCAGAGCTTGCTGCTGGCGTGCTGGCTGGAAGGGCAGAGATTCAGCTGTTAGTTGACATATGCCCAGTTGTGCTAGCAATTTTCTTCATGGATTTAGCACATCCACAAAGGCTATGGCCCATTTGGATGAGCACATTACCCATGGCTGTCCTCTCACTGGTTCAATATCTGTCTCTTGTGTTGGCAATAGCAATGATGGGCCCTGGCCGAAATGCCTCTTAATTTTTCAATCAACTATGGTAGACCTCAGATCAAGGGTGCAGGAACCCAGTGATCCACAGACAGTTTACCATTAAGGGAGATCATTTTCCTGGACCAACAGTACTACTAAATACCTTGAATATGTGCAAAGTCTTAGATTTATTGAAGGTACTTAGTACTGAGAGGCCTGGAAGGTGAGTAGTGGGCATCTCTGGCAGCAAGAAAACTTGTAATCATGTGTCTAAATCTGAACGTTGGCAACTGTGGAGGCAGGGCCCCCCTTCCCCGTGCCTCCCCTGCCATGGGGGAAAGCAGAGCACCAGCAGGGCTCTCTGCCACCCTGCAGTGACCACTGGGATGGAGCTGCAATGCAGGCAGGCTCTCCCATAGATGTTGCTGCAAAGAACACATTGATACTCACTTCACTGTCAGTACTGCACCTTCTGAGACTTCTTACAGGTCATCAGCCCACTTGCATTCAGCTCTCTGCCTCTCCTGCTCAGTATTTTGCCTAGCTGTCAAGCTGGGGGTTAATACCTCTCAAATTAGCTGTAAAAATTAATATGAACATTAAGTTCTTTAAACATCCTGTTCTAGTATTTCCTTTGTTTACAGTCAAATCTATTTCTGGCCTTATTTCAGATATCAAGTGTTCCATGTATAGCATCCTTCTTCTTCATCTTAATATGCAGGGAAATCCTGTCCCACACCATCAAGTTTTCTTGTATTTGCACTGTCTTTTTTTCCTGTGGCAAGTTTGTGCCTGGGTTACTGAAATGCTTTCTTACAATTTCCAGCACAGGGAGATGAAATTGGTGCACAGGTTCAGCACCCTGTTTCCCAGCCTCCTGCCCTTCTCTAGGGTGACTTTCCCATGTACATGTCCGAGTTACCAACGCAGCTCCCAGGGATGACGATTCCTGCCACTTAACACTGAGTATTTGCTGAAGCCTTTCTTAACCTTTCCTAACCACACAGAGAGAAAACTCTCTCCTGTCTGGTTAGGTGTGAAAGGAGAAGTGCTGGCATGAGAGAGGGGCTGCTTGTCTGAGTGAAGGGAGCCAGTACCCACCAAAGGCAGTGTGCCCTGCCAGACTGAGCAGGGGCAGGGATATGCCCTGCTGCTCTCCTGGATCAGAGAGTACCTTGTCCTTTATCCTTGAGGAACTGCTTTTCAAGTAACTGGTCTGTAAAATGGGGATAAACCTGCCTGTCATAGCCGTTCCCAAAAGATCCAGTAATGTTTTCCCCAGTATTTTCTGTATGTGGTAGTCCCTGGGAACACCTCAGTGCTTTGCTTGTGATAACAAAGTCCAGCTCTCCCAGCAAGACCTTTGGCTCTGACTTGGTTTTGACTCTGTGACTCAGCTCTGAAATTGTGTTTTTCCACTGATAATTTTGATAAGTATAACCTTAAACTGGGCTACATTACAGATGAGAACCCAAGAACATTTTTAATCTCCTGTTATTTACTTGTAACATCATGAATCATAGCATTGCACAGTGTACATGATATTCTCCAATGATGTAATTACAGAGTTCTCTGTATACTGTGCTTTCTTAATTCATTGTATTCAACATTCACCTTTTAGCAAGGCATGCTCTAGTTCTCAATATTACTCAGTTTGAGACTAAACATGGGAATTGAAAACAAGACTCCAGATATCACAGCCACGACACAATGGCCGTGTGTCTGCTGTGTTTTCCATCCTCACACTGCAGCCTTTTCTCTCTTCCCACACACAAGTAGCACTGGGTAGTTACAGGGTAGGTAACTACTATTCTAGCTGTACTTTAGAATGCGTGACTGGAGCTTTTTCTCAGCCTTATCACCCAGGGTGTGTTTACATGATGAAAAATACCTCTGTGGTGGTTGTCAGTTGCTTGTTCTTGATAGGGGAGGTCTCAAGTTATGTGCTGGCAGTGCTGGGTAAGGTGGGGAGTCTGGGCACCTCACTGGTGCCCTTAGCTTCCTCCTTGAAGACAGATACATAACAAATTGTGAGGAGTACTAAAAGAAACCATTTCCCACAGTGCTTCCACACATTGTGTCCCCTAAGGTTAATCAGGAAGTGAAGTTCAGGGGCTTCACAGACTCAGGGACCTGGAACTGTGAGTGTCCAGGGCAGGGAGAAGCTTATTATCCCATCTCCAGGCATGGCAGACTCCATCAGGCTCAGCAGGGCTTATGGCCACCGGACAAGCTCCCATCCCTCCCCAAGGATTGCTGCTCTCAGACCATTACAACTGGCGTGGATGCTCGTTCTGAGTTCATCCAGCACCTACACCTTCTCCTCCACTATTATTTCCAGGTCAGTCCCAACTCATATTTCTACTGTGAAGCTTGCCAGAAAGGAGGAGAGCAGCCTTTCCAGGTCCAGGCTGAGTGGTTCCTCATCTGAGGCTAGTTCGAGAAAAGCTGAAAATGCTTGTTGAGGCTCAGTGTCAGATTTGAAAGGCTGCTGGTTACTGAGCTGCAGTGGATCTGCCTGGAGAAATGCCCTTGAAATTGCAAGCAGCAGCATCTCCAGAGCCTCCTCCAAGTGTGAAAGTCAGAGGGGCCATCTGAATCTGTGTTGAACAGGAGCCAATCTGGAATGCTTCCTGTAAATTCCAGGGAAATGTCATTTGCTGTGGTAACCTTTGCTGAATCAAGCATTGATGATTAAGCAGCACTCCAAAACCCAGGGCCTTCACCCCAAGCTTTCTTAAAATTGTAAATGAATTGTTGGACTCTATGCTATCAAAGGTCTTTTCTAACCTAAATGATTCCATGATTCCTTATCTGCTGGGCTCCCAGCTCTACCTTAGCTCTCCCTTGGAAGTTACAAATACAGAGGTTTGCCCATAATCTCTTTCTGTGCCTCCAAACCTTGCAGGGAAGATGCTAATAATTTTCCAAATTTGTCCCCTCCCTGCGCAGTTTAGCCAACACCAGCTGCTGCCATGTCACCGAGGGGCCACAGCCACCAAAAAGGTGCGTAAACAAAGGGCAGGCCATCAGCAAACTGCCTCATGGGTGCTTTCCCATTGAGGACCACATCCTACAAAGCC
Organism: Urocynchramus pylzowi; assembly: GCA_013397555.1. Classification (NCBI taxonomy): domain Eukaryota; kingdom Metazoa; phylum Chordata; class Aves; order Passeriformes; family Fringillidae; genus Urocynchramus; species Urocynchramus pylzowi. The sequence goes on along the minus strand of VZRH01007890.1, from coordinate 722,401 downwards.
TTGCATTTCCTTTTGTTTCCTTGCCTTCTCCCACATCTGATTTTCATACTTATGAACATGCAAATGCAATAGGGAAATTTAGGAAATCTGTTACTAAGGCAACTGATTAGGTGATGATGCAATTACCTTGTTATTTGAAAGTCAGGGTGCTGTGTTGCAATAAGCTCCTACCAAAAGGGGAGAATAAAAGTTTTCATAATACTTTCTCACTCAAAGGCAGCACAGCTCTAAAAATTACTTGCCTTGAGAATATACCAAGAATACCAGAAGTCAGCAAAATCTGGCTGCCTTTGTTGTAATAGGAGTCAAGGCAAAACCTCCTCCTTTCTCCAATGCCAACAGGATCAAGGAGGAGGTGACTCACTTTCAGAAGATGTCAAGAAGTCCATGAGAAAAAGCACTCATGTGACATGAGCAATTAACAAGACATCCACCTATAATTACATTTAATTATGAAGGAAAGAAGTCATAGCAGCAAAGATTTAGGTCTTTGAACACAAATGTTGTACCTAAATGCGTTTATAGAGATGACATTGGACTCCAGCACCTCAATGTCTTGTTTGCAGTGAGCAGCCCGAAACTGAACACAGAATTTGAGGTGTGGCTGCACCAGGGAGAGAATCACTGCCCTGTCCTACTGGCCACACTATTGCTGACACAGACCAGGGTGCCATTGGCCTTCTTGGCCACCTGGGCACAGCTGGCTCGTGTTCAGCTGCTACTGACTACCACCCCCAGGTCCTTTTCTGCTGGGCAGTTTTCAGCCACTCTGCCGCCAGCCTGCAGTGCTGCAGGGGTTGTTGTGACCTGAGTGCAGGACCTGTTACTTTTCCTTGTTGAACCACACACAACTGATCTCAGCCCATGGATCCAGCCATGCAGCTGAGTCTGGCCTGGTTCTGCTGTTTCAGACCATATCTTTCCCTGGTTTGACCTCCTGTGTCTCTACCACAGGCTTCTCTTCTGCATTTTCCTTCCCCCTTCCTGGTGTCTCCACACATGTTGCCTCCCACCCTTCTATACAGTCTTGGGCCCATGCAGCACTTCTTTCACTTGACTGGTGCCCAAAGGCTCTAACTCTGCATCAGACCCTTGCCTTTGGCCTCAGCACGCACTGAGCTGGGGAAGGAAGGGTCAGGAGCCAGCCCTGGTGATGGGGACCCGGTCAGCCCCCAGGTGAGCATGGTATCTCCTTCCTTTTCCTCCATGCCTGTCCTTGGTACATTTAGGCACTTCACTGCGTGACACACCAGGATTTTCAGCCCAGGTACCTGCTGCCTGTGCTTTGTGCTGACATTCCTCACCGGACGAGTCACCTCAGGTCTGCTGCTTGCTTTGGGACCCTGCTCAAGCCAGTGACGCATACAACTTGGCTGCCTCTGCCAGCTCCCACTGTGAGTTTCCATGCTTCTCTGCACAAATCTGGCTCCTTCCAAATGCCAGGAGTCCCATTCTAGGCTTTTTTTTGTTTTGTTTTCTTTTCTTTTTTACCTCTGTTTTTAATGTTTTTCTTAATAAGTCCTCACAGTGCTCATTTGCTCACAGACAAGCCACAATTGTTATCTCTGGGGACCAAGAAAAGGTGGTGGGAGAATCAATAAAAGTCAGCAGATATAGATCTGAGATGGTAGGTGTTGGGAGGGCTGCTGAGGTAGCCAGAGGCAGGGAACCTATGCCATTGGAGAGTGCATGCTAAAGAAAGAAAAATGATGGGGGAGAAAGCAAGCCTGCTGCTTTTGGTCCAAGATACCAGGGACCTTCTAAAGGAGCAGGAGATGTTGACCTGCTGTTCTGGACTTGACATCACCTCTTTAGCCCACATTACTGCCCTTCTGCAGCTGCACAAGTGCACTTGAAGTCATTGCTTTGAACAGCTTCAAAAGCAAAAACCTACTTGAGTCAGGGCTTGCACAGTAAGTCTGGTATCACACAACACCACATGGGTCTTGAGATGTGTGTTGGGGCATCAGTCAGGCTAAAATACACAGGCATTGTTTGCCCTGCCAGAGTGCTTGGAGATGATGGTATCCAAAAACATTGTGGAGAAATACTTTCAGTGGGACCAGGCTGGAAGAGGTGCAGAAGACCTGCTTGCACTGCTTTGCTACCCAGCAGCTTCCCAGAGCCAGACCAGAGTTCAGAGGATGCCACAGCTGTGACTGCACCGTAGATCTCCACAGATGTCAACTCTATCCCTCAGTGCACTATTCCATGCTCCTCTTCCTTGACCACACCATCCTGGTCGCCTCTTGTCTTCCAGGTGTGGTGCTGAGAGGGTGCCAGAGCTGCCACCACCCATGGGCCACACAGAACCAGCACATTGCTTCTGTAGGCCATTAATCTTGGAGTTGGTGTCATGGTCCTGGATAAGCTGCTTTTCCCAAGGACATTGGCTGACTTGAAAATACAAAACATATTATTCCTTCTTCTCTGTTGGGAAGGTGTCCCACAAAAGTGCCCAAAAAGCATAGGACAGAACTCAAGAGGGCTGCAAACAGTCTTCAGACTTAGGTAACGTGCCATGCCTAATGCCAGCAGAGGAGAGCTACTGCATGATCTCCTATCAAGCATTTCAACTGAGCCCTGCATTTGGGTAAATCCACCATCTCTGGAATTTATTTTGCCATTAAGTCTTCTTCTTACAGTGGAAAGGCAATGCCTTGGTGGGAATCCCCTTGCATGCAGACTCCATGTGTGATGCTGCAGGCACCCTATTCGGGGATGCTCTCTGTCCCCATCCCTGTTCAGGGCAGGCACTGGCCCCTGCCTTGTGTGTGTCTGTGTCTGTGTGTGTGTCTGTGTGTGTGTGTGTCTGTGTCTGTGTGTGTGTCTGTGTCTGTGTCTGTGTGTGTGTGTGTCTGTGTCTGTGTCTGTGTATGTGTGTCTGTGTGTGTGTGTGTGTGTGTGTGTCTGTGTCTGTGTCTGTGTCTGTGTCTGTGTCTGTGTGTCTGTGTGTGTGTGTGTGTCTATGCAGCTCTCTGCTGGCTGCAGTGATTTCCCAGTGGGCCAGGGAGGAAAAATGGAAAGGAAAATTGCAAAACCACGTCTGCTCTGTGGGAAATGCTCAGGTAGTATGAATTGTCACAGAGACCAAGCAACCCCCTACCACTTCCTAAATAGAGCCAGCAAGGGTATGTAACACTGGTAAAACTAAAATGATCATCACTTTTCCCTTGAAGAATTCATACACATCTGAATTTATTCTCCTGATTGCTGAAAACTCTGCTCTTTTTTCCTTTTCTCTTTCTCTTTTCTTTTCTTTTCTTTTCTTTTCTTTTCTTTTCTTTTCTTTTCTTTTCTTTTCTTTTCTTTTCTTTTCTTTTCTTTTCTTTTCTTTTCTTTTCTTTCTTTTCTTTTCTTTTCTTTTCTTTATGGTAACTTGTACCACCCTTTTACAGTTTTACAAGAGATGGCAGCTTGACCAGAACAAGTCATTGTGTAGATGCTGAAATCCCATACAGCAGGCAGGGCCACAGCAAGGTCCTGTGGAGAGAAGCAGAAGTGAAAAAGTCAGTGAAAAGTTAAAAGGTAGTGAAAAAGTGGTTGGGGAAGGAGTGAGGTTTCCTGTGGGAAGTGGTCCCATCTAGGCAGCCTTCTTGGTGTTTGTTTCTGTCCAGGCAGGCCCTGGGCTTCCGTGTGAGGCATTCATTTCTGATCCCCTTAACACCTTCACTTCTCAAAATCTCCACACCTTTAACACCTTGCCCACACCTAGGATTTACTTGTATTTCTGAAATGCCTTTCCTCTGGTGACATCCTTGTGGAATAACATGGACTTTGCAACATGTGAGATGAGAGCAGCTGGGTCATGTCTTCCCTCTGTGCTCCCCTAAGTGGGAAGCTGCTCAGGCCTAGAGGCAAAAGCAAAGTTTGCTTTTAGCTGCCTGAAACAAGCCTGTTGTCTTCACTCATCACTTGTGGTGTTTTACTGAGTGCTCTATGCCAGAGGAAACATGGTGCAAGGCCATGACCTTGGCCATGACCAAAGTGTTTCCCACCTCTGTTGTCCTGGGAGTCAGAGCAGCAGACAGAGGGGCTCACTGGAGTGCTCCAGATGTGCACTGGGGGGGGGAGTGCTCCTGCTGGGGGTCTCATGGGCAGCTGGAGCAGCCACCAAGACTCCCAGTCCCCAAGTATTTCAGCTACCACATCTTGACAATGAAGAGGAGCACCCCAACCCTTGAACCACAGGCCCCCAGCACAGCTTGGAGGACCATTTCCACCTGTGGGCAATAGGAAAATCCAGGCACAAAAGCAGTTTAATTCAAGTCTACAAAATGGTGATGTCAGGATGTCACGATGTCAGGAATTTCCTCCCTTTCTCAGTTCAGCTGTGAGCTCCTGCCCTCACATGACCCTCCTTAGCAAGCTGCTCCCTTAGCCTTTAGCTGCAGTGAAGAGCTCACTCCTGAAGCCACTGTTTTTCCTTCCTAGAAGCAAACATGGCTTGACCTTTTTGAATGCTTTCTGGGAAATATTGGCTTTGGTTCAGCTCAGAAGGGCTCTGTGGTGTCTTGGCAGAGCACCCCAAAGAGATGGAGATCCCCATAGTGTCCAATTAGATTTTCTGCCTTTATATATATTTATTTTGCTGATTGTAATATACTTTTATGGCCAAAACCAATTGGATACTCCAGCTTGAAGACACTATTTTTATTGTAATGTTTTATATTCATAATTAATTATGAATTAAGTGTTAATTATGATGGTTAGTCTGCTTTCAACTTTTTATACTTCTGTAACAAATTCCTTACATGGAGCCATGTTGAAGCTGACTCTGAAGGGCTCTGCAAAACTGTACAGTTATAGGATTTTTGATGTGCATTTTTATACTGCTTGGGAGTCAGATCTGAACTGAGGGTGATTAATGGAAATTCACTGTAATTGAAACATCTTCCAGTGCTAAGTCCTTTACAAACCCCTTCAGCCCACCTCTGTCTCTTCTATAATTTAATTTGTCCCTCTATTTTTTAATCCAGGAGTTGATATTTTCACTGTACTTTTGCAACAGAGTATTGTACACTATCATGACTGTTTTCTTTGAGAAAGCACTAAACAAATACAGTAATAGAATCATACAATTGTTAAGGTAGGAAAAGACTCCCAAGATCAGCTGTCAACCCGGCACTGCCAAGTCCACCACTAAACCATGTCCCTGAGTGCCACATCTGTACATCTTTGTGTCTCCACAGATGGTGACTCAAGCAGTACCTTAGGCAGCCTGTTCCAATACTTGATGACTCTTTCCATGAAGAAAATGTTCCTAATACCCAATCCAAACCTTCTTTGGTGCAACCTGAAGCCATTTCCTCTCGTCCTATTGCTTATTACTTGGTAGAAGAGACTGATCTTCTCCTTGCCAAAACTTCCTTCCACACAGTTCCAGAGACCCATAAAGTCTCCCCTCAGTCTCCTTTTCTCCAGGCTAAACAATCCCAACTCCTTGAGCTGCTCCCCACATGACTTGTGCTTCAGAACCTTCACCTTCAATCATGGAATCACAGAACAGTTGAGGCTGGAAAGGATGTCTGGAGGTCATCTTGTAGTGCATGAAGCCTAGCTGGCTGATAGACCAAAAGTGTGATCCTCTTCCTGCTTGTGGCAACAGAAATCAGAAGTTAACATTTTCTGTTAGCTTTATTTTCTGTTGCAGACCCATGGTCTAAGCCCGAGCTGATTTGTTTTGGCAATGTGCTTGGATTGTATTGGGAGGCAAACTCCAGAACTTCCCAGAGGATATCAGAAGTAAAGCTTTGCCTATTCCCTTGGACTTCCAATTAGGATTGGATTCATTTGCCCTGCAAAATATGAACTCTCATTTTGCACAGCAGGTGCAGCATTACTGACTTACAGAGCCAGAGGAGTGCTCAGGCTAGGTAGGGCCGCTGAAGCTCATCCCTCCACCAACTTTCCACAAACTGGGTGTGGGTGCAGCCCATCCCCTTCACCAGGCCACTGGGAGGCATCTGGGAGGAGGCTTATAGAAAATGGGCAGACATCTCCTGCGTATGGAGGTCAGTCTGAAGTCAGGAGGTACGTCAGTGTAGGGAAGGGACAAACCTGAGCCAGGATCTGAGGTAGAGGCAGCCTGGCTGAGAGATCCACCGCTACCTGCATGTAATGGCAGCACATTCATCAGTTGCTGCCAGCAGTGCCAAGTCCTATTTTCCAGGTCATCAATCTTACCAGTCACTGCAAAACATTATGTAACTCCACTCTACTTGATATTCAGCTTTCATCACATCTCTGTAAGGCTTAAGCCAAAGATCTGGGCAGATTTTGCAAAATCAGATCCAGTCTGTTAATGGGTGCCTCATGTTTTTGTTGTTGTGGCTTAGTGTGTGTTGCTCCCTGCCTCTGAAACACCATGTCTCATTCACATGGGCTGTTCAAGGGCTGTCAAGCATCTCCCCAAAAGCTTACTAAAGCGTGCTGCCAAGCTTAATGTAGGGGCCACCCAGTTAAATGTCTGGGAGAAGCACATATCCATGTGATGAAATGAGTTACTAGGCTTGGCTTTGCTGGAGTGGCTTTCTGTAGCGCTGAGCCTGTGGCAGGACCAGCACTAGCTGGCAGTACCCCAGCCTTGCCCTCCATGCTCACTGATGGGAGAAGCACACAGTCCAGAGTGAAGAATAGACAGGGAGGGTATGCTCAGAGGAAGAGCTCATTGCTTTGAAATCCCAGAAAAAGGCTGTGTGCTGTGTCAGAGCATTTCCCAGAGCATCCCCTAGGGCTGCCACACAGGCTTTTTGCTCCTTGCATCAGCATTGCCTAAAATATCAATTCACATCAATTTCTGTTCCTTCAACCCACAGTCATCAGTCCAATGTCACCCAACTACACAGAGCTCTACAGTTCCCTGCATCTCTTCTCCACCTTATTCTATTTGAAAATTTTGCAAAAGGCAGGGGACAGTTTCAAGGTGTGACAGTTGAAGAGGTAAGAGAATGAGGACAGCCTCAGTGGGCCAGACCAGAAGTCCATTAAGCAGGAATTCTGATGGTCTCTGGATGGAGGAGGAAGTTGATGCGTAGGAAAGTGCAAAAACAGCATGGGAGAATCCATTGTACAGCTTTCCAGCTGGATAGCAAGCCTACTGCAGCTAATAACCATCTAGGACCATGAAAGTAAGAACAATCACAAATCTTCCCACCTCCTGCTCGCAAGATGCATTGCTGCCTTTTTTTCTCAACATGCCGTGTGGGTGTGACAACAAAAACCAATAAAAATGCTAAAAGTAAACTCTCCACAAAATTCACCATGAGGCTGCTAATACAGTTCTCTCCTGCAGGACCAGCTGGGGGATCAGCCACACCTGAGAGATGAGAGCTGCTTTGCCAGGGCACAATTAGACAGCACATGGATTTGGAGGGTCATGGCCAGCCCTGCCTGGAATTCAGATGTGACTCCTATTCACAAAATCTTTCCCACCTGCTCTCTGCTAACATTTAATATCTGTGCAGTTCATGCTCACAGACCTAGCTAGTCACCACGGGCTAACTCTGCATTTAAATATTTGTGGAGTACAAATATCCCATTATATGTTTAGGATAGGACAAAAAGCTCTCTGCCTTGAGTTGGTTAGAGGGATGACTGGTTGGTATGAATCACAAATACTGTAGTGCAATACATAATTCCAGATTGAGCACGGTGTTATGGCACATGGTTATGTGCCCTGATTTGATGGCTTATTTAACTAATCAGCACAGCAGGAGCAGTTCATTTCAACTATTCCAATAAATGAGAGCTCTGTAATTTGCACATGCAGCTGTAATAGTTGTAATGCTTCATTCCTGCTGTGCTGCTTAGTTACATAAACCATCTAGTTGGAATCAATACTTATTTACTGTACCTAATCAACGCAGTTTGAATTATAAACTTTCAGAATTTGCATATAAGGTGAGCCGCTGAGATTTCCCCCAGGTAGAAATATCTGAGAGTTTCTTAATCCCTTCAAAAGGTCAGGAGAAAGGGATGTAAAAAGCAGCAGAATAACTAACAGCCCGTGTGAAGGCTTTGTTAGGTCTTTACAAGGGAAATGCAGGGGTTTGACATTCATAACAAGAGGCTGCTGGAAACCATGAAGGAAATACACAAGAGCAGCCTCTCCTGAGCTGCAGGAACTTTGACCAGTAATTTTCTGGCAGCTTTCAATTACCAGTGGATGGGCTGATGGGCTGGAGGCAGAAGGAGGAGATGAAGGTCCGGATCTCATCTCGAAGCCTGGTGACATTTAACAGCACCTGGGGCGGGCAGGGGCTGGTGAAAAGCTCCATGCACATCCGAGTTTCTGACTCCCAGCTGGGGAACCCATCCATTTCCTACCTGGTATCTAACAGATAACAGAGATTCACTGTCTCTATCTAAGGCACACAAGGCTCTTCCTGCATAACACTGCTTCTCTTCAGACTCCCTCAAGCCTGAGCTCTTGCCAAAACTGGTATTAGCAGCAAAAGATAGTTTAGGGGATGGCTGACCACTCACTCCATAGCCCATTCTGGCATCCTCCTTGAAATGCTGGCCACAGAGTACCCCAGGAGCCATTGGGGTGGGCTGTGCAGGAGGCAGAGAGGTCTCTGCTTTCATGGGCAGAGGGGCTGCTGGGTCAGGTGGGAACCAGGGCTCTGCTGGCCCATCAAGGTGGCACCTAGGATCTGCCTAACTTCCCCCTGCAGTGCACACCTTGAAAGATTAAAAGAGCACTGTACCCCATGTCCATTTGAAAAGGAACTGGACAATTTTGATTCACAAGATAATTTCCTCCTTGTATAAAAATAATAGAGGGAAGAGGGGGGAAGTTGAAAAAAAACTTCATTCTCAAAAAGACACAGTTTAGAACTCCCAGCTCTCAAACAGGTTTGCCTTGTCAGTTTTGTTTTGATTTCAATTTAAGATCTTGGTTTTAATAGAATATTCTCCTGGAGGAATGCACAGCCAGTTTGTCACAAACATGTTTAATCAGAGCAGATGGAAGGCAAAAGCTGGTGATTGCTGTGAGCTCATGTGCCTTCACATGGTACATCTGGGCTTGTCTTTCAGAACTGGCTCCAGGCTTCACAGTGGTCTATGCAAAACTGAGTTTTTCAGTCCAAAGTAGGCAGATGAAATGAGCTTGCCTGGGGAGACAGATTTGCTGCCCTGGCTGCCCTGGTCTGGGAGAAGATGTTGTCTCTGCTGGTGTCCCAGCAGAACCCCTGGCCCCTTTGGGAGCAGCAAGCTGGGGAACACTGCTTCTCAGGGTGTCAGTGCTTGGTGCCTCAGCCCTCCAGCTGAACACCCCTCTTAGCTCACCTGCACAAGCTCCAGGCTAAACAATCCCAACTCCTTGAGCTGCTAGCATTGAATGCTTTTCAATGCTTTTGAAATTGAAAGAAATTTAAAAATTTCTTTTGAATTTTGAAATTCAAAATGAATTTTGATTGAATTTGAATGAATGGGATGTCTGTTTGGAATAGCAACGGTGGCACAGGTCATGGGGCAGCAGCGAGGGGCAGGTCTGGTTCATTGGGGTATCTTTAAATACTCATCTTTAGGCATTAAGCACCATGTTTTAAAACAGAGGTTAAAGAAGGCCTTTCCTGGCAGAGAAACTGCTGGGTGTTGTATTCCTGTATTTGGAAAGCAATAAGATACATGGAAGAATCTTATGGACTCAAAATGTCTCACTGAAACAGAGTACCTGCACCATGGAAAAAATATCCCAGTACCATGGCACCAAAATACCTTACAAACCACAGCCCTCTGGGCATTAGCTTGCTTTATGAGTCTCCCTCTGGCTTTTCCAGCCATGCTAAAGGAAATTACACCAAACACAACAGCCTGCTCCCCTGGGCTTAATAGGGCAGGTCCCTGTAAAGTGATAAAGGCTCTGAATGGGGGCTGTCCCAGCAGAAAAAGGCCTATGTCCCTGATATGAGGCTGGGTTTTGTTCCCAACCTACTGAAAGACATCATGAGGTAAAGACATGGCCTCTGCATGGGCTTTCCCCAGTAAAACAAGATGAGATCTTTTTTTTGTAGCACAAAGTGAAGTATGTGAGCCTGTGAGATCAGAAATCTGTGCTTCTAAAGCAAATGCAGCACACCAGTGAGCACACATGAGTATCTTCTAGAAACAATCAGCATGTGGAATACTATGTCCCAGGGTTAATTTTTGGGATTATTGGAATTGTTTTACTAATAGGCATCCTCTGATGTACCTTGAACCTCCTCACAACCAATACCTGTGACTGCAGAGTTGGACATCTGCTCTGAAATTCCACAGAAACCCCTTCAAAGCCCACAGTGTTGTTAGCAATATTTGCATCATGGCACTTGGTTGCAGCATGCTTTTCACAGCATGCCATAACCTGAATGCATTTCCTTGCTGAGTTTTGTGGGATGCTGGTCAAAAAAGAATAATTTGAGCACTACTCAGATCTCAGCTTGCCCTTGTATCCACAGTGTGCAAATCCTGTGACCAAAAGAAACAGATTGAACACAAACCTGTACAGATTTTTCCCTTACAAGTCCATACACTCTGGTGGCATCTGCCTGAGCCTGAGGAAAATCTAGTTAAGTTAAGGAAATTGAATCTCAGTATCACTTTGGGCATCAGAGGATCCCCTCCCTTAGGACACAGGTGCCAGCCAAGGCAGGCTGTTATCCTGTGCACAAAGGTGCTGCCCAGTGTAAGGGCATCCCTTTGCACATGTGTTCCCAGTACAGGAGTACAGAGAAGACCTGCACCGAGCTACCCAGGAGGAGCCTGCTCCTCCCCACTTTGTGTATTTGCTGGGGATGTTCTGCCTGGTTCTGCCCTTGCCAGTTTTTTTGTTCTTTAAAACACATCACAGCTGCTATTGCATTTGCAACCTGAGCTTGTCCTGGTGCCCTTAGGTTTTAGCTTTGCTGCATTGTCAGAGGGTTCTGCTCACAACATCTTTGCATTGGGGTGCTTGTTGCTGTGTTCAGGTTATGGGTGGAAGCTGGCAGAAAAATGCAGAGGGTTCCCCCATTGCTTTTTATTTCACTCAAAATATGTTTTCAGCCACTAGTTACTCTGTGTCCGTGAGCATTTCAAATAACTGAGTGGAGGTGGATGCTCAGATACATTAGCTGGTGCTTGGGTTTATTCCACCACTTCAGATACAGACAGCTGGAATAGAAGACTAGGAAAAAATCAAAGCATTTCACAATGTTTTCATTGGGGTTTTTTGTTGCTCAACAAAGGGTGTTAGGTTTACCTGATATGTTGGTCCCAGATTTTAAGTAGCTGTCTTCCTTCCTGACACAGCAGAAATTCTATGGTGTGAAAGACACTCCTTTCACTTTTATCTCACATTTCTACCAATAACCATATATATACACACCTATATTTACTCATATGTCTTTCTCCATGTCAGGGAAGAAAGCAATTCTGGCATGAATATACTTGTTCACATGCTGAATTTTCATTTGCTTGAATAAAATTCCCTCTCCAGACATCTGTTTATCCATCCATCCACTATTCATCCATCCACACAAGCAGAAAAACACATAAAAATATTTGCAAAAAACAACCCCAAAGGGGTACAGTTGCAGCTGTAATAAACTGTAGGTAATGGAGAATCTTATTTTTAGATTTTTTTGACAACGTATCCCTCTCTGATTTATTCTGTGTTGTCAGTGTATTTATTGAGAGGAAAACTAGTTGAAGAAAACAACTAGTTGTTGGCTGAGCAGTTTTTAAAACTCTGCTTTAGTGCTGCTGTTTACCTTTTGAAATATTAGGAAATTATCAGGAAAGATAACTCGGAGAGAAATTCTGCTGAAATCTTTCCTCTGGTGTGTTTTTTCAGGCAGGTGTATTAAGTAATAGGAAGAGAATTCTGCTTTCTGACAGAAGGCATGTAGGTAAGAAATGCAAATGTTTAAAGAATGAAATTTGTTTAACCTTGAGAAGGGGAGGCTCAGGGGGGACCTCACTGCTCTCTACATCTCTCTGAAAGGAAGGTGCAGTGAGGCTGATCTCTTCTACTGTGCCTGCAGTGAGAAGACCAGAGGAAGTGGCCTTAAGCAGAGACAGGGGAGATTCAGATCAGATACTGGAAAAAATCTTTCACTGTGGCAGTGGTCAGGCCTTGGAAAAGGTTGTCCAGGGAGGTGGTGGAGTCACCACCATCCCTGGAGGTGTTTAAGAGGCATCTGGATCTGGCCCTGGGTGATGTGGTTCAGTGGTTACATTGGTAGTGCTGATGGCTGGACTGGATGATCCTAAAGGTCTCTTCCAACTCCAATGATCCTGTGATTCTATTGTGTCATTATGATAAACATGGTACTATCAAATGGTGGAAGTAATGTGCAGGTGGATTATCTGCTTAAATCTTCCAGGTGCAACTTCAATGATCCTTTAGGAGTCAGAAGAGATGTGGAAGAGGTTACATTAAATTATTAAATCTGACAAAGGAATATATCTGAGGAGAAACATTTAAATATTTTTGCTCCTTCACATGGTTTTGGCACCACAGGCAGTAGATCTTATTGCAAGATACAATGTAGGACACCCCAAGAACACCTAAGCAGTGCTAAATAAATGATCTTTGTATGAAATTGTCCATTTTTTCAGCATCCTTCACTTTCTCCCCTGTCTTCCTGCATGCTTCATAATTTCCTAGCCTCACCTCCCACAAAAGCATGACCAAAAATTAATGGCCTTACACTCACTGACTTTCACCAGGTCTTTGATGATTTAGCTCCTCCTTGGGCTTGATGGATTTTGCCCAGCCACTCTCCCTGGAAAACAGTATCTGTCCAGCTCCTTCAAGCAATATTCTTTTCCCTTTGGGTGGTCCCTGCCTCTCCCTTGGAATCCAACAGGACAGGTGCAATAAACAGCAGGTGAGGGAGGTTCCTGATGGGAATTTCCCACTTGATCAGCTCCACTGAAGCCTCTGCAGGGAAGGATTTTGGCCTTCAAAATTTTCAGTGTGTTTGCAAGCACGTGCTTCCATGGAGACAATCTTGCACCTTTTTTAGGCAGACCTGACATCAAAGGGACATCAAAGTCACCATGGGACACGCCAGCATACAATCCTGAGCTTATGCTGCTCTCTTTCCCTAACAGCCACTCAAGATGTTTTCCATGATTTATTCCTTACACACCAAAGCCATTGATTTATTGATATCTCCATCCTAAGGAAGTGTCTAGATTCCCTCGTGGCTTTGATACCATCAATAATTTAGATATTGCTTCAGCTGTGAGCATCGTTTCTGCTGGTCCCCAAGGACTGTGCCCTGCCCCAGCCTGCTCTTCCCTGGGCATCCTCTTTATTTCACAGAGGATTGTTCATCTATAAAAGCTATTGACAAATCTATGTCAGAAGGAAAGCAGAGAAATCTGTAGATGATCAGACTTCAACATCTTTGGTTTTGACATTAAGACTGTAGTACATTTCAATACCAGGTATTTTGTTACCACTGGAAAGGTGTGTTGAAGCCCATGGACTAAATAATCTTACAGGGTACTGGAACTTAGTCTTTAATTAGGGAAATTATGTAGTTCAGATATAAAAATGCAATGTGGTGAGCGAACACAAGGAAAATCAATTCCCTGTAAGCTCCCAGCATTTCCAGGTCAGTTTAGGGCATGCACATCACAGAACATGACAGTGGGGAGAAAACAGGTGCATTTAATTCCCTGCCTTTCAGATTCCAATAGCAATGATGAACTCTGGCCAAAGCACTTGTTTGGGAATTTATGATCAATTGAGGTTATTTGGCCTTGGCCTTAGGTCAAGCAGGTCCCTAGGGGTCATTAATATCTATTAAATGCTCTGCATCTCTTTTATTGGTGTTTAAATGATGAGTAACTGTGAATTCTAAGAGTGTTGGCCATATATCAAGTGTTCAAAGGTTGCTAAATCTGAAATACATAAACAGAGGCAAACTGAGCACTAATTAAAAGTTTGTTACCATTCACTTGTACTTTCTGTCACAGGCCTGGTGGTTGGGCTGCACTGAAAGCTGATGTGAAATAAAACTTGCAGTGCTTTGCAGAAAAAAGGAAAAATTGTATTGGAAAACACAATGCAAAATTATCTTCTGCAATGCCATTTGTTAAATGAGGTCTCTAGCCTCTTCTATCTGAGATACACTTTATATGGGGAGCATGAGTCTTGGAGGAGGCACAAAGATGGGGGGAAACAATGAGAGAGGGAGTGTATTTTACATACATCTCATTTTCAGGAAAAGAGAAAAGAAAACATGAAATAAAACAGTTTCTTAATAGATAATGTACTTTCTATAACAAAAAGCATTCTGGATCTTTATATTAAATTGACCACAATGGACAAAGTAATATTTACAAAGTTATTTGAAGGGCAAAAAAACCCCCAAAAAACAGTGTGAAAGAGAAGCTGCTGTGAACCAAAGGTGTTATTTTCTAAAATGGAAAGTCCAATACACCTCTCAGGATAAAGCTAAGCAGTTTTGTGTATGGGAAGCGCTTCTGGCCCTAGACCAAGAAATCCATATAAAATTTCCCAGTATTGGGTGTAAAACTTTGCCTGAGGCATCCCTCTGTACGGTGCTTTTTCTGGTGCAGGGTTGTGTGTTCGTGCTGGACTGGACACAGGGAGCAATTTTGGCAGCTAAGATACCACTGACCTCTGCTGGGAGTAATCACACACATTTAGCTTCTGTCCTGGGTCCTGCTCAGATGTGGTGGAGATTCCACTGGCAGAGGCTGATGTGTGTATGTATATATATATACACATATATGTATATGTGTGTGTGTATATACATATATATATATACACAGACACACATAGATATAGATACATAAGATAGGCACACCTATGTGCAGTGGCATGCACCTTCTATCCTTGCTGTCACTACAATTTCCCAGGTGGCCAAGTGGTTCAAAGAAGTAAAATCCATCCTGGGCTTTACAAAATGAAATTTTCTTGGCAGTTAGGAAGATTTAGACCTCCTAAAGAGAAGAATCCCTACCAGTTTTATCTGGAATATAACATCATACACATATAAATGTACAAGATTCATGGATCTTTGTGTTCCTAAGGATTGAAGGGCAATGACAGGATTCTAAAGGTCTGGCCTGGAACTGATGTTGCTGAGAAGCAGAGGTGTTTGTAATGATTGGCACAATTTCCAGTTTCCTGATGGACACACTGTAAATGCCCTGAGTATGAGCAATACAGTTCCAGTTAAGTAAAGGTTTGAAATGGCAATGCACTAAACAGAGACAGATTGTGCAAACAAAAGAGCTCAAATAAAGAGGTGTCGTCACCTTTCCCATCAAAGTATGGCTAGTACTGAATCATTTTGTAAATAAAGAAAAAAGATCTTTCTCTCCATGACATCCAGTGTGGGCATATTCAGTCAGCGGCTCAGGGAAGAACACAGGCTGGAAGCAGCCCATTGGAGAAAGTGTTTTGACAGGAAGTGTCAGACATAATAAACTGAATTATTTTGTTCCCTTATAGGGAGTGGAATGAAGTAATTCCTGTAGAGCAGAAAACAGACCAGATGACCCTACAATGGGGTATTCATAAAGGGAATTCAAAATACCACATGAAATTTTGTTCAATAATATTGAAAAGTGGTAGTGGCCATACAATTAACAGCACACAGAACAGGACTACATCTAAAGTCTGCTCTGTCCCTGAAGAAAAGTCAGGCTATGATAAAACAACAAATCATTCAGATTGAACAAAAAAATGTAGAAACATTCTAGCAGCATTCCAGTTATCTTTGTATTACAGGAATTTATTGTCTTAAGGACAGAAGATGAATCAGGTGTTAAAACTGGAGATAGCAATGAAAAAAAACTGATCTTGATTGTAAAAAAAAGAAATCACAAGATTTAATGAGACAAGATCTAGTGTGGCTGAAGAAGAGAAGAGAGGCCAGATTACAGGACAGAGACAAGAAAACAGAGTTGTCCACAGTGACAGATAATGCAGAAAATGCCAAAGGGAAGGCATCTGGGTTTCATTGTAAGGAACTTACATTTAGATGGTGAGTAGACATGCATGAATGTAGAAGGAATTAATTTTAGCTGAAAAAGCAGAAAAAGAGAAGTTGAGCTGGGTTAGAAGCTGAGCCAGAAAAACAGTATCTGAAACTCTGGGAGAGGTCACAGTTGCCATTAGAGAATATACAAGCAGAGAAAACAGAGAAATGAGAGGAGGAATCAGGAGGGGAAAAATATTTTAAATACATATAAGGAGAAGTATTTTTTCTTTCCTGGATGTTTGGATGATCTGGCAATATCTTCATTTAAGTGGTCTCTCTAATATGGAGGGAAGCTGTCAGAAACAGAGGACACCAGCGAGAAAGGACTGGAATTAAAAAGAGCTGGTTGGACTGCACCTCAAACTGCAGCAGGATTTAGTTCCATTTTCAGGCAGAAAACAGTAAAGGTACCAGCTGCTAAACATTACTAATCAGCCATGGAGATCCATCCTGTGCTGACAAAAATTTCCATGTGACCTTCCAATAGCCACACAAAGCTGTTCAGCATTCTCCAGCTGGAAGGTGGCAGAAAAGACAACTGTGGCAAGTCCCACATGAAAAAGGAAAACCACATCCTTTGTGCTGTGCGGTCAGAAAAGACAGAGGGCTATGTCTTCTTCCTTCAGACTTTATGGTTGGCTTTTTCAAAGCAGCTCAGCCTTTGACAAACAAGAGCCATCTGTATGCTGTCATCCTATCTCTCCCAGTTGCAATGGCCATACAGATGCTGTCAAACTCCCCCTTTCACCTCCTGGTGGGCAACACAGGTCCACACTCAGGTGGCACAATATGGTCTTTCACCCACCTGCCTCTTCTAAAAACAAACTACAGTTCAACATGTTTATGTATTTTCAGGGGTTTTTGCTTATCTGAGGGAAAGGACATTTACTTTAATCTTCCCACTGCTTAAAATTCCTAAATATTTCTAAATAAATAATTTGGTCTATCCTTGCTGACCTTGAAGGACTTTTAGGCATGGTCATGGAGGCAGCTAGAACCAAGACTGTCTGTCCTTATGCAGGCCAGACAGTAGTATTTTTTTCCCATGTACATTTTTGTCATATTCCATATTAAACACATTGTTAGAGAGCTCTGCATTAGCATTGTGGCCTATCCCTGTGCATGTTTCTGGCAGCTCCTAATTCCTTATGAACATCCCAATGAGATGGGAATGGGTTTGCTATGTGAGATTGTCAGAGTCATAACTTAGCCATTCAGAAAGTCGCTGGAGGAAAGACATTTTGCCAAAACCAGGTACAAAGATCTCCCACTAGGTTTTGACTGTGTTGAAATACTGAACTAAACCCAGCTTTTGGGACGTAACTTTGGAGCAAGGTTAGTAGCACGAAGCACTGGAACCTAAATTTCAGCAAAAAGCCTACAGCTTTTAAGAGCATAAAACCTGATATCAATGTTCATCCAATATCATGCTTATTAATAATAGATATGGAAGAGTTATCAGGGAAGGAACACAGGACTAGTGTGGCAAAAGTTATTTTAGGTTTGTTTATTTGATTACCTGGAACACAGTATGGGTAGAAGCAGTAGGTGCCTTGTGCAGACAGAGCAGTGTAGGCTGTACTCATCAATATTGAAGCAATTACCTGTACAGATGTAATACCAGTGATCTGTTACAGCACTGAAATAGAAAGTGTTACTATATTGCTATTACATGCTCATCTTCTCAAACGACTAGGGATAGATCCTGGATGGGCAAATGCCAAGAACCTCTGCTCAGACTTTGTCTTAGGAGGTAATAGCTCAATTTACCAATTTGATTTGGTGCATTTCAATTTGGGAAGGAGAAAAAGAAAAGTGCTTGAGTGAGCGTTTTGTGGGTTGATTTGAGGCTTTGCTGATATTGATCAAGCTGTACTGAAAACCCAGGGGAAGAATTGCGGTTGCAAATTTCTTTGTGATTTAGATATTTGGGGTGGGCTCCAGGTCCAGCTTGGATTCCTCCACCTGGTTGTCTATGCTGCCAGTTCTAGCCAGGGGCATATATTTCACCTGATGCCCTCTGAGATGCCCTGTAGTCCCACAACACCTTCTCAGAGAGGACACAGTGATTACAGTGGGTCCATGCCCTGTTACACCAGACAGGAAGGATATCCTGCACCATTTAAATCAGCATCAGGTTGACACCACAAATTGACTCCATGTTTGTAGAGATGTTTGGACAACTGAAACCCAGTTCTGTGTTGGTACAGCCAGAGGAGCCTAATGAGCCTCTGAACTGAGCAGTTGTGAGAGGGGAGTCTCTGTCAGCATCTGTCATACCCTGGGATGCCCTTGGGTACCCCAAGTCCCACTGTCATGTCTCTTGGCCCTGTGACCATGTTGAAGTGCTCAGTGGCACTACATGTGAGTGGCTGAATTGAGCCTTGAATCACCACTGTTGAACATCCAGACTTCTCACTGACACAGAGACTGATCTGCATCCTACCCCTGTGGATGTAGCTGTGTGGGACAGCAGGAGGGCACAGAGTCTGTGTGGACCTGTTGACAAAGGGGTTTCCCTGCACCTTGAGATCTGGCAGACCCAAACAACAGCTCCCAAGACCAGCAGGTGAGCACCATCAGGCTTGTTTGGGAATGGACTCATGCCTAAGAGACTTCCCTCCTGCCAGTGAAAAGTCTTTGATAGACCAGGTTTGTCTCATGCCTGTCCTAGGAGTGTTTTGAGATAGCTATGCAATAAGAAATTAAATAAATGCTTGTGAGAAAACTTTTGCCCGACAACTTTTTCCAGGCTTCTCAGGCTTCCCTTCCCTCAGTCCATGTGGGTGGTAGGTGCCCAGGGAAATGGCTGTCTGTTGCTCCAGTGCCCAACCCTATCCATGGTGTGGCTTGCTGTGCTCTGCTCTTTCCATCTCTTGTCGCTGGCAAAGCAGTTTCCTGGTATAAGGAGGTGGTGTGCACTTATATGTGGACATTTATAAGAGTTTACTCACCACCTAAGAAATCCCAATATAAAAGCAAGCTTTGCAGCAGCTTTTCAATTCTGCTGCCACTTCATCTGTCAGGTGTGGTATGATCTGGAGCTGCAAGTTCCTCAGCATGTAGCAAGTTTTCAAGCTAATGATCAAGTAAATTATCAAGTATCCTGTTAATAACAGGTGGGTAACTTAGCTGGCTATATTGATGAGTCCCTTTGTTTAGATCACTGACAAATTGTTCTCTTGAGTTCTTGAGTTTTGGTCCTTGGTAGGTGAGCAGGTTTATGTAAGCGGGAACAAGCAGAGGCTTGCTGAATGGGTGAAACATATGGAGATGTGTCTGACTTCAACCAGACACTGCAGATGAGAAAAACATTTTGAGCTGCCCCTCATGAGATCTTAGTTCTGTGCATGTATGAATGTGTACGTGTGTGAGCAAGAGAAGGATTTGAGAGCTTACTGCACAATCCCTATGGAGAAATCCTTCCAGGCTCCCTCCACCTAACAAATCCAGTGCCACCCCAAATAAACAGAAAACCATTTTGATTTTCCACCCATTAATTCTTTACCAGAAAATCACTTTTCCTAGTACTGTGAGAAAACAAGATGTTTTAGAATAGGAAGAAACACTGAATCTCTAGGTTTTTACCATGGCACCTCCAGATTCCTGTACCCTGCTCCTGTTCCCAGTGCACAAATCCTACACCCTTTTGTATACCTTACCGTAAGAGAGTGTTGATGCTCTAGCTGGAGGACAAGTGATGGCAGCCTTTTGCTCTTTTGGGCAGTGAATCTGGCTGTCTCTCATCTCCCCATCCTCATTATAAAACATACATGCCTTTGATATAAAGACCTATTTCTTAAAACCTTCCATTGTCAAGTGGGGTCATAACTGGCTTGGACATTCAGAAGTTAGTGCAGGGAAATGATAGGCTGATGACATGGTCATTTAACTTTGTTTTTATAGTGAAGCAGGGTAAAAATACAGATGAGAGCAAGCACTGGGCTGAGCTCCTGGAGAGAAGAAGAAGTGATGGTGGTACTGTTAGGGCAGAAAATAATACTATCCCCAAAAGGGCTGCTTGGAAACACCATCAATTCATCTCCAGGGTCCTCCTGCTTTCAGCAGCTCTGGAAGTTTCTGAGATGTAGTTACCAGCCATGACAGGTGCTCAGATCCCTCATTCATCCCTCTACTTCCTCCATTAGATGGGCTCGTCTTTTACAAGAGGTTGCAGCTGAGGAGCACCCATGAGTATTTTCACAGTCTTTAACTGTGAGCAGGTAGCAGGAATGACCTATGACCAATTGAGGCTATTTCCTTCAAGCCCATTTCCTAATATGCTCTTTCTCCTCCTCTTCCCTCCAGGCTGTAGTCTGTGGGTAATGGGATTTGTCTGTGATAATCAATAATTCATTGCCTTATACATTTAATCTCTATATTTTCCTTGCAGAGTCTCTTTGCATATGGCTGAAAGCACCAGAACAAAATGACCCTAAAAGTGACTGTAACGATGCATTTCTCCTCCCTGATCACTTCATTTTCTGATGAGGAGTCTTTATTCACCTGGGTGCTTTCCCAGCTAATGGGCTATTAAAAAATCCATCACTAATATAGCGAAAAATATGTTTTCTCCCTTCAGAACAATCAGCAGCTTTCACATTAGCTGCACCTGGTGCAAGGCTGATGCAGCTAACCCTAGTTTTCCCTACAGGCAAGGTCACAGCTAATAAAGCCATAAACCTTACAACTGGTTATTATTAATTGCAGCAACCTTTATAAAAGGGTCTTGCCTGCTTTGCAGCTACTTTTTCTTGTACCTGACCCCCACATTCAGTCCAGTTTTGCTGTCATTGTTCCAGGAGCTTGAGATCAAACTGAATAGCTCCAAAAAGGCAGGGGAGGGAGCTCAGCCATGAAAACATCCCAACATAGAGGGGATTTCTAAGTTGTCAGGTTCCTGTTTCTGCTATCAGTGGGGAGCTCTAGAGATTTGTCCTGCTCTTTGTGGACAGAGCCCTGTGGACCTTGCCTCTGCTGCAAACCCTGGAAGTCTAGGGATAGGACAAAAGGAATAAAATTCTTTATGTATGTATGTATTTATATGAAGTAAAAGAAAACCATGTCAGGTGAGGGGGTTGTTGCATAAGTAGGAGGTCACATTATTCATGCCTCTGGCAGCCATTTCACTGAAGGACTGATTTTGTTCAATTTCCATGTAAGGCAAGGCTAAAGCCATACACAACTGGACAGAGGTCCTCAGGAATGAAATCTGAACATAAAAATCTCACATCTCTCAGATAGTGGCTGCTGGGAAGGGTTCTTGCCCAGCAAGATCTCTGGTCTCACAGTCTTCAGACACTTAATCTCTTTGGAAATACAAGCAGGTAACGAGGAAATCTGGGATTTTCAGGATACCCACAGCACCTTCACCCAGCCATTTTGGGTCCAAAAACCAAAGTGACAGCCGTGGATTAGACTGCCATGGTCAGTTCTGAATGTTTTTTCTGGGTAATATCACACCATCTCAACTTCCTGCTCCTGCACAGGACCGTTTTTACAAGGTATGCTTGGATACAGTCCCTCTTCACTGACAGCTGATATGGGGTGATTTTATGAAACAAGGAGCTTATAAATCCAAGCCAACACCTGTTATTCTCCTGTCCCAGGAGAACACAATGCTCATCATCAACAGTTGTCCTGAAACATCTAGGTTCTCAAAATGTGTTGTGAGCTTTAAGCCTTTGCTATGAATTTCAGTTCTTTTTAACTTTCTGTGTGCACCGACCTTTCCCAGCTTTGTGCTGTTCAAGGACTCTGATTGCTGGCAACCACCTCTCTTCTTGTCTTTTATCTGGAGTACTGGAGACTGGAAATGTAAGTGCTCAGCCCTACCCTCTCACATGTCCCAGTGCATCACCATCAGCCCATCGCTGTGGAATTGCTCTACATAGTGGGAAATGGAAAAGCCCAGCACAGCATCTTGACAGGACTGGCAAATACTTTTAATTGTTTAAGAGCATCACTTTTACAGCCTTAAATCAGTCAGTGCTGACACAGGACTATATTTGTCTTCAAATCCACAGAGCTCTCTCTGCATTTTAATGTGTAGCTTGAGTGCATGCAATTTGCTGCTACAATGTAGTTTTAGCAAGAAAATAGGCTTCTTTTGTTTGGCTCAGATAGGTGAAAGTTTACCACTTGAAGAGCTTTGTAGTGTCATCTGTACCCAGGGATTTACTTGTAGGAGCTTGCTCTGTCTGTTGCTATGTGATGGCTGCATTTGAAAAGCTTGCATTGAAAAATCACGCTTAGGAATGCCAGACTGCATGCAGTAATTACTAGCATGAAATTGATCTAAAAGTCTACGTGTTGGGGCAGGATTTGCTTCATTTTTAGTTTTTTAAATTTATTTTTACTCATTTTTACTCACGGCAAGGCTGCTCACATTTTGTAGTCAGTTTCACCTGTAGGAATCTGAAGCATCGTTGTCCTCTGTGGCACTACAGAGACATTGGTGCAACAAGGCAAAATTATTCATACTCCCAGAGCCCTACTTTCAGCTGAAATTCTTCAAACACTGATAAAAACCTCCTCACTTGCAGTTTAAGAATGGGGATATTAGTCTCACAGCTGCTGTTTTAAATCATATATGTTTTCGTAGTACTTGTTGCATTTTGTTTATGGGAGAATTAAAAGGCTGCACATTTGAGTAAGTGACTCAAACTCACGTAATGGAGAAGTAACAGAGTTTGCTTGGGGCAGAAGAGCAAAGGGGACAGTACAAAGAGGGCTGCCAGTGCACCAGGGCAGCTTCATCTCTCCTTATTTTAGACATCTCCACTGTAATCAGTACCTCAACCCAAACCTTCCCCTGATGTCACTGTCTATAGCTCTATACCACTCTTTAATATAGAACAGTCCAAGGTCTCTTATTTCACTCTGAGACAGAGTGGTGCAACATGGCTTGTGCCCACGTGCTAAAACTCTCTTCTTCTTTGCTGACATGTGAGCAAACCCTTTTAGCAAACTGGTGTCTCAGACCCCCTTGCCCTCTCTAGCTCTCTACCATGCAGCCTGTAAGTGCTGAGTTGTATTGAGTTTATGTCACAGTCATAGTGTGACTGGGGTATATTAAGCTTTTCCATAGTACTCTAATTGCAGCATGTATCTTCCTCTCTGTCACTGAATGGCTTTCCTTCTTTGGACTCCAGCAATAGGATTTTCTTTCTATCTCCTTTCCCCTCTCTCTTCTGTCCCTTTTCTATTGCTCATACATTCCCACGTTGCTCACTGTTTCTCTTTTTTCTCCTAGTCCTGATGTCCACAGCAATGTATGCTTTCCTTCCCTTTGCTTCCCTCTTCCTTTCCTTGGGTCTGTGCCCCACTCCATTTTTTTGTGGCTGCAGAAGCAACAAGTTTGCATGGTCCCAGAAGTTAACACCAAAACACTTATAGCCGTACTCCTAGAACCAAGGAGCTTCTTTCAGCACCCATTCTGGTACAAAGATCTTACTCCCCAAGGTATTCATTTTATCCACATCATCTTTCCCTAATCCTCTTTACTGAGGCTGGGTCCTGGCCCTCTCCCAGCAGTAGCAGCAAGGAACCCAGGTCTGCCTGGCTGACTCCTCACACTTCCTCTCCTGGGACGAGCCATTCACTCAGACACTGACACCCATTTCTCATCTGACAGAAATAAGGAAAGCCAAAGAGAACTGTCCTGTGAGAGAGATCCAGGTCTGGTGCCTTAAGCTGACTCGTACTATGATGAGTTATACCTCTAAGAAATTTCTATTTCTGTTTTCTTTCCTATTTCCCTTTCTCCTTTCCCTTTCTCCTCACCACGCTTTTTTCCTGCTTCTGTTGTTCCCTGCTTCTCTCTCTTCACATTGCTTTTTTTTTGTGTGTGCATGTTGGTACAGCAGATAGGAAAGTCCCCATTTGACCATGTTGATCATTGTGGTCTTGCCAGCAACCTGCTCACTGCCAAATATTTTATAGACCAATCCCTGACTGGAAGCATTTCAGGCTCCTTAAGTTGGTGTGACGACATTCACGTGCCCGAAAGAAAAACATTTCAGTATCTCCCTCAAGTGGGGGAGCACTTCATGGCCAGCAGTCAGTTCTGCTACTTCAGAAGGAGCAAAAGAGATGGAGGTAAATGAGTCAAATGAACAACAGATGTTTATCCTTCTCTTAAGAAAAGTCACTGCAAGCAATGTTGGGGGAAGGGGATTAAAACTTGAAGGACCTTTGAACTGCGGATCCTCCAGAATCAGACATGAAACTCACCCTTTTTTACCTTATTATTGACAATCCTAGCACCAAGCTTTGGCATACAATAGAGAATTTAAAGCAAAGAACTCTTCCATCCTCTTAAGAAGCCTGTGGGAAGTGGAAATCAGGAGCAACTTTAGTGCAAAACATGAAATCACTTACTCTTTTAGTGTCTCCACATCACTAGATAAAAGAGAACCAGACCAAGCCCAGAGACTGATTATCTGCTTCTCTGCATCCTGTTATTTCACTCCCAACTCCATTTTGGAGGATGTCAGCTGGTTCTACCCAATGCACTTCTACATGACAGTGTGGGTGTGAGCTGGTCAGGGCTTCTTGGCCTCATCTTTATTCAGCAGTGTAGTGTCGGAATCCAAGGTATTCCTCTTTGTGCCCCAAACCCCGGGCAGGGGTCTGGGCGACCCTGGCAGGAGGCCAAAAACACTTGGGGCTTTGATTTCAGCCCATGGGACAAATTACCAACCTTATATGAAGAATCACGGGTCACAAAAGTTTAGACAGCACAGTAGCAGTAGTTAGAGGGTGAAAGGAGAAAATTTGAGATTTGGTACAGGGGGGTCTAAAATCCTAAGATGGAGGGACTGGGGCATGCCCTGTCCTTCTTCCTTCTTTTTCCTGACATCCATCTTTTAGGTGATGCTGGCATTTTTAGATTGGTTCAGAGTAGAAAGTCACTGCCTAACATAGGTGTTAGGGATTGGCACACAATTGTAAATATCTAATGCGTAGTTCACAGCATAAAAGACAGCACCAGCCCCCATGGGAGGCAGTGCGCCTTGGACTGACCTGCTGGCCAGAGCTCGGCGGGTCAGACAGAAAATATTTTAGATAAGAGACAATAAACATCACTGAGAACACGAGCAGAAGACTCCTGACTCCTTCTTGGACAGCTGGGTTGGGAAAAGCGGCTTCCACCAACACCTGGGGTCATCTCAGAGAGCAGAGAAGACCCCGACAGTGTAGGAATTGCCATAAAGACAAAAAGCAGACAAATTATTTTTCTCTGGTGGAGAATAAAAAGGTGGGGTGTATAGAAGTATGCCAGCTAGCCACAGGGCAAATATGAGCCCCAAGAGCCTGATGTAACCATGAGGAAATCTGTTGTGGTTTGGAGATTTACCAGTCGAGTAATTTCTTGACAAGACAAGAAAATAGGCCATTGCTGATTTTTCTTTCACTTGAGCTGAAGCACCATGTACAGTTCTAAACTTACATGTCCAGGAAGATGCACTCAGCCTCAAGTGGAGGATGATCAGGATGATCAAAGCAAATGAAGAAACTGTGCCAAGAGTATGTGACACATTTAACCTAGCAAAAACTAAAACAAAAACGTGTCCACTCAACAGTCTACCTGGCAGACAATGTCTAGATGGGGAAAAACAGCTTTGCAAAGCACAGGAGAGAGTCAAACAGTAGAGTGGGAACTGGAAAGTTATTTCTTGCCATCAAAGCACTGTTACCTGAAAAAGCAGTGTCAAAGAAATATTTTCTTGAGTAGTGTAACCCTTTTCAGGCAGCTCTGATTAGTTTGTGTAGATGGACACATGGTGATGTTGCTGCTAGCAAAAAGTACCATTTCCCAGGAGACCTCTCCCAGTGCCGTGTCCCTGCAGTATTCATGAGTGAGAACTGGAAGGTTTAAGATGGGATGTGTGTTGCCCAAAAGCAGTTATTTGTAAGATAGCAAAAAGGATGGAGCTAATCACCCTGAGCTGCCACTGAAGGCAACAGGAGCGACTCCTGTCAGGATGACTCAGGAAGCAGGTGGGGATGCCCTGGCTGACAGCAGCCCTGACCCAGCATCTGTCCCCAGCCAGGGATGCTTGGCTGGTGGAGCGAGCACTGCTGTGCTGCAGGCAACCAGCCTGGGCAGAGATCAAGGATAAAGGAGTCACCCTTTGCAAGGACAGAGCAAAATCCATCTGGGGGGTGAGAGCCAGCCTGAAGCAGTTCTTGCAATGGGGTGCATTGGGGAAATGTCAAGGAGCTGGAGGTGGTTTCCTGCACCAAAGATCTGGGGAAAATGATGTCTTATCTTGCACTGAATTCTGTGTTAAGAAATGACACCATGCTTACTATGCTGGAGTGTTTTCTTAAAACATACTGGGCCTTCCTTCACAGCTTGGGACATGCTTCTCCAGCCAAGACTATCCAAGGTGAATCTCCTGCACTGGAGTTTTATAGCTGACCATGGACAGAGGTACTTGGGATGCTTTAAGTCTACATCCTTCACTATATGACCTCTTCTCCTCTTATGATTTCTATCTTAATATGGTTTGTGAAAAGGAAATCCATGCTCTTTAGGGCACTGTCTTGTGGATTTCCACACAGTCACAGTTCAGACTTTGACTTTGTCTTGACACCCATTCCATATAGGTTTACTGTACACCACAGAATGGTACAGAAATATTGAGGTTTAAATAACCTGACTAATTCTAATTAATCTTGCTTAATTCAGTTCAGGAAGGCATCTGACCACACCAAGACACAACTGCATGCTCATGAATTTAAATTTCTTCAGAGTTATGCTCTTCATACTCATTTCTCTTCCTATTCAGACTTAATTTTTTACATATCTCATCCCATAGAAATTAAGATAATTATCAAAATCCTTTTCTATGGGACCTGGGTTTGGACACTTACTTACTAAAAACTCTGCTCGGAGTTTGAAAATCTAGCATCAGTGCAGTTTGTGTCTTATTTTATATTTTTCCACAGTTGCTAGAGGCAGCTGGTCAATCCTACAGTGCCTGAGCAAAAGTCCCCAGAGCAGCAGAACAATCTGACTCTGTTCTGTTACCACCTTCACTTATGGTACATCTTTTCTGAAACAATAAAATTTGATTGCTTCTTATACATTTGTGTATGAGAAGAAGATGTAATACTGTCTTCTATTGGAAGATTATATTGGCCTTCAAATCAATTTCAATTTCTCATGAGTCTTCAATATAATTTTATTTCATCTTTATTTTTGGGTATTACATTTTCATCACTTCATTTTACTTTAAAAATTGTAATCCTCCTGATGCCCTCTACAATGATAAATTAGTTGTAATTGGGAACATTGCCTATGATGGTAGAGAATGGGTTTAATCCCAAGTATTTTAATAGGAACCTTTTACTTTCTTTAGTGGGATGTTGAAGGGTTTGAATTTTGCTAGATCTCTTTCTTTTCCTCATACAAATGGAAATGCTCAGGACCTCAGCCAGGATGCAGTGATCTCCCAAGGAACTTGTGCAGAATTTCTCAAAATGCAATGTCAGCCTTGCTGCTCTTACACTCTTGTTTACACGTGCTGGTAGTGCTTGCACAGAACACAGACATTAACATTTGGGGAAGGGACATGTCCACATTTGGGAATGATGCTTTGTGACAGCTTTCTGCTTTCCTCTGAAGGTGTGAAACTTACAATAGCACATTTGATCTGATTAACAACAGATTCAATGTTTTTTCTTACACATTGTGGTCTGAGAAGAATCTGTGGAGCCCACCAGCCTGAACACCACAGTGTAAGAAACATTATTTTACTATACCAGCATCAGGCCAAAACCCTGTTCTTAATTTCACAGCTGTCAATAGAGATTTTTGAAATCTTTTCCACATTGTTTTCCCAAGTGTGAAAAAGAGACAGCTTGTCAACTTCTTAAAAAAGACAGCATGTCAAAGGTTTTACCTGTCACCTCAGGCCAAAGGGAGAGTCACAGTAAAACTGAAGCAGAAATTTTCTCATAATAGGGATGTCAAGCAAAATTTAGCAAGATGTAGTACAAGAGATATTTGGGTTTGAATTTTCCCCTGTTGAAGAATGTTCATCAGAGCAGGTATGAATTTTGATACATCACTTAGGGAACAAGTTTTACTTTCTTATGTTTCAGATCTACACTACAATTTCATGATGGAGCAGAGTTAGTCCTGAATATGTTCTTTTTTAAAATCCATTACTGAGATATTAAAAGGATAGGGTTATAAAAGACTCTCTATTAGTTTAGAGAGGTTTGGCACTGATTGCTAAACATGTATTCATTGACTTTGCAAATTAAGATCTGTCATGCACATAAGCATAAAAACACATTAAAATGTTAAAAAAAATTATTAAATAAATAAATATGAGAGTGTGTATGTTCCATACATTTGTATGTGTGTATATATATGTACGTATGTATATATATATATATATATACATATATATATGTATATACTTAACTCTCTTAATTATTATGGTTAAATAACCTGCTGGTGTCTTTAATTACTGGATGCAAAGTATAAAATCCAAGACTAATGAATCACAGAATCACAGAATCACAGAACAAATGGGGTTGGAAGGCACCTCTGGAGATCATCCTATCTAATGCCCCTGTTAAAGCAGGCTCACCTAAAGTGTGTTACTCAGGATTGTATCCAGATGTTTTTTGAACATTTTCAATTAGAAGAGTTGTCAGGACAGTCTGTTCCAGTGCATGGTCACTTGCATGAAGTGACCTTCATAAAGAAGTTCTTCCTCATGATCTCATGGAACTTCCTGTACAATGGTTTCTGCCCATTGCCTCTTGTCCTATTGCTTGGCACTACCAAGAAGAGCCTGGATCCATCCTCTGGCATCTCCAGGGCACTAACATCACTTAGCAGCATTCCCAAATTTTCCCTGTTCTTCCCTTTGTTACTTGATTTCTTGAAGAAATAAGGAATCAGGGTGGCACTCTGAAGGCAAGTATATTATAGTACTGTGTGCTGGCGATGATAATGCCTGTTATAAGCCAGAAATTAAATGTCTTGAAATGTACTGTGTGTGAAACACAAAGAAAGTTCTTGGCTGTGAGACACAGTCTAAGCATAGACTGCCAACAGAGACTTCTGAGGCTCCTTCCTGGTACAGCAGTTCAAAGTAAATGATTTTCTGGAAATGAGATTTGGCCATGACTTTCTATTCACAGAACATAGAATCATGGATTACCTTGATTTGAAAGGGACCCACAAGGATCATCTAAGTTCAACTCCTGGCCCTGCACAGGACAACCCAAGAGTCACACCATGTGCCTGAGAGCATTTCCCAAATGTTTATTGAACGCTGTCAAGCTTAGTGCTCTGACCCCACCCTGGGGATCCTGTTCCAGTGCCTAACCATCCTCTGAGTGAAGAACCTTTTCCTGATTTCCAGGCTAAACCTCTCCTGACTCAGCTTCTTGCCATTCCCTTAGTTCCTGTCATTGGTCACAGAAGCTGGGATCAGTGCCTGCCCCTCCTTTTCCCCTCACGAGGAAGCTGTGACTGCAATGAGTCTCCTCTGAACTGAACTCTCCTCAGTCTCCTCCAGTCTGAACAGACCATGTGACCTCAGCTGCTCCTCACATGGCTTCCTCCCAAGGCCTGTCACCACATTTGTAGCCCTTCTTTGAATACTCTGTAAGTGCTCCATGTCTTCCTTACACTGTGGCACCCAAAACTGCCCCCAGCACTCGAGGTGAGGCAGCCCCAGCTCAGAGCAGAGCAGGACAATCCCCTCCCTTTCCTGGCTGGCCATGCTGTGCCCAGTGCCCCCTATTTCAGGGTTGGCCCTCCTGGCTGCACTGCTGACTAGTGTTCAACTTGCCACTGATCAGAACCCCCAGGTGCTTTTCCAAGGTGCTGCTTTCCAGACTCTCATTCCCCAGTCTGTCTGTACATCCAGGTTTGCCCCTCTCTAGGTGCAGAATCCAGCACTTGTCTTTGTTAAACTTCATATAGTTGGTGATTACCTAGCCCTCTAATTTGTCACAATATTTCTGCAAGGCTTCTTCGCCTCCAAGGGAGTCAACAGCTCCTCCCAATTCCTGGAAATACATATAGTATAGAAATACTATATGTAGTATTCCTCATAGAGGTTTCATAAGTCCCTTGATTTTTGCAGCTTTCTGAGAAAGTCTCTGGCATTCATGCCCTGACTGTTGATTTCTCTTTGCTAAGTGACCCTGGTTCCCTAGGAAAAATGCAGCTGAGTCAGTCGTAGCCATGCTCAGCTCAATATTTTCCCTCTGGTTCTCTGCTCATCGGACTTTCAAGGAAAGAAAGTTGTCATATATCTGTTTGAGTGGAGAGGGGAACAGGGAAGATGGGCAGGTGTCAGGGTATTCTTGATGGCCAAGCAGCTTAGGAATGATTGCTGTCGTTGTCCCTTCTCTTCTGACCAGGTAAAATCCTCTGTCAATGTGTTGAACTGTCTCCAAAGCAACCTTACTGGCATGAGCCCTGTCCTTAGATCAGGTACAGACTGTAGGGGTGGAAACAGCAAGGTGCACTAGACCAGGAGAGACATAGGAGAGGGAGTATTTTGGTTTGGCAGCTTCCATTTTTCAGTGGGTTTCTCTGAATCAATCTTGCTAGCTTGGTTGAGTGGGTAGCTCTGTGTACAGTCTTGCTTTAGAAGATGTCTTAAAAGAGCACAGTTGCCTAAGGATTTTCAGTAAGAGATCCTGTGGCTTTTAAAAGCTCTTGCTGATGGCTTATTCAGGGAAAAGGTAGTGCTGTTGGGTAGTGCTGTTGGGAAAGGCTTGTTTAGATGCACTCTGCCTTTGCCTCAGCATGCTGGTGACCATGGTGTCAGCTTTGATAAGGATGGGTTAGGAGTAGCTCCACCCATGGGCATCTGCAGTGCCTGGAATTAAAGCCAAGGGAGATGTCTGTGTGGAGGGCCTGATTTTTCTCATGGCTTTGAATAATCCCAAGAAAATATGTGGGAAGACAGCAATAGCACTTTTCAGTAATAAGAATGTTTTGACCCTTGCCAGTGTAAAGTGCATCACTGGAATTGATGTCTGAAGCACATCCAGCACTTCATATTTTTTCTCTCCCACAGCACAACCCAAAGAACATGTTTTTCTCCCCATTGCCAGGCTGCCTGTGTCATGTCCTCCTGTGCTGTTGAGCTTTGCTGATTTTGAATCAGGTGTCCAGGATCCCTCCAGAAAGACAGACCATGCAAACTCTAGATCAGATGGTCAGAAAATAGCAAGAGACACCACAGACTATGCCAGTAGTCCCTGAGCTCATCTTGCTCCTGGCAAGCATGAGGATAGATTCTCCCTGTGAGAGCATGGGCTTCTAGTTGCTCTGTGATGGCTCTGACAGTAAATGTCACAATGAGAGATGGTTCTGCAGGTGGGCATCAGCTCCTTTGTCTTTGGGCATTGCCATGAAGGTCCCATTCCCCTGACAATGGGGCAACACGCGCTCCTGTGCCATTCCCAACTGGGCCCATCTACTCTTACATTTCCCAGGACAACTTTCCCCTGCACAGCCCAGCTAGCTCAGGTGTCACTAGATGCCATAAGGAATTTGAAGGGAAAGGAACTGGGAAGCAGCCAATCTGGAATTGTACCTGGCACTAACAAGTCAGTGGAGGTGGTATGGCCAGACACATCACTTGGGTGTGTCACGCATGCTGGTGACCTGCTGGAGCATGTCCTTCCCATCTGGTCTCTGCACCTGGTTTTCCTTTCCATGGCAACCAGGACCATGGCAACAGGTGTGGGAAGGGCTGGGCTTGTGCTGGTGTGGAGTCAGGTGTATCTGCACTGTTCCCAGGCAATGGGAAGGTTCACAAACCTGGCTGGCCACAGGGCATCCTTCTGCCCAGCTCCACAGACTGCCCCAGTGACTGTGTCCCTGGGAAAGGCTGGGGTAGCAGCTCTGTGCCAGGTACTCCACACACCACCTCCACTTCTGGAGGATCCAGAAGTGCTGCTGATAGCAGCTTTACCAGGGAAATTCTACAAGCTGCAATGTCTCTGGTGGTTAGGTGAGTGAGAGTCAAAATTAAGAAAAGGAAAAAAAAAAGGAAGCCTATCTGAGGGCACTGTTTTTAAAGAGCATATTCTCATTCATTATCTGTGTCTATATTTTCTTTTTTAATGTTGAGGGACCACCAGAAAAGATTGCTCCAGCTGCAGTAATAAAGATCAGAAGATGGAAGATGGCTGGTTCTTGAACTGGATTATTTTTCTCATTCCTTCTGGATTATTTGTCCTTGTAATTGCCAACAAAAAGCTAACTTACAGCATGTAAGGAGATAAACATCCTTAAATATCCTGAAACTCTGGCGAGAGCCTGTTTGCAAGGAGAAACTAAACACAAGAAGGTATTTATCTGTTATGGAGGCTTTTTGGGCTGAACATCAGAAGGGTCCTGGAGCTGGCCTGCCAGAGGCAGTCAGGCTCCTTGCCTCCAGAACTGAAAGCTGGTTATAATGTAAGAAAAATCTGCAGAGAACAAAGATCCCTTCTTCAGGGGTTCATTTGCCAAAATTTCTGTAATGAAACACAGCTCCATGCTGAGTGCATCACCCCCAGTTGCATCTCCCATGGCTGCTCAGAAGACATACTATCATCCAACAGTTAACATGCTTGCCACCTCAGCATCTAGACATGCAGACAGCCAACATGATGAGCAAACCTGCCAGCCACCACTCTGAGCATTGAAGCTTTGAGTGACACAATATGAGAGGTGGACTAAGGTCCAGAGCTTTAGTTTTCAGCTTCAGAAGTAAAGGCTCACATTTTGCTCCTGTGAACAGGAATGTGACTTGCATGACCAGGTCCCTGTGTTAGGCAGCTTCATCCTTTCAGCTGTAAAACCAAAAGGAGAAGCAGTGGTGGAATTCTGGCCAGTTTTTATGAAAGGCAAAAAGGGAAATTGGGACAAAGAAAGTTACTTAGGTTCCTTGTCCTCCTTAAGCTGTTGACTGGTGGATGAACAGATGTAGCTACATGACATCAGTTGAATGCCATTAAATATCCTGCTTGTCTTTGCAGATGTCCAGGAAGGTTCCTGTATATACACAGCACAATGTGTGGGAGGGACAGGACTGCACAGCGTGTTGGGACAGCCACAGTGCCTGGCAGGTCATGCTCAGTCCTGGAAGTTGAAGCACCTCAAATAATACTGGACTCTCTCAGGAAATCTGTGCTTGCACATCATTTACACTGTCTTTTAAATAGACCATCATTTAAACTGCCTCAGATATGATGCAGGAATTCAAACCACTAGCCCAGGGATGGTATCACTGTTGAAACAGCATCTGACTCCTCTTGACTGTGATTACACTTGGTTGTTTTGTATAGATCTTATTTCCACTCCTATCAGTAATTTCTATCTTGACCATCCCAAATGACCAAGAGAAGTGTCAACACCTCTAAGATGGAGGAAAAGTCTGCTGCCTGCTCTGCTGCCAGCACAGTGTGCTGTTCTACCATAAAGGAATAGGCACCTCAGAAGGAGATGCTGATCAGCAAAATCTGCACCCCTTTCTCCCAACACTTAGGAGCCAAAGCAAAATATAAGCTATGGTGACAGGATATATGTTGAGGAAGGCAGAGGATGTATCATGAAAATTAGTTGCATAATGCATTAATTAAAATAAAAACAATAAAATCATAGAATGATAGAATGGTTTGGGACCTTAGAGATCATCTAGTTTCAATCTCCCTACTGTGGTCAGGGATACCTTTCATTAGACCAGTGGGCTGAAAGCCCCATCTATCCTGGCCTTGAACACTTGCAAGAGTGGAGCATACTTCTTTGGGCAACCTGTTCCAGCACCTCACCACCCTCACAGTAAAGAATTTCTTAATTTCTAATCTAAACCTGCCCTCTTTCAGTTTCAACCCTTTTCCCCTTGTGCTATCACTATATTGTCAAAAGTCCCTTTCAACTCTTCTGTAGCCTCCTTAAGGTACTGAAAGGTGCTGTAAGATCTCCTTGGAGCCTTTTTTCCTCCAGACTGAAATACCCACAACTCTCTCAGCCTGTCTTCATAGGAGGGGTATTCCAGCCCTCTGACCATCTTCATGGCCATTCTCTGGACTCACTCAAAAAGGTCCAAGCCTTTCTTATGTTGGAGGCCCCAGAGGTGGACAGAGCTCTCTTGGTGGGGTCTCATGAGAGTGGAGTAGAGGGGGAGGATCACAGTCATGAGATGCTCCCCTGCTCACTGTGACACCATTTCATTAGGCAATCACAGCCACACGTGGTCTCAAACTGGAGCTTAAAAAGCTGATGTGAAGAGTGGCATTTCCTTCTGCTGCCTCTCTGTGACTCTGGAGTAGCTTTGAAATGAAAAAAATAACTTTGTCTAGAAGTACCAGGGTTTCCTGAATGACAGGAAAATATGCATATGAAGGTAGATAATTTGCTGCTGCTTAAGGGTCCCAGTCACTTAAAGACTTCATTTCCTCTTCTTATGTCTCCTTCAAGCTCACAAGTTCATTGTTGCTTTAACTTTCTATGCACATAGCTATTCTTACATTTTGCCTCCTAGAAATTTGAGGAAACATATCAAAGTACTTTTTAAGAGGAATGTGGTCCCTTGAGGGACCTAGAAGCATTGCTAGCAATTTAACTGTCAGGAGCTTTATTTTTTAGAACAGATATGTTGGTGCTTTTTTAACTACATTTTTTACTATGATACTTCCACAGTGAAGAACCCAAATCTTCAGCTCCATGAGTAGAGACATGCAAGAGCAGTAAATGGAGAAAAGGCAGTAAATGGGAATGTGGCATATTATACAAGTGTTGAAACTTCTTGAGAAAATCCCTAACAAGGATGGTCTAGAATCCTTTCATAACTAAATCATAATTTAAAAATTCTATTACTTTATCTGCACCTCAGGTTTTGACTCACGTTCCCCACTATTTTGTTGGTAATGTGAATAAGGCAGCAGGATGTTCTTACACCTCCAAGGACATTTCAGTCTCGTGAAATGATGGCCCACTTACAGAAACTCAGTATCTGTTTCTTGTTCCTTCTCCCCTGCACTCAGAGGAGATGCCTTGTTAGCTGTGCGATCAATAAAAAACATTTCTTCAGTCACAGGTAAATCTAGTTTATTAAAACACAGTTCTGACAGTTAATTCAATTGCCAACAAAGTCGTAACATGATCAATACCAAAAACTGGCCTCATAAGTGAGATACATATATCCTCCAAATGCAAAATTATCTGATAAGTGTGTGCACTGGACAGATACACAAAGAAGCATGTGGGTGAGATTACATTGTGGCTAATTTTTTTGCATTCTCTTAAAGTATTTGAAGTGGGTGGTATCTCATGAGAAGCTTCAAGCTTGTCACTTATTGCTCTTCAGGCTTCCTCCTGACAGGTGAAAACCACAGAAAAGGAGTTTGCTCCTTCCTTCCAATTATGAGCTTGCTATATGTGCATGGTTACCCTCTCAGTCATATTCCCATTGCAAACCACTGCTAATATTCCCCTTTTCATCAACAGCATGGGATCAAGGAGTTCATGTGGCATCATTAGGTCAGCTCTCAGGTATGCTGCAGCATTATTGAAATAAGGATTTGGAGAATGAACTTTAGTGAAGACTTCGGATAAAACTCCGTGCTTACATCAAAGGCAGCATCAAGTGACTGAAACAGATTAACATAACCCTTAGATAGCCAAGAAAAAATATGCCTTTTCCAGTGATTTGCCAAGTACTTTTCCACCTGACCAGCAATGATTTGTTTTCTGCATATTTGAGACAGAGCTAAAAATAGCTTGCTGCTGTTATTTTTGTTTGGGAGCAATAACATTCAGTTTATTGAGCTCTTTCTCCATAAAAAGCTCATAGCATTGAGAAGTATGTTCACAGAGAGAAACCTTCCTTTGGTTGAATTTCACGGTGCAGGAAGGCTTTCAGCATTTTTGTTAGTTTTCATATAAGGCCAGCTGCTTTTTTGGAAAATATGACTAAACTTCTTGTCTGTTTTTAGTAAAAGATGAGGTAATTAAAGCCAAAATCTAAATATGGTCTAACTGAGTTTGGAGCCTGTTTTCACTTAGGTCTAATTTTTAGAAAACATATTCTAGAAAATATTCAGAGACTTACAAATACAGACAGCCATTTGATGAAATTTTCCAAAGTACACACAGGAGCAGATTCCCATTGCTTCCTAAAAAAGCTCTCCTCCACCTTCTCTGTTGCCCATCTTTCTTCTTGTACCTTGGTTAGTGCTTCCCTGTTGCATTCTTTTATGTTTGATGTAGGAAATTCAAAGCAATGGGAAGTTAATCCTATGAAAAAAGGGATCAGTTTCCTCCTCAGAGGAGACTGAAGATGAACGATTGGGAATGCCTTTGGCAGCTGTTTGGTGTCAGACTGATGTAGCTGTGCAGAGGAAACCACTCCCTAGCTACCTTTATGGAACAAAATTTTTTTAAAAGTTTGTCTTTGGATCCCTACATGGGAATGGAACTGCTTAGCTCAGCTTTGTGAAAAGCACTGGCAACACTGGGCATAAAAACAAAGTGTTGCAATGACCTTGAAGGAACTGACCCCACATGAAGAGCTGCAGGATGCATCCCAGTGCTCTGGGTGCCCACATCCTGCCCTCCCTGCCAGCAGTCATCTCACTCACAACACTCCAGGACGATGCCACTTGCTTGAAATCATTCTCTCACTTGACAACCCATGAAATGTTAAGCAGAATACCTTGGTGGCTGGCTCAGAGTGGAAAATTTAGAAATGTTAGTGACTTCTGAGCAGCCTGAGCCAGTGCTGGCTCCTGTTTGCCTCTCTTCCTGCTTTTGAAGTCAGCCTCAGTAGAAAGCATCAGTGATGCTTTGTATTTCTTTAATGTGCAACCCCTTTGACAGTGTTTGCAAGGGGAACTGGCAGGGTACTGTGAATGTGTAGAGAATCACAGTGTCTGAACCCCTGCACATGCAGGGAAATGGAGCACTGAGAGGTTCAGGCACAGACACTGAAGTGGTCAGGTGAGCAGTTTTCCTTTCAAGTCACTCAGTATTGTGAAATTAAATAACGGGACTCCAGTAGCACGGTGGATTCCTTTCAATGCCTTGTCCTGGGGAGGGTGAACAAGAGAGTTATCTCTACACTGCTAAACAGAAGACAACCAGGGATCATACCCAGCCACCTGTCCACAGATCATCTGGACTCAGTTTTGGTCACCCACAAAGAACTCTCTCCCAGAGATTTCTGCTCCAGAGACGCCTGACAGTGAGCAGCAGTGCTGCAGGCTGGCCAGCAGCACAGCACACAGCCTCTGCCATTGAATAGTATGAGTCCAGTCAAGAAATCCCATCAGGACTCTGTATATATATACATATTGTTTTGCAATTCTGCACCAGCTACCTGCAGCACAAACTTCTGATTTTTGCTTTGAAATTTTCAGCAGCAAAGTAGTAGAGGAAGGGGTCGAGGCAGCTGTTCATGGCAGTGAGGCAGAGAGCGACCACCAGTGCCTTGTGCAGGTTGGGCTGGCTGCAGCTGCTGTACAGCAGGTGGACAGTCCGCAGGATGTGATATGGCAGGAAACAGATGAGGGAGAGGATGAGAGTGATGACAATGGTTAGCAGTGCCTTCCTGTGACAGACTGCCCTCCTGCTCTGCGGAGCCTGGGACCTGAGCAGCGCTCTGATGGCAAAGACATAGCAGAACACAATTGTGCAGAACGGCAGAATGAAGCCCACGACGAGGACAAAGCTGGTCATCATGAGGAGCCTGTGTGTGCTGGAGGGGTGGAGGTCCAAGCATTTAACTGGGTTCGTGTAGCCAGCAAATCCCTTGTTTAACAGAGGGCTGGCAGCTGCCAGCACGAAGATCCATATGGCCACACAGATAATCCTGGCATACTTTGTGTTGGTCACTTTTCCGTGTTTGAACGGGTGGACGATGGCTACGAAACGAACCACGCTGAGCACGGTGAGGAAATAAATGCTGCAGTACATATTCATGTACAAGGTGTAAGTCATGATCCTGCAGAGGATGTCGCCAAATATCCAACGTGATCCCAAGAGGAAATATGAGGCCCGAAAGGGCAAAGTGCTCACAAACATGAGGTCTGAAATGGCCAAGTTCTGCATGTAAATGTTTACCGAGCTCCTTTGCGAAGTCTGGAAGAAAACATAAATGGAGAGGCTGTTTCCAACAGCACCCAGGAAGAAGATAAAGAGATACGTGATGGGATAAATTACTTGTTTGAAGCCGTCAATTGAACAGTTGGAGGAGCTGTTAGTCAAGCTACCATCTAGTGCCACCTTGGAAATATTCATTGTCTCAGCCAGCGTCCCCATTTTTCTGCCAAAGGAAAAAGAAGTGGTGTGAGTGCTGGGTTACAGGCTGGGCAGGGAGTTTGGCTATTTGGGACTGTTTCACTGAGGGCAGAAAATGCAAGATGCAGATGATAGTGGGAAGTAAGGGTTCGTTAATGAGTAATTACTTGTGATGTCCCAGTAAATACACATCTCAAGACACAAAGCCCCAAGTAAGCTCTAATGAGTTTCAGTGCTACAGCAGCTGGTTGTGTTCTCAGCCTGTAAAAGTGCTGCCTTTTAGAGATGCTGTGTGTGTGTGTTTTAATGACAAGTCTCTGATCTTTGCTGTGCAAAACAAGCCAACTTGCTGTCAGCCATTTTGTGGCAGGGAAGTTTTGAGTCCCCAGTCATCTACCATGGAAAGATCAAAACCTGATCAGAAAAGAAATCACTGCCCACTGCTAGGCCTGCATTTCAAATTAGGATGGAAAGCCAAAAGAACTGAATTTGCCTTTTGGAACCAGGGAAATTTCTCTGGTATGTTTTTGGCAGTATTTCCTGAGCAATACCAGACTTTACCATTTTTACCATGATACATGTAAAAACTGAGGACATTTTGACCTTAAACACTGCGTAAACACTTTGCTAATTACACACAGTTAATTTTTTAACTCCCTCCTCCTTGCACTGCATTTCTTCTTTCTTGTTAGCTTCTGGTGGCTTTCTGTGTCTCTTTTTGTGGGGCCTTTGCTTCATGTACCACTCTCTTAACCCCTTTTGAGCTCAGCTGTTCTGCACCAGTCAGTCATCCACACACATTGCAGCTTCCAGGGCAGCCCACATTTGCAGCCCTAATGAAACTGGCTTCTGAGAAAATGGGCTGTGCTCACAGAGAGAGGCATTTCTCCTCCTGTGAAGCTATAATTCAATCAAATCAAAACCACTCACCACTAAAACACTCTAAATAATCTCTTTTTTTCTCATTAGTGTTTATTTATTTTCTGAACTCTTGATTTCTTATCTCAACTGTCCTGCAGCTAGTAGTATTTTCAAAGGAAGGTGTCAGTATTGTTTCTTGTTTGACAGTGGGAGCAATTCCCTCTTTGTATCTGCCAATATATTCTAAAGATGGGGCATGGAAATTTTCAGCCTGAAAACCACAACTACTTGGCATTTCCAGATGCATGGAAAAGAAGCTTCTAA
Source organism: Urocynchramus pylzowi (assembly GCA_013397555.1). Classification (NCBI taxonomy): domain Eukaryota; kingdom Metazoa; phylum Chordata; class Aves; order Passeriformes; family Fringillidae; genus Urocynchramus; species Urocynchramus pylzowi. The sequence continues at coordinate 682,933 of VZRH01007890.1, read as the reverse complement.
TTTGCCCCAGTGAGAGTGATAATGTGCCCATGGTACACAACTGCATCCTGTCTCTTATTCTGAACCTCACTGGTTTCACAATTTGGAAATAATTTATTTATATAGGTGGAGCCTCCTTGGGGGTAAATTTGGCTTTACATTTGGGTACTTCAAACACCCAGCTACCCAGTGTGCTGTAAATGGGAGCTAGTTTGCAAACTGAAGCCATGGTGTGAGAGCCTGAGTTATGTTCAGAGCAGGCCATGGTGTCTCCAGGGTTGTGTCTCAGGATCTGTCTGAGTCCCTTAATATAGCAACCAGATGTGCCCCAGCAGGCATCTTTTTATCCAGCCCCACTGGGATGGGAAGCATGGGAAGCACAGCCTCAGGCTGGGCTCCCAAGGAGCACTTCATGGATATTGGGTCTCAGCAAAGGGCTGGACTGACTAAACATGATCCTAAAGTTAATCTCCTCCTTCTTTGACATCCTCTTTCTTCACAAAGGAGATGGAAATGGTATTCTTCTTAAAGACAAATCTTTAGCAATCAAAGGACCCTAATTAAATCAAAATTTAATTGTTTTTGTTTTCTTTCTGGAATAACTGTCTGATATACGCATTTTCTGTGTGGGATCAAAGACCAGCTTTTCTCCAGAATGAATATGATCCCCTCATTTTTCAGGGAAACATTACAACCTGATGTATGGCAAAGGGAAAAGCCCTTCTGACTCTGTTTTCCTGTGGTCCAAGCATCCTTGCCTTTAGAAACCCCAAACACAAGAAAATATTAGTGAAGGGATCTGCCACCTGTCAAAGCATTCTTGTTGTATGTGAAAGCTGTGAGGTAGAGGAGTCAAATGAGGTTGAAGAACTTGGACTGTGGACAAATTCCAAGCCCTGCTCAGCACTATGAGTGATGGTTGTGTCCAATGCTATCTGATGAAGGATGGGATTGGGGCAATGAAGATTCATTTGATGAAAAGCCCTTGGGTCCCTCCACCCTGGGAAGAGCACTGCAAGCACAGGGGCTGAGACACTTAGCTCAGGCTCCTCATGTGAGGCTATCTAGCCAACAACTACCATTTAAGGTGTTTTGTCCTCTAACTGCACAAATGCTCCTCAATTCTCTTTCCAGCTAGACCGAGACTAAGATTAGAATAGTGCATGTGCAATTGAGAAAATGCAGCATCCTTGGCCCTAGCAAGAGAATCAGTCCTCAGACTTCTCTCCAAGTTATTCCAACACAAGTTTCAAGCTGGTATGGGATGTCCAAGAGAAAGGAACTGGAGACCAGTCAACTGAAAGCTCTAAAAGCACCATGGTGCCAGCACTCAGTACAGGGCCAACAATGACCCCTGCACTTTTCATGTGTAAATGCTCCTGTTAGCTGTGTCTTGACACACAGATCAATGTGGCAAGGAGGGTAAAGTAAAAGATATATTTCACATGGGACTACCTCAACCAACCTCAACAGACTACCTCACAGAGGATGAGGGGAGAATTTTAGCCTTCCTTGAGTCCAAGAACTATTCTTAGCCAGCTAAGGTTAGGAGATGACTCCTAGATATACAGAATTAATGATCTATCTAAGGACAGGCCATAAACTTCATTTTCAGCAAAAGTGTCCAGACGGTCTCCTGGGTCAGGAACGAACAGGATGGGTTAAGGATGAGAGACTGGACCTATAGGAATTTTCTGTGTCTCTCAAAAGAAGGGAGATTTGCAGTAAGAGCTAATAGCCCTCAAAAATAAAAAACACCACCACCAACAACAACAACAAAAAAAAAACAAAACAAAAGGAAAAAAAAAACCAAACCAAAAAACAAAAAAAAAAACCCCAACAAACTAAAAAAAGGAGAGAAAAGGACAAACTTAAATGGGATTCTCTCTTCAGTGGTACTGCAAGACTCCTCTGACAGAAATTCTCTGACAGGAGATTTTTTCTATATACAAGGTTTCACTGATGTAAGCTATCAAATGGAAGCAGCTGACACATGTCCTGAGGCTCTGACTATCTCCCTGGCATGAGAAAGAGAAAATCAGCTGAGAAAGAAAAAGGGAGCCTTTTCTGAAATAATTGCTGCATGTGTAGATTAGATGTAGAGTTTGGGTGGATTTTTTATCTTTTCTTCTGTGAAATCTTTAAAAAAATATTTACAGCTTGATTAGCATGGATTTTATAAAGAAATATTTATCTTTCATTACAAATTACATCTATATAATAAATTATACATATTTATTATGAATATGTATTTTTCCTTTTATCTTAGCCTGGCTTGAGTGCAATTTTAGGTAAGATGATAGCAGAAAGACATTTCTTGCCTAAGGTGAATTTTACATCCTTAACAAATGGATGGGTGTACAAGACAGGTAGGGGGCTGATAGAGCAAAAGTAAGAGGAGATTTGTTTAATTGAAGGAGATAACAAACTAATGAAAATGCCCCAAAACCTGTCGTATTTTAAGCTCAGATCCAACTCCCCATAAATCCAATAGACTGGCATATGCTATCCTGAATGTCTGATCAAAACCAAATCTTACGTGTAATACTGCACTGATCTCAAACCTGAAAAAGAGACAGAGCACCCATCAGGCTTGGCATGAGACCAAAACCCTGGTGCAAAGGAAACCTCAGAGACCTGCAGGAGAAAGGATAATCAATAGGAGCCTGTGTTGCCATGCTACCAGCTTTATGGTAATGATACTGTAGGATGCTCGGGTGGAGGAGTGTCACTGTGCAGGAGGGACCACATAACTCACAACACTGTAAAAATATTGTGGCTAAAGAGAAGCACAACAGTGCTCCTGTAGGCAGGCTCTAATAATAAAAATATGCTGCTAGGAATGCACTACCGAGCTCCCCACAATGTTATGACAGTTGCCAGAGCACATTAAGTGAGGGTAGGAAGATGAAAGCAGGTAGCAATGGGAGGAGGTTTTGGGTGTCTTTATAAAGATGCAATGCTGCAGCAGGATGAGATATTATGTCCATAAACAACAACTTCCTGATTCCTAGAATAATTAGTCCTGCAAAAAAATCCACAACACAAGATGCCATTCTACCTTGGCATTCCACCTCTACAAGATGCCATCTGATCTTTAGTGCTGCACAGGTTTTGGTGGAGGGAGCTCTGTACTGTCAATCACAGTAGAGCTGGGCTCAGCAGCATTGTGGGACAGGGAAACAGTCCCAGAAGGAAGAAGCCTACATAAATTTGGGGGCTGTTTTTGAAAACAAACAGAAAATTCAACAAGCCTCTATTCCAAAATAAATAGGCACTTTAAGAAATATTGAGCCCAATGTCTACCAGTAAAATAGTTACCAAGACTACTATAAGGGAAAGACCTCCATTTGGAAAGCAGAAGGCTTGTCAAAATGGGGAGAACAGGAAAGTCTGTATCATGACAGATCAAATGTGGAGAGGAAACCAGGAGCATTAAAGAAAAAAAAAATAGTGAAGAGTTTCTGATAAAGGATGTTCTGGGTTGACAGTATGTTTTGTAAACCTACTGAAAGATGAAAAACCACTTAGGAACTGGCAGGGGAGTTTGGTGGCAAAAGATCTCTTAGGAACAAGGTCATAGCAGGAAAATTCAGGGAATTCACTCTTCCCAGCCAATCATGCTGGATTATTTTTAGGGTTGGTGCAGTAAAAAGGACAGAGGAGCCAGCTCCACTCAACAGATGTGGGCAGGAAGTATTAAACCAACTAGATAAGTGAGATTCCAAAAAGTAATTGAGACCAGATGGCTCTTATATCAGTATCCCAAAGGATCTCAACCGTGAGAGTGCTGGCCAAGGCACGTAACCCACCATTGCAATCAGGAGCTGTGCCAGGGGACTGATGTGTCATCAGTGCAGCTCTCATTTACCAGAAAGGCTTGATAAGGCTGCTCAAGCCCGTGAGCTCGTCATCAGTCCTGGGAGCTACTGACCACTGGGACTGATTTCCTCCTCTGGGACATTTTGGGGGCATCTGTAATGAAGAATGAAGGCACTGAGCTCATTGAAATGCCAGTCTGCTGAGAAAAAGTTATTATGTCTTCTGAAAAGGGAGATCCTGTTTGGCTTACCCACTGAAGGGCTGTGGTGACAATGGATGAAGGAGACCCAGTGGTTGTTTTATACATATATGGATGGATATACATATATGGCTGAGGGAGGAGATTTTCCTCTCTACTTCATTCTTGTGAGACCCCACCTGAGCACTGCATTCAGTCTGAAACCCTGACATAAGAACATGGACCTGCTGGAGATGGCCCAGAGCAGGACCATGAAGATGGCCAGAGGGCTGGAGCACATTTTCTGTGAAGACAGGCTGAGAGAGCTGGGGCTGTTCATCCTGGAGAAGACCCCAGAGAGACCTTAAAGCATGTTCCAGTACCTGAAGGGGCCCTACAAGAGAGCTTGAGAGGGACTTTTACAAGGGCATGTTGTGATAGGACAAGGGGGAATGGAATCCCTGGCAGTGTTCAAGGCCAGGTTGGATGGGGCTTTAGGCAACCTGGTCTAGTGGAAGGTGTCCTTGACTGTGGCAGGGGCCTTTGAATCAAGTGATCTCTAAGATCCCTTCCCACCCCAACCATTCTATGTTTCTATGATATGTGTGCATTTATAGAGTTGCATTTGTCAAAGCCTCCAACACAGCTCTGCAACAAAGGTTTCTTAAGTACCTAAGTTGCCAGAGAGCTGGAAGGCACATTCTTTTGTGGGCTGAAAGCTGGCTGAAATGTAGGAAGCAAAGTGGGGGTTCAATAAATAAGCAATGGAGTCCTCTAGGGTTTGGCACATAGACTAGATTTATCCAATGTCTCTATCAACAGTCTGGAGATGACAGTTCTCCATGTTGGCAGACATGCTGGAAGGGTGGCTGATGAGAATTAGTATATTTTAATGTAAGGTGATGCATACTGGGGAAAAATAATAATTTTAAAAATAAATTGTGCCTAATCACATGAACTTTAAACTGGCTGTTGCATTCAGGAAAGGGCACTTGGCACTGGCATCATTGACTATTTGCTGAAGTCAGTTCTGCATTGGCTACAACAGCAGAAGAACAAAAACTGTCAGCAAAATGAGGGGCACCATCAAGTAGGGTATCAAATCTTATATAAATCTTGATGCATTCCCATAGTGGACAGTTCTTGTCTCTACACTGAAAACAGAGATTATGGAGCTTAAGAACATGCAGAGAAAGGCAAGTAAAGTAGTCAGCAGCCCTGGACTTCCCCTGTTCTTACATAGGGCAGTCAGTCAAGTCATATGGCATCTCAGCAGAGAATGGGATGAATTTCTGTGCCTTGCCTGCACAGAAGGACACAGTCATTTTGAAGATGTGTGGTGGAAGGGTGCTGCTGGTGAAGGGCTAAGTATGAAACCTCCACTCTAAAGGTGTAAGAAAACTTTCCAAACTGCTGATCTGAGATCTGCTGCTCTGGAACACTGCATTCACTATAACATGAGGAATGACAAAACAACTTCATTTTAATAAGATATTCTTCATATGCAAAGTTAAATAGGGAAATCAGGCTTTTCCATCAAAATATAATACTTTGCTATGTAAAGTGAGAAGTAGTTAGAACCTCTTGTATGATCTTTGCATCACAGTAACCTTTTGACTAAAGAGAACTCCAGACACCTGAGTCTGTTGTTTATTACCCAAATAGAAAGGCAATTAAAATACTGCTGCTGTAGAGGAAATAATTTGCATTTACCACTGCACTTCCAAGAAAAACAGAAGTTCTCATGTTTTTTTAAAGTTCCCATTGGCTTTCTTGCTAATATTCACTTTGTGTTTCAGAAGCAGCATTACCAAGAATAAATGAAAAAAATTGCAATGTTTAGAATCAACACTAAACTCATCAAAACATGGCATATTATTCACCTTTCTAAATGCACAATAATGAAAATAACCCTAAGAGCCTGACATTTAACACCTTTTATTTTTAAAGTTAGCCATAAGCCAAATACATGTTTTTCATCTAGTTAAAAACAAGGCTCACTTAATCAGATCCACAACTTCATTGTTATCTTCCATCTGGTAAACAATCCTAGTTACATAAATCTACCCTTTTTTCTGCCAAAAAAATTTCTCAACACCAGCTTTGTCATAGAGAAGTTTGGTCAAGTATCACTGTTTCTGGCAAGCAATACCCTAACTGCAAATAACGAGAAAGAAAAGTATGTTGTATTTCAATCATTGCAACCATTTTATCTACAGCAGAGAAAGCAAACCAATCTTGTCTTACCTCAGCTCACGGGTCTTCTGATGTGTTCAGTACTTCCTTCTTCTGCTTGCTGTTGCTCACAGACTTCAGGATTTTTAATGGAAAGGAAACCCACAAAAACTTGACACAAAACCCAAGTGCTACTAATGCAGAAGCCAAAGAAAAATCATGAACAGTGTAAAGGGAAGTAAATCCTGATTAAAATTTCTTACATCTTCTTAAAAGAGAAATGTTCTCAGCTCAAGGAGTGGTGCTAGCGATCACAGGGCAGTCTTTTATTATTTTCACCCAATGAAAGAGGTTTTACAGCTACGTGGCATGTTGAGAAGCATTCTGAATTTCTGTGTTTGGGCCCACACTTCTATATATGTGCTTTCATTAGTCAGGGATATTAGTGGGAGGTACAAATAATCTTCCCACGAATCATGAAAGATGTTTTTGGAATTAGGGAGAGGATATTTGGTTTTGCTTACTTCCCAGAAAACACATAAATAGTAAAATTGTTGACAGGCTTCTGGGATTTGGCGAATAATCTCATTCAACTCTTAATTCAAGGCTGAGTTAAGAAGCTGAGGGACTAATTTTCCTTGAATTTTTATAGGAGCAGACAGAACTCTGTTAGGCCATGAGCAAATGGCTGCAGTGAATGCCTTACCCTGTCTTAAGCTTCACCACTTCTTAGTGGAGCAGTGCTGACTGCACAGATGAGTGCTCTGAGCCCCCTGCTGTTGTAAAATGGGTTTCTACACACACTACAGATGTAAAAGATTGATTATTTCTGTTCTTGAATGTGCTGTCAGCACGTGCAGGTGGACCATACATATCCAAATGCTTTCTGGTTGCTGTGCTGCATTTCATATCGGCAGCAGGTCAGGAGTCCACACATGGCTGCTTAGTGCAGCAAAAGAAGAGTATCCAAAAAACCCAACCTTCTTGCCACACACACTGGTAGCTATCTACACCCCAAAGTGCTTTGGATAAAGACTGTAATTTCTCCTCTATTTACCATTTGTACGTGTCAACTTGAGAACAGCCAAAATAGTTCTTTGGATGCGCTCCCCATGTGGGGTCATGGTGGCAACATGCAGTGGCTGCAAAGACTTGTGTCACCAGAGCTCACAAATCCCTAGACCTGCAAACAGCTCTGTGGGCCCTCTTTTTTAGCATAGGGCTGAAAAAGGACATAGAAAACCAGCTTAGGTAAGAACTAGTCTGACTCTTTTGGTCTCCAAGGTGAGCACAAGAAGTGGTTTTTGACACTTGCCTGCATTTGAGGTGAAAGAGCAAAGTCAACTTAAAAAGCTTCCCAATAGAGATCCACATCAAGTGAATTTTCAAGGTGCAGCACTAGGACCCTCTTGAAACCACTGTTTGCCAACTCTTGTGGCACCTAAGCCCATGGATAAGCATCCTCTTTCAGCTGTGGTTGTGCTGGCTGCTTTGGTTGCTGTCCCAGCTGTTTCCCTGTCTGCCAAGGTCAGCCTGCAGAGTGGCTCCTGGGTGCTCCCTAACCCCTCAGAGTCGTTGAGACAGGTACTGTAGACACCTGAAACAGGATGTATCTTCTCACCCAGGTCACATGGACTAAAGTGGGATAGAAATGATCCTGTGAGCATCTTTGTGGACAGAGTCCTTTGGGGAAGAGACAAGACGTGCATCAGGGACTGAGGCCACATCAGTGAGGCCACTGCCAAAAGCAGCTCTGGCCTCAGTCTTTACCTGGGCAATGCCCCAGTAACTCAGCCTGCATCTTTTCTGCAATTGGCAGAGACTAATTTAGACATTGCAGTAGCAGTCTGATGACATCCCCATCACAAGGCATGTGGCAATAATCACTTTGGGACTGATAAGCAGGCTGTTGGCAGATACAGAATCAGAGACTGAAACACGCAGAAAAGTTAAGACATTGATCACATTTTATTTTCCTGAGATATTTTAAGAACATCTTTTTCACCATGTGATATGACTATCTTCATTGCCTGGGTAATTTCCCATATTCACCTTCTTAAACACCCTGCTTTCTGGAGAGTACTGCTTCCTCCCTTTTATAAAGTAATTCTATGTTTTGCTTTAAGCCTGGCTTTGAATAAATGAGGTTGGCTGCCAACTCACCCTGCACCTGATGAGCTAGATCCGGAGTGACTGCTTGGAATTTTTTAGAAACATTCACTGTATGACTCAGCTTCCGAGGGGAGTTTATTACATTTCTTACTAATAAAAACTTCAGTAATTCTGGAGAAGACATCTCAGAATATCATGAAGAATCAAAGACTTTCATCACAAGGTGCTGCGTGCATAGCACATATTTAACAGTTAGGAGCCTAGACTATTTCTGAATTTTGAGTCCCTAAAATGCAAAGATGTTTAAGGACACAGCGGAGTGCAAACCACCCCTCTGGGCTGCAGTCTCCATCCTGCCTTGTCTCTGTTTCCTTTTGCATTTCTGGCTCCACAACAGCCCATTTTCAAGAGAGAAACGCAGCAAGGGGTTCCTCATCCTTTTCCTTCTCCTTGCTCATAAAAATACATGCCCTCCAGCCCTGCACAGAGGTACTGCCCACAGGGGAGGGCCCCAAATGCGTGAAGAAGCCAGATTTTGGGTCTGAAATAAGTACTGCGGGCTAGGTAGAAGCAAAAATTTGGATTCTCCTTCACCTTTTCAAAGCTTCCTATAGACAAGTTCAGGTGTCCTTGTGGGCTGAGCACTATCTGCTGGGGGTGCCAGTCAGGGAGCCTGTGCACCACACTCCCTGTATAGGACACCTTGGACATCCCAAACACACATCATGCCATCGTGTGCTCCATAGGCCAGGCCTCCCCCTCCAGCCACCCTAAAGTCAGGTGAGGTGCTGTCTCAGAATGGTCATCCCTACCCCCTTTTCTGGTGCACCCCTCCAGCACTGCGGTCTCACTGGGCAGTTGTCACCTGAGCCACACCTCAGCAGAGGTGCTGAGAGCACCTGAAACCCACGTGGGTCTTGCTGGATGCACAGAGCCCAGCAGAGTCCTGAAAGCTCATCAGCTCACAGAGCATGGACAGCCTTGTGCAGCAGCTCCAGTGCCTCAGCCTCCCACAGACACAAGGCCTGTGCCTGGGGGACGCGGTAATCCCCAGCACCAGGAGAGCTGGGTGAGATACCAGGTCTCCCAGGCAACCCAGGTGAAGGAGCCTGCATATTTTTCCAGTTGCTCAGTCAATGTTTTGCTGTCTGGAGGCACAAAATTCTAGTGGCAGAGTTTCACTTTTTTTCATGCCAAAAGATTCTTGGTAAAAATGGATCTGTCAAACAACCAGAAGGGATTACCTCCATTGAAGATTTTAGCACTGCATGACTTCAACACGGCAGCTTAGCCTACTAACACATATCTATTTCCAGAGACCAAAATTACAAGCCTACATGCATTTTCTGTGCAATCCAGAAAAAAACAGCATCCAATGTTTGTAGCTCATCTGCTGTCAGCCATAAGGCTGGATGGATGGGAAGACAAAAGTGACAGCTGCATGAAGAAGGGGGAAGAAGCAGGGGCAGTTTTAAAAGGAATTATACAGAAAGGAAAAGCACAGACGGTTTTCAAGCTGTTTCTCTTGCAACATTAGTAATGACATCTTTTTTAATTGCCTGTGGTCCTTTCTTATTTGTTTGCAGTTCCTCATTAAAATACTGTTGAGAGTGGAGGAGCATTAATACATAGCTGGAATGGAAAAAGACATCTAATGCTGTCTTTAAGTAAAATAAACTGGTTTTTTTTTTTTTAACTATGAAGCACTAAAACTGGTCATGTTTTTACCAGCTCCTTCCAAGGTGGCTGTGGGCCTTGGGAAAAATTGATTGTCTCCAAAAGCTGTGGAGCTGATGGCAGCTGGGAGCATTAATGTTCTTCCCAGAGAATAATCGATCCAATTTTTGATTCTGAAAAGGCTGAACTGGAGCAGGACAAAACACCAAACACCCCTTCTAAGGCCTTCATCTAAAACCCATTGAAGTCATTGGAAAGAATAGTGTCTTTTGGGCTTAAAACTAAGTAAGACAGACTCAGAAACTGTGACTGTAAAAAACCAACTCCATTTTTTTCTTTTTTTCTTCAGCTAGCTAAAAGCATTTCAGCTCTAACATGTGCAAGCTTGTCAGCATGTCAGAGATATTCTGTCTTCTCCATGTAATGTACCTCTCAAAACCTTTCTGCAGCCATTTCTCTACCTACCACTCACCATGGTGCTGAAGTTACTTTCTGCTTGTGTTATTATTTCTGGTTTGCATGTTAGACATTGCAGGATTGCTAACTGATGGGATAAAGAAAGTGCAGAATTTGAAGGATTTGGCAATGAATCTAGTTACCTGTCTTAAGATTTGTTCTCCCAAAAGTTGTTATTTGTATATGTTGGCACAGCACACATACATGCACACAGTGCTGTGTTTTGGTCTGCATTTACCACATATTAAATGTTCTGTGAATCCTGAGAATTTTGCTGAACTCTCCTTCCTCACAAATATAGAAACTCAAAGCAAAACAAGCTGCCTTTTTTGTCTGTTTCTCACAATATCCCTGACCAAAGAGCTGGATAAAATCCAACCACAACATTCTAAAATCAGAATGACCAAATGTAGATGCTCTGCTTCTTCTATCCAATGGCCAACCACCACTGCAAGATACAACCTGCAAGTCCTTCCACACAACCCACTACCACCAAGTCCACTTTCATATCAATGTACTCATTGATGATAGTCACCAAAAACTTTATGAGAGACCACAATGTCCCTCTCTGCACAATGTGGGACCTAAGTCCCCCAGTCTTTTCATCTGAGGCTGATGGGTCCCACCTGCCAGAGGTCCCTCTCCATGGGGCATGTGGGAAATTCTTCCTCCAGGCATTGGCTGCTGCCAATACAAAGCAAGTTTAAATTTTTGTCCTCAGTCTGGATTTTAATGATGTTCCTTCAGATAAAACTCAGATGGGATTAGACCTCAGTAGACATATTTTCTCTTCTACTGACTTGGTAAATGGTTTATTGTGTGCTGTTTGATGTGTTTTAAACTGTATTTTATAATGTCATATAAAGTTATCTATAGATGTGATTTTGAAAGAGATCATAACATGACATTTTGTCCCTTTTCTACCACTTGGAATTTCAGGACAATATCCATGTGTCTGTGATGGGCCAGAAATACATTGGAAAAAAAAAGTCCATTTATAAATGAAATTTCTAGCCATGAAAATTGCTAGGATTATGTTTTTGGTTTTGTTTTTGTTTTGTAATTAGTTTGCAACTAGCTTCCCCCAGATAAAAATGAGAATTCATTTAAGCTCATCTTTGTCACAGTCTACATGTTCTTGTGACATGATCTCTCACTCCTCATGGTAATGAGTCCACATGTTTTTTTATCCCACTTATCATCTCTTTTTCAGACAGGGAATCTCCAACTCTCCAGGCTGTAATCTTCTCTGTATCTTCTGGTTACTCCATCATATCCTGGAAGGGACATAAATTTAAGATCCCAGATATCCAACCTTTGACTATCTCAAGCTTTGTTTATTGAAGCTTACCAGGGTAAGTTTAGCAAACTTCAGGTTTTGGTGGTTTAATGATCAAACTAACAATAAGAGTCTGTGAAAAAGAAACTTAATTTGTGCTGGCTATGAGACAAACACAAATTAAGAGTGGGCACTGCTTATGAATAATAAAACAACTAATTTTAAAATAGTTGGGAAAGTTAGATAATTTCCAATATCAGCACCAATCTTTATGGTTGGTTGTCATCAGGTGACTTTGTTCACCAGTTCAGGTAGTGTTGGGGACCAGTATGGGCAGCTCTGAAACATGGGCTGGCTACAGAACTGGATGACAGTCAGTCATGCTTGCATAGGGTTTTACAGTGATGTCTAAACTACCTCATGTTTTGCTTTCAGAGTCCTCAGTGCAACGTGGAGAAGCTGGGCAGAGGCTGATTGGTCTTCTGCTGAAAGAAGAAACTAAAGAGAAATGCACAATTTTATTCAGTTTTGTTTGGCAGAGATGTTTCTTCCACTTTGTTGCTGTTGCTACAAGACCAGCACTGTAATTTTCTGGAAACACAGAGTATGCCACCAGAGAAGAATTAGCTCAATGGTTTTAGTTTTATGCAACTTTCTCAACACCCAGGGACTGATCATTTAGAAGAGAATAAACAAAATGAAGTAAGCTGTTTGTTCAGCATGTTCCAACACCCGTCCATCTGCTTCCTTTTGTACTCACAGTCCCTCAGACACAACTTTTCTTATCAGACACATTCAAAAATATGACTCATTTTTCACATAATAGACTGGGTGGAAAGTAGAGACATTTTTCTGTGTAATAAAGCTTTCTCTTGCCCAGGATCTCCTGCATTAGCTCATATTCTATTTCTCATTAAAGAGAATGACACAATGAAAATGTACTCTTTCTAGCCCTAGTTAGCTGCAGCAGGACTCACTGTCCGTGCCACAATTAGCTCTTCTTGGCTCTTCAGAGGACCAGGTAGGTACATGAAGCTTTGGTCTAGCTAATTCTAGGACAAGGAGGAGCCACAAGGGGACTAAGTGTTAGTACAGTTCATACACAGTCTTCTCCTCTCTACTCAGGCATCTTGTAAGCTCAGCTAACACACTTTCATGGCTGCAGAGCAGAAGCCACTCTGAAGTGTGAGCATTGGCCAAAACATCTGCCCTTTCAGCTCCCTCAGGTTTAGAATCTGTGTTGCAGCACCGTAAAAGCCACATCCCCAGGCAGATTAAATGGTTCCATGGCAGAGGTCTGTGTAGTCTGCCCTGCTGGTGACATCTTCAGTAACCATGCCTTTTCCATGGTGTCATGCTGTACTCTGCTGGCAACACGGCTGATCCTCAATCCCCAGGTGAAGGCTGTGTTTGCCTAGCACATTTATCCCCGCTCTTGCTTTCCACATGCTAGACTGGTTTTAACAACATCTTGCCTGGCTGAGAGACAAGAGGCAAAACACACAGCAGGCTGTCAGTAGATTTCCAGTTCAGATGAAATCTCATGGCTTTTGTCACACAGATTTTGTGCTTTGTCCCAGTGAGACCCTCGTGTGCATCAGACAACCACTGCTGCTGTAGAAATCTCTCCCGAGCTCAATTGATTTCCCTAGGATCAACATCAGTGCTGGGCTAAGGAAAGCTCTTATCAGTGTAAATTATGTGTCTGACTGACAAACTGATGTTTTGCATTTCTCAGAGTTGACCAATGTAATTTTTCCTTTTTGCTACAATCACAAGTACCCATCCACAGGACAAGAGTGGGACTGGGGCCCGACACATCTGGTTGAGATGCTCAAACTTTGCTAGGTTATTTTGTGACACTAAAGTTATTACAGAAAATCAAAGGCTTATGTAAAGAGGAAACAAGATGAAGTTAATATACTTTTAAAATCAAGGCAGAAACTCACCTTTTGTATCTGATAATGACTTGATAGAACTACATGATGCAGACTAAAAAACATCACTGAGGAAAGATCCACAGAACAAGACCTTTCGTATGTCTTTTGCACTTCATTTGCTCCATTCTACATTTTAATTTCCTAAGCATTGCCTAGTAGGATAGTAAGTGTAATTCCTATGAGCTAGCTAAATTACTTCTAGCAAATTTGTATCAGCACTTATATTGTATTAGCATCATTACATTATAATTTAAACCTTTCATTTCACCACTAATCAAAGACAATTTTTGCATATAAACCAAATCTTCTAATTTGCCTACAGTCTCATGTCTTACTTTCTTTTTTCATAATTAAGCATGGTCACTATAGACTCTGTAGGTAATAGAGTAGCTTCTACATATCAGCAACATTGCCTTTTGTCAAGCAAAATTCCTAGGTCTAATATCCTCTGCTTGCATCTCTGCAAAGCAGCATTATGTACAATATCCACCAGATATAACACTGGAAAATTCTGCTTCCCTTTGACAGGCAATACTGAAAACATCTGCTGGTGTAAGCAAATTGGCTGAGGAAACTGCATGCTCCCACTTTAGGAATGTTTTCTGTTCATTTTTCATCTCTCTAGTGCATAGATCCATCACTTGTATTGCTGACACATATTAGAACAGGAATTGTAACACTGAAGTGTTGGAATTATCCAAAAGACGAAAGCACAATTTTGCTAAGTCAAGAGTTTGCAAATGGGTGATAGAGGCTCTTTGCTATTTGAAATGGCAAACTGTAGTAAAGCTAACACAATTTAAAATATTCTAAAATGAAAACTTCCTTTGCTTCAGCACAAGAAATCTTAGCCACAGCTAAGGTTCTCATCAATAAAGATACCATCCAAATTACGTTTGGCTCTTTCTTGAGACACAATATACAATGTCTGCAGGCCATAGCCATAGAAACATAAATATTTTGCTTCCCCTTATGCAACTATTCAACGGAAGGAAAAAAGATATCAAACCAGTGATGAAGAGCTGGTCTATATGTATGAACTCACTCCTGGGTGATCATCAGGCCATGCTTGTGTTCACCAGCAATAGGAGAGATTGTAGCTAGAAAGCAGGGACTGCCTTTGATAGAGCACAATAGTAGCCTTCTTTAAACCATTCAGAATTATAAGCTATACAATAAGAATGAGCCTTGTATCTCCACCATTTGTGTGTGCCTGGGAAAAGGTTCTTTCTGGTGTCAGTGATGAAAATAGAAGAGATGATATATCCAACATACTGCTGCCAGTTGACTGTTAAAAAAAACCAAGATTTATCGTGAAGATCAGGTTTTGGAAGATCAAACCTGTGGATGTACACACACATTCTTCACATCATTGCAAGAGCAAGTCAAATGTCAAGAAAGGCCACCCAAAATCAGTCAAGATGCTCACTTTGCCTGGCACCCTGATTGTAACAGGAACAAATCAAGGATGCCTGTGGAGCAGTTCAATAAAAAACAAGTATGTAGTAATGTTTTCCTAGAATAGTCTTTCAGCTGTCTACAATTCTTGCTTAAAGATTTGCTGCAGGAGAGAAGTCTGGAGATTTAATAACCCTTGATGGGTTTTCCTTCAATGAATGTCAGCCTTTGGCAACACAACATCTTGCACAGAACAATACCTTGGAGTGAGTACACATCATGGAAAAAAATGCTGCAGAATTAGATCATGTACATTAGACATAGATACATTAGAACTACCCCCATGAAAATCACATCCTTTCATCTTTATTGAACCTGCTGACTGTCACCTCTCTTTGAGACTCCTTGCTTCTTCCACTGAAAAAGGAGAGGAAAAAAATTTTCCTTCCTACATATGAAAAAAACATTGTCTGGTTCAGAATGAGGATGTACCTAGAGCAGCACCCAGTCTTCTGTGTGCGTGACAAAGAAGTACAGGAACAAGGCAAACTTATATACTACTTCCCCTTAGTATTCTGACACCCTGCAATTATTTTTAGCATGGACAATTTTGTTTGTTTATTCTAAATTATTTTTGGCCCCTTGAGTCAGCACAGAAAATCATGGTGCACATGACAGAAAGCATGCATCTTCCTGGCATTTACATTGGTGAAAGATTTTCTTTGATTTCCAAACTTGGTGTGAATACAGCCAATTTGTAATCACCCCTTCCAGGCTGTAGATATTTGACACAACTCCAGGTCATTTCTGGCAGACTGGAGGGTCCTAGCCTACATATTCATTCCATGTATGGAAGCCAGGTTGCTCACCTTGGTAATTTTTAACTGTAAACCTTATTGGAGTTAATAACCACTGAGCAGGGGCCCTCACAGTTGCACAGAATGTGAAAACCTCTGGAGTTACCCCGTGATGCAGTAGCTTGGGGTTTCTGTCTTCTCCTGAACTCCTGCATCTTCATACAATGAATTTTTGTGTTTGAGAGGCAGCTGTGAGCCCACAGCGCCTCATCTTAGGGATAAAGGTAAAACTGCCAAGCACAGAAGCTTCTGATGCACATCATTTTGCATCCATCTCTGCTAAATTTCATGTGTCACTTAATTACTCTGTTATTCATACTCACATGGTGCTTTTGCATCTCTTCAAAGTCAGTGCTTATCTTTGCTGTTTTGCAGAATAGCAAAGTATTCTGCATATCATCTTCAAATTTTATCTCCTCACTTTTTACCTTCCTTTCTAGACTGTTTTATTATGTGGAGCAGTTAAGTCCCAGTAAAGGCTTCTAGAACACACAGGTAGCAACCCTTTTTTGCCCTAAAAAAATTATTTTCCCCTACCCTTTCTCCTCATTATTAACACAAGGACCTTCCCTTCTAGGCACCAGCTGCTCAATTGTTTGAAAGATTTACATTCAGATTCTTCAATATTGTTTAGACATCATTAGATATGCTGAATCCAGACCTCCTTCATTCTCATAACTTTTCATTCAGAGGAACCCAATATGCTTTTTGTGACACAATTTACCACTGTAAAATTTCTTCCTCACTAGAAAAAAGTTCTTCCTCACACTGTCTGGTTCATGCCCATATCCACTAATTCTCTATGGTTCTTTGAGAGCATTACTAGTAATTTGCCCGATACACATGCCAGGTTTCCAAATTAGTGGCTTAATTTTTCACATTAACTCTCTTCCATTCCTTTGGTAGTTAGACAGCTCTAAGTGGAACATTATACATTACAGTGAGAAATGCAGCACTTTCTGCCTGGAGCTTCTTGGGTGCACTTTGGATAAAAACCACCAAGTAATGGGGACTCATTAATGTTAATGCTTGTTCCAAGACACTTTTAGTTAAAATTGAGATGTCCACTGATACATTCTCTGCAAGAAGGGCAATCCAGACTCCTCTTCAGTGGATAGATCCAAAAAGTATGAATACTTTTTTTTTTTTGATGTATGTGGCTTTTTCTTCCCTGAATGTTTCACACTCCAGTCATTGAGCTACTGAAACAAACCCCTGTCAAGCTTTCTGACATGGTTTTAGGATTTATTAATTGATTTTAGTAAATAATTCCCTGGATTAAATGAATTTGGAGGGAGGATTTAGGTGGAAGTTTTTTGGCCTGCCTTCCTACACTTTTGCCCTTAATTAAAGCAAACATCTTCCCATTCACCCTATTCAGGCACAACTTCAGCTGCTCAAAGGAAGTCTTCTTGTCTGTAACAGCATTCCTTTCAATGGTGTCCATGTATGCTGCCTTCCTTCTGTGCTTTCTCAAATCTTTTTTGATTAACAGAAAGTATTTGGTTTTCTCCTCCACTGTGGAACTCTTACCCAGTACTAAAGTTGTGTGCAGAGATTCAATGCCCATGTAAACACTTAACAAACACACTCTCCTTTATATAGCTCCCCTCTGCAAAATTTAAAAGCTGTAAGGTTGCTTCTTTGAGTGTTCTTGCTTCTTTTGATCCTGAAAATGCTGTAAATTCATGTACATCAGGGTCACAACTACCAAAGGGCTCTTCCAGGCAATCTGCTCCAGCTGAGGCAGAGTGACTGGACTAGACAGTATCCAGAGTTGCCTACAACTGTGATATTATTACAATATCTGTGATATTATTAAGTAATATTATTTAATAACAATAATATACCCAAAAATAATGTAATATGGTGCTGTGATTTAACCATGATGTTGTTGGCTAATAACAGTACAATTATTGCAATAAAGTTAAATATAGTACTACTAGTGAATTCTAATGAAATTTTAATGAAAAGGGAGACTGCCAAAAATGAGAAAGTAATAAAACAATACACAATACATTTACTTACTGCCCATTGACCAATGCCCAGGTAGTCCCTGTGCAGCCATCAGCCCCTACTATCTCCCCCCAGCTGGAATTACATCTCTGCCTCCTCTTGGCCTTGCACAATGTGCCAGGAGCCTTTTGGACAGTACAGCCAGAGAGATCCTGATACTCAGCTTCCTGCTGAACACAGGTCACAAGTACCAACACCTCTCCAGTATTTCCTAGAAGCTGGCTCAGATGCACTTTGAGGTTCACTTGCCAAGCAAACCACTGTTATAAGTTCAGTTATTTATATGGATGATGATCAAACTGGACACTGCTACAGCTTTTCCTCCCTTCCATGGGCATCTCTGCCTCCAGAGGGTTAACCTTATGTAAGCAGCTTAATTCTTATATATAAGACTTGGGGGAGGGAAGGGAGTGATGGCAGCTACTTCATTCTGATTAATAAGGGAAATACAGCAATATCAGGGCACCCCTGGGAAAAAAATTCATCTTCTTGTGGTTTCCACTGTAAGGTAGAAATATGTCAGTATTAGGCTACCCCTGAAACAGTTATTTAAGGACTTAATAATGGAATTAATTTCTCAAATTAAAGATCAGGGGATTAATATTCTGAAAAGAATATGTCTGATGCAGAAGAATCTGCTTTTATAGAAGCCAGTAAGCCAGCTAGTAGGCCACACTTGCGTTATACTGGAAATTAAATGCCTTCCTAAGTGACACTAAAACTCTGTGGCAGAAAAGGGGAAGGTTTTAAGACTGAAGATTTAACTGAAAGGCTGTAAGGGGGCTTCTTGAAGCACAGGAGGAGCTAAAAGG
Source organism: Urocynchramus pylzowi (assembly GCA_013397555.1). Classification (NCBI taxonomy): domain Eukaryota; kingdom Metazoa; phylum Chordata; class Aves; order Passeriformes; family Fringillidae; genus Urocynchramus; species Urocynchramus pylzowi. The sequence goes on along the minus strand of VZRH01007890.1, from coordinate 664,232 downwards.
AATCAAGGGGAAAGGGTGGTTTTGTTGGTTTTTTTTCATTTTAATAACACAAGATGATGGACTCAGACATGTTTAGTACTTGTCAGACCGAGACTGGAAGGGCTCAGAAGATGGGCAGAGATGTCTCCATCTCTCCCAGTGGCATCACTAATCAATAAATAAAGACAGGCTGAAGAGCAATGCACACAGATCAACACTAGGAGCTGAACTGACAGAGACAAGGAATTGTCTTATGGAATTCCAGTTTGTTCATACCAATGATGCCTGCTCATACTTGGAAAAGTATTAATAAAATGTGGACAGCAATAGAATGAGGTGGATTGTTGCTAACACAGCTGTGAAAGAATATTGATATTGCAAATGCTTGTTTCTCTCCCAGGAACTGGGCTGGTAAAGCTGGGTTTGATGGAACTTTGAATACTATCATTCAAAATAGTGCTGGGAGAGAATGAGGCCTTTGGTGCCCAGACTTATTCATTAGGAGCACAAGTCAGGTCCTTTGAAGGCTGTCTTGGGCTTGAGCATCCAGTTGCTGCATGGCTAAAATTCCACCCCCAAGAGGACAAGACCCAAGGTATGCAATTCGATGAGGGTGACTTTCTAAATCAAGAAACAAAGGAAAGAATAGTTTTGTTAACTGACTTCATCCAGTTGTAGGAAGGATATCAAAGAAAGTCTGCAACAAAGAGACAGGACTGGGTACACCAGGAAAATACAGTGAGAAAAGAAATATCCTCAGCTTCTGAGGCAGGGGAAGATGGGGTCTTCCCTGTCCACAGGGTCACCAGTGTACTGTATCCACTGAAAGCTGTCCCTGGGATCTCCTCAAATAGAGGTGAGGAGGTTCTGGCAGCAATTACCAACAATTCTGTGTATCTAAGATTTGAGATGAACAATCAACACTAGTAGCATTTGCAGTAGAAAAAAATGCTAACCTTAGATGTTATTTCTGGTAAACCCCCCACTGGGAAATCTCATAAATAGATATTCCTAGGAAGTCCATGAGTCTATGGAACAGCTATTTTAAGACATGCAGACTAAAATGAGAAGAATGACATGATACATGCCCAGGGATGTTCTCAGATGTCAGAAGTGTTCACACATAGTCTACAGTGCTAAATGGTTAAAACAACCTGGTACTGGGAATGCCAGCCCGGGGTCTTCCGATTTCCGTGCATGTTTTGGAAGTTACCAGGGTCACTACGATGGGTCATTTGGAAAGCAGAGGGTCATAAAGACTGAAGCAGACAGTTTTGCAATGTGTGTGTGGGCCATTCAGTTCAGTGTTAGAGGATGGTTCAGCACACTTATTAGCATAGCCAGAGTCATGGGAATTGCAATAGGTCTGGGAAGTGAGCTGAAAAATAGGAATGCCTACAACCTATCAGAGCAGACTCATCTTCTCTGCTAATTCCGAGATTCAGGACAAGAGTTGAGACATGATCTGGTTGGGAAACAGGAGATTACTGAGTAAATAAAATAGAAGTTTATTAGAAAACAGACAGATCTGAATTGAGGGAGGGGATCCTTGTCTGCAAAAAAAAAATTTGGAGAGGCTCCCAAAGCAGGGAAAAGACATTGAAAAATATACTAACAATTGCCTACCATGCAAAGGCATCAACAGTAATTGCAATGAACTGAGCATTCCTACTTTTAATATAATATCTTGTCCATGGAGTAGATTACAAGGAGATTTTACAAAACCACTGCCACTTGGCAGGCATACATACTGATTCAGCAGTTACAGGACTTGAAACATTTCCCATTAAAGGCAAAAGAGAGAAAAACCTACGTGGAGATGTCAAGAAGAAGAGAGACTTTGCCAGAGGAGTTGCTTTTTTGGGAGACATTACTAAATTGTACCTCAAATCCATGATGAGGAATGAATTAGCCAGTGAGCCCCTACTCCCCTTTCCCTCAGTGCAACAAAACCACCAGAGAACACCGGGGCTATGAAATTTTTTTATTCCACTGCAGCAGAGAAAACAATATTAGAATACTGCTAGGCAATATTGGAGTTAATTTAAAGGATGCCTGTTTTTACTCTGTTTCTGGCAATGCACAAACACTTATCTATTGGCATAGGGTGCTGCTTGAAGTCTGGTTAAAGAACTACTTGCCTGAGCCAAGGTAATCCATGGAGCTGGGGTGTGCAAAGCCTTGCAGAAGTATGAGCAAAATGTGCACAAAGGCAAATGATGACCAGCTTTACAACCCACCCATCTGTGTCTCCTCTGTCCAAAAGACCAGGCATCCTATTAATGGAACCTTGACTCCAGAGAAAGTCTTGAACTGACGCTTTGATGTCTCATCTTTGAGACTGTACCTCTGACAGGTGATGCAGTGATATTTCACTAAGCAGGGAATGTGCACAAAGTTCACTCGATGCAGATGGCTTTCTTACATAAACTATTGTAAATCTCCCAAAATAAGCTGAAGGAACAGCCTGAGTTATTTTAGAGCGCATCTGACTGAGGAGCTGGACTACCTATGCTAAACCAAATCTTTCTCTACCGAAATTGACTAGGATATATTTCTGTTTTAAGACTGGTTGTTCTTAGCAACTTATTAGCAAAAGCAACAAAAAGCTTTCAGAAAATGGCTTAAGGACTTTGATCTAAGCAGTCAGCAGGTTAAAACTACAAATGTCTAGTGCATGCATGGACGAATAGGAAAGGGTCTTTTCTACAGCAAAATTACCTGTGCAGTAAAAAAGGATCTCTGAAGTGAATCAGTATGCATTCATTTCTGATACACATTAAAATTATGGCTTTATCAGTGAGAAAATCATGACAAGGAATAAAAGGAAAGGTTATTAATTTTGAAATAAGTTTGGGCTGTTGTCTCATTATGATTGTATGCCAGAAGAAAGTAATGTTCAAGGCACTTTGTAGATCTTGCCTTTCCAGCCTACCTGTGAAAGGAACTTGTACTAAGCAACTGTCTTCATAAAGGTACAGAAAATAAGTCTAGAAAATACCAAGGAACAGCTAAATTATATCTATTTAGGGAAATATCTGTAAGAGATTTCACTTAGAGCTCTTTCTTCCCACACTCTGATATATTGGTAACTGCACTGCCTACCCAAAGTGTCCAGAAAGATGAAAATTGCAAAATATAGAAGCTACTTAAGGTACAGTGACACTGATTCTCAAATGCAGTATTTTCTTTTCAATTGTATGTGTTCCTGGTTACTAGCTATGGGCAAATTATATGGCACCTAAAATAGTCCCTCTGGTACTGTTCTATTGCAAGCAATGGTTGCACTGTGCCCAGCACGTCAGCTCCCAAGCCAAGGCTTGAGGACAACGTTATGAAGTGCACGAAGTTCATTTTGTGCTTGATCTCTTTCCTTGCCAGGTGCTAATGAAGAGTGATGGGCTTTGCTGGGTTTATTGTGCCTGAGAGATGATATGCCAAGAATGATCTGAGAGGTGACAAATCCCTGACTGTCAGAGGGGACAGAGCCTTCAAGGATCCCAGGGGTGCTGCAGCCCAGAGGCTAAATACCCCAGCAGAGCTGGAGTTCTCCAAAGAAATTAGGCAGTGGAAGTTACATTTTAAAGGGCCAAAATGTGGATGGTCGTCTCCTCAACACAGTGCTCCTTGCATTTCAGGTCTCCTCTTCAATGATATCTCCATGTAGACAAAGGAAAAAAAAATCTGAAAAACAAGCCTGAGCAAAGAACTGAAAGCAGAGCTGTGATCTCAGAAGACATATTTTAATGTATCTACAGTTTTATGAACCACCAAAACAAGCACAGGCAGACACTGCATTAAGAAGTACTTTAACACCCTCTACAGGAACCAGAAATTAAAAAGAAAGTAATTTATACCTGTAGTTAATTCTGAAAAACTTTAACAAAAATACTAAAATGATTTTAGATTACTCAGCCAATCTTGGAACTCTCATTTTCCTGACCAGGTTAATAAGTGTGTTGTATCCTAGAAGCTATTACATGTCTTGTTTATATCTCAGAAAAGATGTTGCCTTAAAGGATACAAACCTTCTTCACCTTGTTACTTGTCACTTTCTTCTTTCTTGGTTTTAGGAATGGATTGTTACCACCATGCCCTTTCTGAAGAACTTTATAATGTTAATATTTGAAAGTAAATTTAGTCCGAGCAGTCTCCATGGTGTATCTAGAAGCCAAATGTGCCTCTTGGCCAGCATCTACTGACAACATTGTAGATGGTTTCTGTGTAAAATTCCAAGCCCTAACTTATTTTGGAAGTGTTGGGAAGGATTTACTTCATTCCTATTAGCTCCTATTGTGCCTCAGCGTATGAAAACGTTGTTTTCACCAAGGTGGCTTCCTCCTGTCACAGAAAAAGGGAGAACAAGATCAGGTGGCCATGAGATGACACAGACAGATGAACCACCAGCACTCTGAGGCCTTCTTCTGGCATGGGGCAAGGTCCTGAAGGCCTTCTTCCACAGAAGAAGCTTACAGCCTCAGACAAAAGCAGCACAACTTGGGAACACCCATGGACACGACAGACCACATGCCTAGGCCATGGGAGAGGGGGAACAACTGTCCTCAAGGATTTATACTCGGGTGTGATGAAGGAGTGGTGTGGGATTTGGGAGCTTTAACGCAACAAGTCAGGATGCAAGGCACACACAGTCAAGCAATGCACATTTCATTTCCACTTCCCCTGCCAGGCTTAACACATTTGTTTTCCTTCCTCACTCACAGACACTGCAGGGCCCTCACAGGCAGTGTCCTGAGAAAGCCCTGCAGAAGCCACAGAAGCCTGGGTCTGCAGCCTGATACCAGTGCCCAGGGGGAGCCTGCCCAGGGCACCTGGGCAGGAGACAGGCAGCATCCAGAGAACTCCTGATGGCCACAGCCCACAGCTCTCACAGCCCCTAGTCCATGGCACAGCGAGGCTCCCCAAAGAAAGCTGCACAATTCCCTGTGTGCCCAAGTGGAACCTGTGGGAGAAGTCAGACATATGTACCCTCAACCCACATTCCAGGGGAAATCACCAAGGCAAAGTCAGTGTTTCAGCTCTGTTGTTTGCGTTTTCTATCTCCATCTGTTATTTAAATCAGGCCATGTGCTGCAACGCTCTGTGCCCTAAAGGCCTGTCTATCTGTGCTGCCTCTGTCAAAATGTTGGGAAGGTGATGACACATGTTCAAGCCAGGACAGGCTGTGGCTGCAAACAGCAGCTACTCAAGCATAAAATCTCTTCAGGCACATACCTGTTGTGAGGTAAATTTAAGTCCCTTGGCCGTGGGGCAGCACTGAGGCAGGAGATGCCATTGAGGGGTGGTGCAAGGCCAGATGTACCAGCTGTGTCCTACTGGGCAAGTCTGTCCTTGACAGCAGAAGAAAAGAGCTAGCAAAGAAAAGTGACAGCATTTGGACAGCAGTGCTGGAATGATGGAGGATTTGGTCTGGGGTACTGCTGACAGGGTGGTAGCAGTGTAATTATAGGCAGAATGCCAGAACATGCAGCCACAGTGCCAAAAGCTTTAAATACCTCACAGAAAACTGGATAATTTGTTAGCCACAAGCCTCTTGCCCCTTCTTGTACCTGACTTTATTAGCCTCTCCTAACAGATTTGATGTGATTCAAGACATGGGATGGTAAAGCCTCTATTAGCCACAGCTGATCACAGTGAAGCTTCAGTTCATATTTGAAAAGGTCAGACTTCTCACGTGCCTGTTTGGAAAAAGGAACAATTGTGTTATAGAAATACTAAAAATACCTGAAACCTGACTTGGAATTACTTCTTAAAGAGGTGTCAATCTGCTTGCTAAGTGAATTCCTCTGAATAGGGAGAATTGGTGTGAATAGGGAGGGCAGAATTTCAGGCATGCTGGTTCTTGCAGTCCCTTAATGGATGCCTATTTGTCATATAATTTTGCCATTTGCTATTTGATTAAGGGGTTTTTAACTTTTACAGTAATCTGCTGAATTATGTGAGATCTGTGGGTGTGAGCATTCTTTGATCTCCATTTATATCTACAGAGTTAGCAAAAGTCCCTGCCAGTTCCTGTTAAAGGAAGAAAGCAAGTTCTTACGTGTAGAGTGGTTCATATGACACTTTGCAATCATCTGGATTAAAAACAGTGCTTTTGTTTTCACTGAAGTGACTTTAGAATTAAAATTCCTCAATTAAGCCTTTTTAAGCCTGAACTTAAAACTGGCTTTTATATACACTTGTATTTTTTCTCTCATCCATGTATATCAAAAGAGAGACCAGGGAGTCTTGTTCTTTCATATGGTTGAAGCATGTGGGCTATTTTTAGGAACACTACAGTGTCACTGCAGGATGGCAGAGGACTGCCATCTTTGTACTTACAATGCACAAAGAACGTTCCAAGAGGTGCACATGCAGTTCTGTTTGCAGGTTCTGCAGCTGATGGCTGACATCCACTCTAATGCTGAAAATTTGTTTTTGGAAGAAACAAAAAAACACCACAGGAGCAAGAAGGAAGAAAGGGAAAACTGTCTGAGTGAACAGTCAGACCAGGAAGAGCAGTGATGGGGACCCAGATGAGAATCCTCCTTTGGTAGCCCCCTAGGTGCAAGAATTGCATGTAAGTTACTGGGCAACATTCACTGAGTATTTAAATTATTTCTATGTACTTTACTAAAAACTATGGCTTGGTTTTCTCTGATTCAAACTATGAAATCAGAGATAAGGAAAAAGGGGAAATAAGGTGTCAGACTCATGCCAGTGGTAATTGTCTCCTGTGAAAATGCATTATAACAATGTCTGGGTTTGCAGGTACAAAACTATGAAAAGAGCAAGAAAAACAACACAAGGATGAGCCCAACAAGGAAAAGGCACCACTTCAGAAGCCCTGAAATCTGCTGCCACAACAGCTGTGGTGAGAGGCTGTAGAGCTGGGAGTAAAATGCAGGCTGCAGGGCTGCAAATAGCAGCCCCTCAGCACTACCTAGGCAGTGGGATTGAGGTATTGAAGGTGCAGAGCAGCACCCACCCTAGGAGCTGGGCAGAAAAGCATCAGGTCCAGGCACAGCACCTGCTACAGCAGGGCTCCCTCTTCCCTGTGCCACCCAGGCAGCTGCTGGCTGCTGAAACAAATCTCAGCATCAAAGCCGTGAGTCACAGACAGATGTTCTCAGCTCAAGATTTCCAATGGGGAATGAAATCCTGAAGGAACTCAAAATGATAAAAACTGTTATTAACCTTCAGGTATGCCGCAAAATCCTCCTTCTTCTTTCAACATTCCTACTAGAAAAGCCAGAAAATTCCAGTTCCACTGAGGGCATTTGGGGTTTTGGATGACACATGCTGTAGAAAACCTTGTGACAGGTAGGGATTTTGACTAACAGAGCAATATAATAAAAAATTTTCTAGGCAGGGTGAGTAGACAAAAAAGAAGTTGATCCGGACTTTAGAAAGCAACAACATCCTTGTAACAAAAGCCATTTCTTTAAGGAATAGCTCTTTATACCTAACAGCTCCTTTTCTTGGGTCTTTGTATGATTCATCTGAAAGTAAAAGGCATCATCTTTTCTTGAAACAAGTGAGTGTGGAAAATCACCTTTCTTTGTAACCAGAGACATCCATCCTGCAGGAGGAACCAATTTAAATGCTTTACCACCAATTAGGTGGTAAAGCATTTAAACCGACAGTGATATGGAGAATACGAACTGAACTGCATCAGCTACATGTGAAATGATATCACAAACCCCCTGATTTCCTCCTTACACATGAACTGTGGTGTCTCAGCACAAACAGGCTCCATTCTGCTCTTAGAGATGTCTGTTCCTATAGGGCTGCTCTCCTGAGGGTCCAGGAGCATGGAAAAATTGGACTAATATATATTTCATGCTAACTGGCACGTTCCATTTAACAATAATAAGGCATAAAACAGGTGTAAAAGAAATACTAAAACCATGAACACCTGCAGAAAATATTCCATACTATAAAGTCAAGACTGTGTGAAAAATAATAGCCACTGGCAAAAGTTAGCAGAACAGGATGCAAACCTGGGTCTTGGCAAATACCTATTTCAGTCCTTTACATAAGCAGTCATTAAAATAAAAACATAAAAATAAGATGCATGGAGAGCAAGGAGCCATCTCAGTTATGAGACACTGGCGCCATCTAGAAGAGGAATAAAACACACACCTAGAAAAAGTGAAGTGGAGCATAAAGAGCAGCTCAGCCTGGTTTACAGAGTATAAAAGGCATTTCCATCCACAGTATTTTTATGAATTACAAGGACACGTTTCAGTGAAAATTGTTCTCCACTTTTGTGACTCTAAAATTAAATACTTAAAAGTGTCTTAATCCTGTTTTACACATATTTTTCATATGACTTAGACCCTGGATGTTTCTGCCCCATGAAGCAGGAATTTTTAGGCAACTCCTGCCCTCACTTTTCCTGTCGCTGGGAGGGCCACAGCAAGGCTGAAAGAAGCACTCTGAATTGCAGTGGTCTGTGTGACTGTGGCTTGCTGCTGGGGAAGCTCAGGGATGAGTGAGTGGAGGAATGATGGCTTTTTTCTTTCTTTGCCACAGCAGAGAATTTAGAACAGATGAGGAGCCATTTCCAGATGGGAGAGCAAAAGTGGGAAACAGAATTGGTTTTGCTGGCATATTGAAAATTAACTCTTTGTGCTGTCCTTATTGAACTCTGGTATTCACAAACATTTTGGACATTATTGAACCTTGTGAGACAAGAGTCACCACTCAGATATAGAATGTATATGTGGAGTCTCTCCCCTCCTTTTATGAGGGAGATGTTGCATGACATTCCTGCAACAAGGAGATACAGCAGATGTAGCTTGTCCTCTCTGCTAATAGAGCCACACAGGAGAAAGACCAGATCAGATGAACCATGGCACAGCTCAAACTAGCCTGACCACCAGGAACCAGAGGATCAGCTATCCAGGATATTCCATTAACTGGGAATTCCCATCTGCAACTGCCATGTCTTGAAAGCATCTACCTGAGCTGTGTTTTTACACACTCATCTCTAATTTTGCAATCCTGTCTTCTTCTTCATGTGTTGTTGTACTAAAGACATGAACTGACTGCTCTTAGCTCCACTTGCCATGAGGAAACTGCTCTGTCCTTTCACTTATAGAGGACAAATCAAGGGCCTTAGCAGATGCCCTCTTTCAGGTTTAAATTCCATCTGACATCTGCCTGGGTTCAAATGACTTTCGGTTTGATTTTGTTTCTTTTGTGTGCTTGAGTCAACAAATTTCATAACTGTGGTACAAAGTCTATAGCATGTTTCCACGAGACTAGACAGGCCATAATTTCTGGGTTCAAAACCTGCCTATACATCCATGTTGTTTAGATAGTGTACTCAATCCATAAATTAGTTAAAAAAAGGGAGAAAGAAAGCATAAAAGGATTATCATCTGTGGTTCCAGTACAGAACATTTAGACAAGATGGTACTCAACAAGGAGAGCTTTAAAAGCCTATTTAGCAGAAGATTGAGGTGTGATTTGTGTGCCTGGTGCATTCATTCACTCAGCAAAGCCCAGGGCAGAAGCCCTAAGTGAGGGTCATATTACTGGGGCCCGGAGCTGCACAGAGTTAGCTACTACAAACACCTGGGACACTTTCACCAGCAACATGGGAGCAGCTGAATGAAAGTTTGTGGGTATGATGCATCTGCTTCTGTGGCTGTGCCAAATAACTGGCTTGACAGGGCTGTGGTTCTGAGCTGCACACTGCTGGCCATGTCAGCTGTCACTGCTGCAGGGCACACGGGGCTGCTCCAGAGGCCAAGGGGGCTGAGACCCTGCTCAAGGTGCTCTAAGGGAAGTATCAACCATCTGTCTTTGAAACAGCAGCTCTCATGAGACATGTGTTAGGTCACTGAGAGCATTCAAGACCCTAATATAGACATAATGACATAGACATAAATGAACTGATGCTTGGCCTGTGGGGAACAGCCACAAAACAGCCAGAAAATAACATGATTTGGGCAATGGCTGAGGAATGCTTTTGGAGATGCCCCCCAAACTCATTGCCCCTACATCTGCTTTTTCTCTTCTTCTGGCCTGAAAAGCAGTTTGTGAACATGAAAAACATAATAAGCTAAAATAAAGTTATTCTTCGTGATTTTATTTTAATATATTATAACAATTATAAACATCAATTCTACCTCCTGATTTCTGTTTAACTAAGCTTCTAACTTCAGTGTTACATTCTTGGAATGAGTTATCCAAATAATCTCTAGCTAAAATAAGTGTTCTGTTGGCACTATGCCCCAATTCAATCTAATCAGATGTAATTCTGTGCGTTTAATTCCAAGAAAACTGAGATTAAATTAAAATCCAAAAGTGGACTCCAGACTTTCCGGTCTCTGAATTTTCAAAACATTCAGACTTGGATCAAGATGTTGATATGGAAAACCTGAAATGTAGGAAAGTTTTCAGTCGTGTTTGATTCTGCCTCTGAACTTTGAAGGCTGGCATGCTCTTTTCCCCTGCGGTAAGCATGAAGCAGTAGCAGTCATGACATGGCACAAAGTCCACAGGGCCAATATTTTAATGAGGTCAGGCTTTTCTTTGGATGAGAAACCTACAAGCAAAGCCAAAAGGTTACAAGAAAAACTACTGCAAGGGGAAGATAATTTATCTGAACCAGAGTCTCAAGTCAGTGCTGGAGCTGACCTATGGACTGCTGGATATTCTGTATTTCAGATGTAGCTTCAAACCAGAGCCAAGACGGTTACTTAATGCCAAGACAATTTTTTTTAAAGAAGATTCCTGTAAAGAGCTATTCCTGGAAGACCCTTCCACTGTACTGAGGTAGCTGAGGAAGTTTCCTGATGTGGCTCAGGGGAATGAAAGCCCAGACTGAGGTAGCTGGAGAAGTGAAGGGGGCCAAGAGGAAGGCAGACCTGGAGCAGGAAGGCAGACCTAGAGCAGGAAGTTCTGAACTAACAGAAATTGTAAGACAACTGATGAATGAGGTAAGGGAAGGAGAAGAAAGCCATGCAGTTCAGCTGACAGAAAGATGCTGTGGAAAAGGAAGCTCTCTTTCCAGGAGCCAGCATCCTGAATGATGCTGAGCAGATTGTCTACTCAAGACCACTGACAGTAGCTTACAAAGTGCATTTTTCTGGGCTTGCCCTGAATCCTGTGAGGTGATCTGGACTTCATGTATCAACACAGAGCTACAGCCAAGGGCAATGAGAACTCCCTCTTAATTTATATATAATGCATAGTACATGGAAGCCAAAGTTAACAGGATTTTTTACTGTTATTCAGAATATCAGCTCTCAACAGACAAATGGGAGGAGTGTCCTCCCCTCATTTTAGAGGACCTTGAAAAAAATGTTATAATTTGGAAAGCACTGAGATACTGAACCAATATGTATCATGGCAAATCACACAGGGAAGTTAACCATTGTTTGGAGAAAAGGAACAGAACATTTTCTGTAAACAAGGCTTATGGAACAGCTTTTTTTCACCTAAATAAATGCTGATTTAAAGTGCATGATACAAGCACTTATTCACCTTAGGCTCCCTGCTGCAGAAAGAAATGCTTCCAGAAAGTAACTCAAAACCTATGCTGAACTGAAAAACTCTGAGGAAGCACTAATGTGTCTCCTCTGACTCCAGAGGGAGCTTTGGACAACTGTCCTCTAATTCCATTGCCAGTAAACCAGGTCAAAGACTGAAGGCTAAAGCAGGATAAAACAAACTGAGGAGCAGCTCTTGAACAATCAGCACTCTTCCTCTTTGTGCAGATCAAGGTAGAAATTCTTTGAAGGAAAAGTAACAGCTAAAGCCCATATTATAGCATGTCTGTACAAAGGGGGGAAATTAAGACTGCCTGTGCATTTTTTTTTCCTGGCATTTCCTAACTTTTTAGAGATTGGGTCCAAAGCATTCATGCTCTTTTAGCACAGCTTAGTGGGCCAAATGTGCAGGTAGCTCTCATGTATTCAGGCTGTCTCTGTTGCCAGCTCTAAATACATCGGTCTCAACTTATTGGCCAAAATGGTAACCAAAGACCAGTCATAATACTTGGCCTTTTTTCTTCTTGTTACCGTTTAATTTTCAGTTTTCTGTTGGATACAGGATTTCTTTACACTTCAGGATTGCTCTGTGAATGTGTGAGCTGGGTTTTAGATCATGCAATCTCTTATTTTAAACACAATATGCTGAGGTATAATACACAGTATACTTAGGTGTAGCATTAGGTAATAAAAACATGCCTGAATGAAGAGGATTTTTTAGAGGAAATAACAATATCTCAGTGATGACTGGATTCTGGTTTTCCTTAGTTTTTTGTGAGAGGAAGAAATGTGACTGACAGCCCTCTCTTCTGTACCTGTGTTAAAGGCAGCTGAGATACTCCCTTTGTGAGGCTGAGAAAGAGGTTACAAACAAGTGCCCTAATTCAAGTACAGATGTTTCCAGAGAGGATGTAGAGCTCATTTCTAAAAAGTAGTGTTGAGCAGCTTTAAAGGGAGCTTTCCCAGGAGCCACAGAAAATTTCAGCCTGCAGCAGCACCACCAGCAAAATGCCTTTGGCCAGAACTGCTGGTGAGGTGCCACTTCTCATCTTCCCTTTTTCCTGCAGCTCTGGGTGCAAAAGCCCCATCACTGCATATCTGGAACATACCCAATTGTATATGGAAACATTGTTTATAGAGTATAATCATGTAAGTATCACTGTCTTTGGGTTGAATTGCATACAGTATCATTCTTCCTTTATTTCTCCCTACTAAGGGAATTAACTGCTGCAGTGATTTACACATTTGAGTAGGAATATTTGAGTTAAACCTTTGGTTACTGTGGTCATGTTAGGAAAACAGCCATGTTATAGCAAGTTATTTTGGTGAAGTTTCACTGGAATAAAAGATATTTTAGGAAAGAGGATTTTGCTTCCATTTCCAACATCTCCCATCAGATATAAGCAAACAGAGTGACAAGTTATAGCTATTGACACATGAGAGCACCCACAGACTGGTACAGCAAACAGTGCTGTCCTTCACAAAGCAAACACAGCTGCATGCTGTTATGCAATCTACCTGCCCTGCTCCTTCTTGTGCTCTTCCAGGAACACAACAGGAATTATCAGATTACAGACAATCTAGAATAAAATCTAGAACCAATTAAGGCTGACCTCTTCCTTTATTGATTTTCTGAATCTATCTATGGTCTGTCAGAAATTTTTCTCCACAGTCTAATTACTGGCTGATTTGTGGCAAGGAGTCAAACTTCGAAACCATTTTGCTTCAACTCAGTAATTTCTCCCTCTGCAGTAGCTCTGAGTGTTGGCACTGCTCTCTTCTTTTCAGTTATTTCAGGCTGAATGTCTTATTATATCCATGATCTGATTCAATTCATACAGCATTGGCTAGGGTCACAGGAAATGTTCGATGTGCCTTTTAATTCTGAGTGGCAATTCCAATCTAAACACTGTCTTACTGTAAATTCCAAGCAAGCTGGAAGACACTATTATAGTAATATGAAAAATTAAAATTTGGTTTTAAGGTGGCACTGTTTCTGAAGTAGAATTCCTATTGGTGCCAAATCATACACAAGTTACAATCTGTGTAGTTTTACTTATATCCCATGCTTTCTTTACAGTAAAAGGAAGTGAGCAGGCATGTCTGAGGCAGTGCTTCTGACCAAGTTCAGACATTTAAAAAGGAATCAGGCCCCAACATCATTGCCCCTCTCTAATGACTCACAACCAGCTCAGACACAGGCATTGACACAATACTGTCCAATTTGCTCAGAAGGATCCTACACAAAAGCTTTGGCTTAAAAAGTCAGTATATCAAAAGCTTATACCTACATGAAAATAAGAGCTTGACTGTGCTAATACAACCTGCTGAGAGCAAGGTAGAGTGTGGGCACAGAGCCCAAGGAACAAGAACTGGTTGCTGTTGGCAGGACTGCTCCTGACTGCAAGGACATGATGAGCTCCCTCTTTTCTCCTATGTGCCAGAGTTGCTTAGATCCCATGAGCTGTGCCTTTCCATCCCCCCTGCCTGTTTGTTCAGAAACACAGGTGCTGGACCTAGCACCTTGAGCATAAATGTCACCAAACCCAATGTCTGTAATTATTTTTCACTGGCATATGGCCTGTGAGACCAGAGATGATGAAATACCATGTGTCTGATGTACTTTGCCATGAACAAATGCATACATATCATGTGATTCTCCCTAAGAGAGAACAGGCTCACAACAAAATTGAAAGCAACAACTTCCTGATTCTTTGGTTCACTTCCAACACACCTAAAATTAGTCTGCAGATTGTCTTAATTTGCAGTAATCAGCCAATGTCAGCTGTACATTGCAGGAGTGGGACATAATTCTGCCACTCCTTGAAATAAAACTGCCAGCACAAAGAGGAATTGAATTAGGAAGTTTTCTCCATAATCTTCACTCTCTTTCAAACAGGCTAATCCACGCTAACTCTTTCTCCAAATTTTGCCTTAGACTTTCTTTTCCAATCCAGATGTAAATTTTGAGGTCAGAAACTCATTAATCACACTATCTCTCTTGGTTCACTGCAAGTCTGGGTGTCCATCAGTCCAAGCACAATGATCTGCCTTACAATGTGTGGTTCAAAACACAAAAGTCTGTGATGGGTGAAGTAATTGCAATCTGTGAAACTGTCAGGAAAAAAATAGCTTATTTCCATTTTTGGGAAAAAAGGCAAGTTTTTAAAGTTTAAAAGTACTGAAAGTACTCCTAGAAAAGAACAACAGGAAAAGGGTGTTTAGGCTTCAAAATCCAGCAGCACTTTCCTGGAAGATTGTGTTGATCCCACCAGCCCCAGTCACCATCCCTGGAGGTATTTAAAAGGTGTGTAGGTGTGTCCATAGGGACAGGGTTTAGTGATGGACTTGGCAGTGCTGTGTTAATGGCTGGACTCAATGCTCTCAGAGGTCTTTTCCAACCTAAAAAATTCTATGATTCTGTGCAACTCAGCAAATTACCCAATCCCCCCCCACGCCAGATCATGAACTTTTAGGAGATAGGTTTCAGGGCCTATATGCGATAAGGAGTAAAAAAACATACTAATTATTAAAATTATTTTTCTCTTTTGAGAAAGATGCCTCAAGATGTCACAAAGTAGGAATTTCAAAATATCTAATTTTCTCAGCCAAGGTGGGGTAAAGTCTGTTCTGTGGAAGAGTGTTAAAAACTTTACAGGGTTAAGGGTTTACCCAGTTAGTACAAAATCGTATCAGTGCCAGTTGCATCATGACCTCCTCCTTACAAAGTGATAATTCCCCTCTTACAGTGAGATCCCAGGTGGAGTTAAAGCCCAGAGTGGAGGTGCCAGTCTGCCCATTTTAGGGCTGTGGGTAGCTCACCCCATGCTTTGCCAAGGAGAAGCTCCCATGACTAGGCTCACATGGATCCTTCCATAAGTAGGACATCCAGGGAGGGGGTTGTGATAAGAGTTCCAGGACTGAGCTTCATCACCCAGTATGTGAACTTCCAGAGAGGTTTTTTTCTTCAGACAGCAACAGGTTTCTGCACAGGGCAGACCAAGCCCAGGAGTTCTTCCTAACACATGCAAATAACGAAACTGAAATAAATGCATTTGTACAAAAAGGAGTTTTCAGATAAATGGCATTTTGTGTGGACAGTTGCCTTGGTGAAAAGTTCTTGGCCATGTCTAATCTACATAGAAAACTTTATTGAATGTTCTTTGCTTCTGGTTTGTGTCTCATTCTGCTTCTTGCACACATGCACTTGTAAAACATCAATCTCAAAGGCCACAACCCCTGGGAAATCTGAGGCTTCTACAAGTAGTGGGTAAATGTAACACTGATTGCAGTGTATCCACAGTGCATGTCATTCTCTGGCACAAAAATAGCAGCCCTGATTCTGAGTTCAAGGAGTTCAGGTTAAAACTTTGAGATCATAGCTCACTTTTCCTGGAATTTTACATGCTTTTCTTGAAAACACCCTGAAAAGCTTATTCTGAGGCAGTGAACCAAGGTCAAATGGACTCTGTTTTCAGTCTGTTTGTGTATTTGCTCAAGTTTAGAAAGCTCTTATCGGTTAATTTAAACAGAGTAAAGTAAAGAAAAACATACCAGAGGAGAAAAAAAAAAGGCCCCTTCAGAGAACCTGATTCATGAAAGACACAAGTAATAGGTAAATCAGATTTCTTGATTTGGATCCCCTTCCTCCTTTTATGTGCATTTAAGTGCTACTACAGTAGCCCAAATTCTCCCCAAGTCCCCTAGGAATCCTCCAAGGACCACAAAAATAATTGAATACTGGGGCCAAAGCAGTGTCATGACCTAGGTCTGCTTGTTTGTCCATCAGCAGAGCCCTTTATCCAGTTCTTTCCTCTTCTTAGCTGTCAGTCTTCACAGATCTGTAGGAATGTAATTATTCTGAAAACCTCTCTCCCTCTGTTTAATTTGGTTGAAACAGGACAAGAAATGTAAAAGTCATTTGTTGAGGGGACCGGATGGAGAGAGGTCAGCAAATGAAGTGATCATGTGGACCTTTATTTTTTTAGAAAAGCTGGTTTAAAACTCCAGAAAAAGTTTAGACAGTGAGGAACACCCACAAAATAGGAAGAGAGAAAAATAGTGCTAGGATTATTATTAGCATGACCAAAAAAGAGAGAACTAGTTAGTGACAAGAATAGAAATCAATAATTAAACCTTCAGGTTTAGGAATTTTCAGAAAGCAGTTTGCATTTTAAGTAACCCAGTACACAATGAAACTAATAATATCCAATATCTAATATTTTTTATGTCAATGTTCTAAAGAGGTATCAAGGTTTTTAAAATTATGTTGTTTAATATCTTAATTGCAATTAAAATTCCCAGAGAAGTTATCAATTTAAAATTAAGCCTGTGGCTTCAAAGATTATGTTCAGCTTTTCCTGATGGAGTGTAAGAACAGATATTTTTGATTTTTTTGCAGATCAGAGTAAAAAAAGTGTGATTTGTCCTGCTGAAAATCAACTGAAAGCAACAGATGTCATTTGTAGTTCACCACAGTGTTGCACACACTGCCAAAGAGACAACTTCAAGTCCTAATTATCAGAAGATTTTCCAAAATCTCAGTGCATTCCAGCAGGTTGTCATGCTGTTGTCTTGTAAACAGCTATGTTCCCATGAAGCCTAGTAGCCAGTGATGGATTTACCCCATCAAACAAGGACTTCTTGCCAGTCACCATCCCAAATTCCAACTATTTTACCAGAGAAGAAGTGCCACTACCAGGATTTAATTCACCTTATCCTATAGGAGACATCTAAAATAAAGTAGATCACCCCTCAAAAACGGGGATTGTTCTTCACTGATTAGAAGGGATTAATGGGTGATTGTACAGGTCTACCCTGTGGACATCTAAAGGTAGGAAAGATGCTCCTACCCGTGATGATTGCTTGTGTGGGGACTTGATCTGGCCTCACTGTGGAATACAAACATTGCTCTCAGCTCATGTCACTGTGAACTTCAGTCCCTGCTTAAGAGATCATGGCATTTCACAGCATGAAGGAAGGAACACTTTAGATTCATTAACAAGGGAAGTAATTTACACTTCTGTGAGACCTCTTATTTTTGGAGAATCGAGCCAGATTCGTCTTGATATCCCACATCATGAAAAGACTCACTTTTAGCCTGGCATTCTTCACATAGATTAGCTTCTATCCATATTTATTTGCTTATGTATTTTTTGCCTGTCTCTGAAACATTTTCCCATAGAGTATATGGCAAAGCCTGTATGTGCTGGGAAGATTAAGGTACGATTTGAACAACCCTTTTTGGTTCATATTTTCTTTCCTAATTACCTTGCTTCACAGAACTCCATCCTATCCTAAGATTCCTGTTGCTCAAGCAGAGCAATGAACAAACTGAAGCTTCAAATATAATTTAAAGCTTCCTTAATTTAGGCTATGATACTGAAGTTAAGCTGCATCTCTAATTTAGTACTCACAAAGACAAACCAGTATTAGTTTGGTTTTTTGCTTCACTGTAACTGATTTTTCTCAGTTAAATTTCAGGTTTGATTAGCCATTTGGATTCAAAGAAGCAGGTAGAAGAAGTTAAAGTTTGCTTTTAGAAGATTGGTTAGAGGACAGAAGAGAACTTTTTTAGATAGGATTGTAACTATAGGTCTTTCTTAGAAAGAAATTCCACTAAGGGGGAATAAAAGACAAAGAAAGATATTCTGAAGAACAATTCCCTATACATGAAACCCCTGTGGAGGACAAAATTACACTAAAGAAATAATTTTGATAAACTGGAGCTGGGAGAAACTTCTCTTGAAATTTTGCATAGTTCCATCCAAGGATTCTCTATATGAAGATTGCACCCAATGAAAAAAAAATTATTTTGACCAAACCTCATTTTAGCCCCATTTTGCTTCTTTTTCTGCCCACTGAACCACGCTAATATGCACCCTGCATGTTCTGTCACTTGTCAGGCAATATGCTTAGAAGTCTCCAGCCTTGCTTCAGTCCCCTGGCAGCAAGTCAACCAGTCAGCTGGCAAAGCTGGATAATTACTGCTTAGCCCTAAAGAGCTTAAAGTTTGTTTGCATGGACCTGTGTCCTGGCAACACCAAAGCATTGAATCAGAGGGCACATTTTCCTTCTCTTGAACAATAAGGGAAGGAATACGGGGGACTTTCAAATAGACACTAAATGGTGGTCACCAGGAAGGACTACCAGGGACTGAGATATGTGGACTATATTCTGTGGTTGATTTGCTGTGATTGTAAGGTAAAAGAGACCAGTGGGCTTCCTTCCTTCCTTCCTTCCTTCCTTCCTTCCTTCCTTCCTTCCTTCCTTCCTTCCATTTATAGAAAACTGCATATGGCTCTACTGGCCTAAAGGGTTTTTTGGGAACTGCCTTTGTGGAAGTACTTAGAAGAACTGAAAAGTAGGCTGTGGTAGAGACAAGACAAACATAGACATCAGGTTACACATTCTAAGTAAAGCTGATGTTTTCTCTGTTTATTCAGTGCCATTTGCTCACGATAAGTTCTGTCTTTTGAGTTTCTCCTGATTGTCATCGTTGTTTTTCACAGCTGAAGCAGCTTGACCGGCTCCATCTGGAAGAAATAACACACAGGTCAGAATGATAAGGAATGTAATTAAGTAAGACTAAGCCACATTCAGCACTGCTCCTCTTGGCTGGCTGATCCGTGGTGTCTGTGTACAGTGTGTAGAATGCTACACTGGAGCACCACCAGCAGCTGCAGCATGGCCACCCTTCACGTCACAGTCATGCCTGAAGTTAGGTGATCCTAGAACCACAGAATGGAAGCTCTAAAGTACTTCCTTGCTCACTAAATCTTGAAAATGTTGGCAATCAGGTTGTACAATCCTGCTTGTGGTCTGAACACAAAGCATTACAACAATCTTTAGTATTCAACCTAAGTACCCTCGTGTTTCTGTTGTGCTGCTTGTAGCCACATAACTCCATGCAATTGCATTTGTATTGCAAACTGATCAGCACTGGGGTGATTCAACATGATGGATGCAGGGAGAGAAGTAGCAAGACACTCTGGAGTCCAGTGTGAGCATCACCAAAATAATGAGGGGAGTTGCATCCTACCTCATTATTCAGCACTGCTCTGCAAAAGCAAACTTGAACTACTTGGGGACCAGATTTGCTGCCTGGTCACAAAAGACCTGTGGAAATCTTCTGAGGCAGGCTAAACTGTACGTCCAGAGAAAAACCTACCTCTTTGTCAGGGGGTTCTCCAGGTGTTTTTCATCCCTATAGACCAGCCCAGCTGTGCCTGACCTCTCCAAACCATTTTGGATCACATGGCTGACTGACAAACCACTCCGTGGTCTTTCCTGGAGGAACACTGGCCCTGCTGTCAGTGAGGGGAGATGGGAAGTATAAGCAACCCTTAACTGGGATGAGAGAAGTGTAGATGTTCAGGGAGAGGTTTAATAAGTGCTTTAAGCCTTGGGTTTAAAGAAACATAAAGAGATCTTTGGAGGGTTTTCTAAGACTGAGAGGCTGTGGTTTGGTGTGCACCCCCCAAACCTTGAGCATTGTACCTAAGCCTCTTAATCCAAATCTATTCTTGAACAATATTCTACCTATGTTCCCTAAAACGTTAGATGGGCCACAGCTCTGAAGAGATCAGAACTTATTATCTGGCAACAAATGGCACCCAGCATCTCAGTTAGTTATTAGTTATTTAGAGATGCTTTTTAATTGAAAAAATCTGATTAGTTATTTAGAGATGCTTTTTAATTGAAAATTTTATGAGGTTGTAATAACACTTAATATGTGATATTCCAGTGCAAACTTGTCTTTCAGCAACAATACCAATCACAGCTTGCAATGTTACTGTGTTTGTCCATTGACAGCACATTTCTTTTTCCTAATTCAGGTGGGGGATTTTTTGGAAAGGTGTGTATGGGGCAGTTGAATTTTTATGGATGAGCAGTTCCAAAACAAACAAACAAAAAAAATTTTGAAAATGTGCTAAGGGCAAGTCTATTCTCTAGTTACTGATGTGCTCCCTTAAATCTGTCTAGCAAAATAGATGGCATCTTAATATATTTTTGTTTACTTAGCAAATCCTGCAATGCTGATGAGATCTTATTTTATTCTCTTGGCTGGTTAAACTATCATGGCAAAAACATAAAGCTGTAGTGCTTCCATTAATGATGCATGGGAAGGAGTGACAAGCACTTCACTTGGAGAACCTCAGAAGACTTATGTACTGAAGCTGGGACATGGATGGAATGTCGGTTCCTGATTTCACATTGTTATGAAACCTGCCAAAAAGCCATTGCCCAGCCTCAGACATGAGTGTCCTGGGGAAGTGAGCACAGCTGGATACTGGACCTGTTGAAAGGCCTGGGTTCTCATGTTTTTTTCATCCTGACCAGCACTCACAGAGACAAGCAGAGACTGGTGTGCTGGGCACAGCTCCAGATGGCCATTTCAGGGATTCTTTATATTTGCTTGGTCCATCTTATCCCAAAATGGGAAGTAGCAATGGACATGAAAGATGAATGAAATCTGGCTCCCTGACACCAGGAGAGGGGCCCCCAGCCTGTACTGCCCTGCAGTGCTCACAGTCAGACCTCCTTCTCTCAGGTGCAATCACACAGGTCAGGTCTGGAATCTGCATTGGCCCAGATGTCAGTTGAGAGAAAGCCATTGGATACACAGGCATACAGATCTGGAAATGGCATTTGGACTCAGGCTGGGAAATACAGTCCTTGAGAAACTAGGCCTTTGCGCACTTTCAGAAGTTATTGAAATTCAAATATTCCTTCTTCTCCTTGCCTGGGGAAATACAAGGCTCCTCAGGGAGAGAATTGGTCTCTTTAGAGAGCTTCTCTAACTGAATACACAAAGTGCCAGCCTCTCCTGGCTGGTGGTCATTGTCCAAGGGAGTCTTTCTCCTCACACCCTTTCCATCTGCTACAAGGATGGCACCCAGAAAAGTCTGGTGGCACTGGCTAAAGCAAGCAGCTGAAGTGCAGCACAGCTCTGCTGCCTATCCCCTTTCCTCCAAATGAGAACTTTACACTTCTTTTACACTTGATCTTGCTGCAGCTCATCCATCCAGAACACAGGACTCGATGGGAACGAGGAAATCAAGATGAGATCCAGCTGTATGCTGATGTTCCCGGAGGGAGCTCTTCCTATCTGATGGGGTTATGTCCCTTCAGGGCTAACATAAACTATTATGTTGTACCCAGCTACCTGGCAGCTGTAGTCCTACCATCCAGTTACATTTTAGCTTCTATACACATATTTTTAAATTTTAATTTAGCTTTACTTGTTTGTTTGTTTGTTTAATCTGTCCCCATTAAATTATTTCATGAGCTGTAGGCTAAAAGTTTGTTCTCTTATTAAAGTCCTCCTTCACATGAATAGAATACCTATAGTGATAGTAGGCCTGATTTACAGATAAGAAAGGTGTGGGCATGGAGCAGTGACAAGAGCAAGTCTGCCCTTTGAAAATGGAGTCAGTGGAATGCATACCTATAAAGCAAACTTCTGAAAGTTATACATGCAGGAGCTTTTAAGGATTTCAGTGCTAAGTGGTTCAATCCATTATCCAACTCCTAGCCTTTTTACAAATTAATATGTAGAACCAACATCTACGTAGCAGTGCACCAAATGTTGACAACTCTTCTCTGAAGTTAGAAAACAAAGGAACTACTGCACAGGCTGTACTTAAGGCATTGAACTTTCCCCCAGGAGGCTTTATTACATTCCTGGCTGCACCTGAAACTCTCTGTGATTTTGATCAATGCATTTGCTAGTTTAGTCCCTGTATTGGATTTGAAAAAGAAGAGAGAGGAAATAGCACACAGCAAGGATGCTTAACATTGTAGGAGCTTAATGTTTTAGATAGAAGAAATACTTATCCACTGATGGAAGGTAAGTTACTTAGGGTGATTAGACTTCTTCCAGAGAATCTCAATTCAGACACATTCCTTGGATAGTCAGGACCAGTTGGGACCCTTCTGTCTTTATCTTAAAACAATAAAAGAGTAAACTAACAAGTAAACATCACTAACAAGTAAAGTTGTGGTGAACACAAAGCCATGTGACCTCCACTACTGAAAGAAGTGGAATTGACCACCACTTGTATTCCTTGAACATTGGCCTAGGAGAGTTGTGTGCCCCTAACTTGACCCCAAGACTTGTTTATACCATACACCAGTGCTTATGCATGATGCCCAGACCCAGAGGAAGTTGCAAAGAGGAGTGACCATCTGAATTGGTAATTCTGTTTTTGGTGTTTTAATTACAGGTCTGGGCTAAGCATTCTACTGAAGAATGTGATTTACATATCAAAAATGTTTCCTGAACTTCTTTCCTGACTTCTATTGTTTTAACAACTGGGTTTTGTATTATAGCAAGGCAGTCAGAGTCCTGCTTTGGCCATTTAATGATCAGGCCAGAGGCAAGATTCAATTGAAGCAGTTTCACCCCATTTGTGAGATTTTCAAGAAGACAAAGGAAAGGTAGGGGGATTGAGGAAAGAGAAGGGAAGGAAAACTGTTGAACATGTGGCATATAAATGAGCAGTAGTAATAAAAGGGAAAAACCACAGCCCTTAAAGACAAACAAGTTAAGTAGAACAAAAAAGATATGTAATTCACTTTCCGTGCAAATCAAGAATTTGAGATTAACTATTCTGTTCCATTGCTAAACTGTAAAGCATGATTTGTATCTATGACTCCAATAAGTTAATTTTATTTAGATTAAAGGTTTTTGACATCAGAATTAGGACAAAATTATCATTTTGGCAAGGCTTCTTTATTCTTCCACCTTCTCTTGCAAAAGCAAAAGCGCCCCTGAATGGCAGAATTTCCATCACGTTTTGTAGAACCATCTTCATTTTTCCAGTGGAAGAGAAACTGACAGGGTGACTGATGAATTGTCACACACCATGACTTGCACTTAGAGAAACATATGAAAAAGCTGTGAAGCACAGTGTGAGCGATTTCCTAGGCTACGGAAAAGAACACTGAACCTTGTGGTGATCCAAAGACTCCTGTCACAGGGAAAGATTAAGGGTTTCAGGAATATTTCAAATGCAGCTGAGAACTCAAATTGTCCGTGTCCAGTTTATAGCTCCAGCTTTTTCCCCTGAACAACTTGTTTATTTTCCTTTCCCCGTGTATTTCAAGAACTAATGGTTACACATCACTTTGGGGAAAACGAAACATGATCACTTCCTCAAGCCGACCCAGATTTGTTGCTTAATTGATTCATCTTCATTTCAAATTCTCAGTTTATTTTTTGATGTTGCTGTTTAATAAACATGACCATCTCTTTCCCTTAAATGTGGTGTTCTGTAAATCATCTTTACAGCTGCTATATCACTGATTAGTGTAGCATTTTAAATGTATCAAGATCTATATATGGAGTAGACTTCCTAATGAGCATATGGTAGAATACTACAATGCTGCTAAAAGCAATAAAATACATTTATGCAGAACATATAGTATGCTTTCTTTTCAAAGCTATTAATTTCTGTATACTTTAATGTAGTAGTATATAAGACACCTTCAAGGTTAGATTCAGTGTGGGTTTGGGCATGCCTGGCTGCCTGGCTGGTCTTACAGGGAATTTCTTAGAGTTGTCCTGAAATCTTCCATCCCTCTGACTTTAACAGAGAATAATCCTTACATCAACAAACAGCAACAATGCTTCCATTAAAAACAAAACACAAAAAAATACTCCAATCCCTGAAAGCATTGAGCATTTCCTCACAGGAAATAAAAAGTGCATATCAGTGTTATGCAGTGTCAAAAGCTAGACACATAATTAAACATCCTCTACATAAGGACACATAATGGGAAAAGTGCCATAAAGGGTCAGGCCTTCTAACAAAATCTGTTCTCTGGCAGTGAGTTAGAAAAGAACAGGGTAAGTAAATATGAAACTTCCTTTAAATATTATCCAAGGCTTTGAACATTCATAGCTCAGAGATTTCTCAGCAGGAGCCCCTTGTGAGCAATCTCAGTTGAGTGCTCTCCCTTAACTTGTTCATGCAAAGTTTTAGCACTTCCAGAATCTTAAAATGGAAAGTTCTGAAAGTTGAATTGCAGGGGGAAAACTACTTTTTTTTAACTCTTAGAATTAATCCTGTACATTGGAAAAGTCTTGTTCTGACAATCAATTTTATAAGTTCACATTTTGCTAGCAATCATAAATAATGTAACATTGCTCTTGGCTTCCGGTAAAATGGGATGCTTCTATCAAGCAACATTCTTTCTAATACACATCCAAAAAGCAATTGCTTGCTTTTATTTAGCTTTTCAACAGCCCATAGAGTGACTTGCCAATTATTTCCAACGGAAAAAAAATGCAGACTGTTTTAAAATTGTTTGCACCAAGTAATAGAAATCCCACAAAACCTGAGATATAAGTCATTACCTCTTATAAGGTTACTGTGTATGTGTATGCTCCTTTCCAGAAAAATATCTGAGAGCAATGCTAAAGCATTTGCTTAAAATTAGCAATTACCTTGTATTTCAATAACACAGTTACACAACCAAAGGCAATTTGGTGAAAAATGTTACAGCTCATCAAACACATGCTACCTTAAATTTTACATTTTTAGTACAGGAAACTGCTTTAGTCCTGAGGGTCAAAGTCAATGCCTACTAAGATGTCTGCTCCACAGAAAGCAGATGATGATAACGGATACGATACACTATCCATAAATAACATTCACTTCGCCTTACTTATTATTTATTCCTAGAGTCCAACAATAGAAAATCAATCTACTTTAGCCTCACCATTACTGGATTCAGTGCAACCAATTTTGTATCATTTTGGAATTATATAAATCAAGGTTGTGAGATCATTTCCCTGTTCCACAATCACTTCATATTTTTACACTTATCTTCAGTGAGTGACATGTAAGATTACATCAATGTCACCTTCTTTCAGATGCCCTAATAGATTGTGCAGTCAGCACGGGGTTGCATAACTGGGATCAACTCTTTGTAAGAACATTTTATTTACTCTCTTCCAGTCTAATTAAAAGCAAGCAAACAAACAAACAGAACCCCCAAAGACACCACCTTTCAGATTCTGTTTCCTTGGATATTTTTCCAATAATACATTCAGGATGTGCATGCAAAATATGGTTATCCACAACACACCAGTAATTTAATTTTTTTTTTTTTTTCAAATTCAACCTATGCATGTAGGCTTTTCCCAAAGCCTTGGCCTCCAGATTCTTCTTTCCTCAGGCCTTTCCAACAGACATAAAGCTTAAGGCAAAGTGTTATTTAGCCTGACCACTTGACCTCTGATCACCCAGGCTGCTGCTTAGCTAATTTCCCAGCAGACTTGGCCTGTGCCAACTAGAACAGTTCAAGGGTAGTGCATGTTAAGCACCATTTCCAGTGGGCTCTATGGATAACCCTGCTCCAAGTCTGCGTAATTTAATTTCTCTCAATGCTACCCCAGTGGGTGTTGCACCCCCAAATACTACATGCTTTCATTAGTGACCTAATTTTTTTTTTTTTTAACAGTGGGAAAGAAAACTGTGGAGGTGAAACTTTTAAACAAAAGGTAATAAACAGCCACTTTCAAATACAATGAAGTGGAAAAAAAAAAACCCTGCAGACATAAGCAAGTTATGTTTGAAGGCCACAGCAAACAGCTGACAAACAGCACAGGGGAGCTCCAGGGCCATTTGAGATGTAGTGTTGCTTGGCCAATCTGTTCTTAAGGGGAATACAGCCCTAAATAATATGGACATGAGCTAGGCTATGCCTCCAGGCAGGGAGAGAGACTGTGTCCTGGCCATCTACAGTTTAGCAGAGGCATAGCTAAATATGCCTCCAATCTTCGTGAGACTGAGAACCAGACTGAGCTGTAGGTAGGTACAAAAATGGCAAAAGGGGATCTGCTGACTGAAAAGATATTTTGGTAGCTAAAAAATATGATTCATTTCACAATTCTTGAATGAAGTCTCCTTTGCAAAGACAATGCTTCAAAACTGCTTAGAAAGTGACAAATTTCTTCTGGTATTCTTCAGGTCAATTCAAGTCCAAGTCTGTACTAAACAACACGCTCCTACATGAAGTCCCACCTTCTCATCTGAAGTTATTTTGGAAGCTCACTGGGCTCGCAGCAGACAATGCTCTGTTTGGAATATTGAGGAACCTCCACCCTTCTGGGAATTCCCCGTTCCCAGAATGCTGTGCATGCCTTCACTAAATGCCTTCATTTAGTGCTCCAGACGAAGTTGAATTGAAGGGAAATGGACAATATAAACTCTTGCATGACATTATAATTAAATGTGTGACTTGTCAAAACCTTTGTTTAACATGATGAACACACTTAGCCAGATCCCATATGCGTGTTAATTATAGCAAGAAAGTAAACAAAATGTCAATATTTAAAACAAATCCTACCAACAGGAAATGGTTATCAAGCTGTGATAAAATGTTTATCAGGAAATGTTTTTACACTATCCAAAACATTTCCTGTCTGTAACCTTTTTTTGTGGGAAAAAGAGTATCTGTGGTGCTAGAAATAGAATCTTTGCAAGGAATTAAATGACAGTGCTTATAGAAAATGGCAATAGCCACGGATCTAGCTTCTTTCCTGTTTTCTTCTTTGTACATGGTATGATGTAACTCTGAAAGAAAACTGCTTCAGAAGTTACATGGACATCACTAAAGTTTGTACTTCACAGATTAAAAAACAATTCAAAGCAAATTTTTCATAGGTAATATTTAAGGAAGGTAATAACGGAGGTAGTGGAACCTTGATCCTTTGCTCCCTGAGACTTAGAGTGAAACTGTATTTCTACTAAAATATTTGGAAAAGATCAATTAATTAGGCTGAAAAACAGTACTATTGAAGGCATCAAAAGATGATACTCAAGGGGAAGAGGAGCCAGAGATTATGAGTTGAAATGTTTACTCAAAATAAAAACCATAAAGAATTATATTTTCATAATCATGACTTTTCAAAATTAGGAAAATTCTAATTTGTTGCAAACATTATGGGTAGTATCACAAAATCACAACAGAGCTTGCATTTGAATATAAGCAAATACTTGTCAGGATCAACCTATAAGACATTACTGAAAATAGAAGCATAACAGACGATTCTTCCTAGATTTGTTCTATCAGCCATAATGTAGTCTGTTGTAGTCTGTTGTTCCATTCTTAAAATAGTGCATCCTCCCAAAAATCAACAGTGAACTTTAACAGCTTTTTAAAGGGAATTCAGCCACAAAAACTGCTCGAGTATTTGGAAAAATTAGGTTATTGTAAAATAATCTTTTTATTAATCAACACGTATATAAAAGACATTTTGCTTCAATTAAAAACTGTTATTTGTTCCTATTTTAACTGCAGGTTCTATACCTCTTATATATATTGCATTTTTTTTTTCCTGTACATGGAAAATACAATGGAACTAATTTCTAGTACAATGGAACTAATGATAAAATCCTAAAAGTGGAAAGAACTTCAACAGGTCATCTGATTAATTTTCAAAAATGAAATTAATTAACAGAAATGGAATGAGCATCATCCTAGTCATTAACTGAAATATTGGAAGGATCTACAAGCTGCTTGTAAGATGAGACAGGCACAATTAGAATCATACAATCATAGAATAGTTTTGGGTTGGAAGGGACCTTTAAAGGTCATCTAGACTAACCTCCCTGCAATGAGCATTCCTTTCCATTCCAATTCCCTTCCATTCATTGCTGCTGAGTTCTAAATTTGGCATTACATTTAGGAAAGAAGAAAAACAACCCAGGGATAGTTCAATGAAAGGAAGAAGACGAGACAAGAGTTCAACAAATGGCATGTAAGGAAAGGCAGAAATAACTGGATCAGGTTTTTACTTGAAGGCATAAATAATGGAGGCCACTTTCCACTTTCACTGTCAGAAATTTGTGCACCATTTCTAGTTTGAACTCCTGAGGCTTTAATATATCTCCATTGCTTCTTATTACGGTTTTTTCTTTTCCATTAAATTAAAATGCCACTCAGTACCTAATATTTTCTCATTGTAAGGAAGCTATACACTGCAATTACCTTTAAACTCTTTCCAATAAGCTAAACAAATAATCCCTTTAGCTATGTCTTATTTTCAAACCATTGATCATCTTCATGCAGCCTATCCCATTTTCAACGTCCCTATCCAAATGTATAGTAGCATTATATGCAGTGTCCTAATAACTGGCCTAAAATACTAATTACTGGATGCAAATTGCCTTTCAGTTACTGTTGATTCCTGCCTTGGCACATTCATGAATGAAATTAGCCTTTTTCACTTCTGGCATCCTCAGCTGTTGTGCACTGAACTCAATCCTTTAGCTAAATGTTTCAGAATACAGTTTCTCTGCTTGCAGATCCACATCTATTGCTCGTAGATTTAGGGATATCACCATATCAAACTGCATTTTGTTTCAGAGGATCAAATACACCACCTCTTCCATTGCTTCTAAGTGCAACCTTCAGCCTAACACAGCACTTCTGTGAGTCAAATCGAGCATAACTCCTAGAAAAATACCCAATATTGTTTTAAAATATGCACTGTAGAATCAATACACGCTATTGGTTGAGGGGACAAGTACTCTTTGCTTTACTGCCAATATGAATATCCATAGCTTCAGCTTCCAGCCCAAACCATTCTGTGCCTCTTTGATTCCATGCATTGGGGAGCACATCAGGGAAGAGCACTGGTTGCTGGCACAGCGCTGCAGGCACTCCATGAATGAGATAGGTGAAGAATGGGATAAAAGGCAGGTGTAGCCCACAGACTGAGAATGCCATGCAACTGGCAAGTATGGAGAATGTACACATGTGGAACCTCTGCTCCTCTGGTAACTCTAAGGACAGGGTTTTTGCAACTTTAGGTACTTACATAAACCTCATTTTTGGACAGCCAAAGGATCGCATCTGAGTACATCAATCTTTGAAATGTCAAAACATCCTTATGAAGCTGTCATTCCCATAAGAAAAATTGAGATCTTCCCTAGATCATAAAGGAATATAATTTTTTATAGGAGTTTCTTAGCTCCAGAGCAAACTTCCTCCTTCTGAATAAGGTTTCCACAGCAATGATGTAACAACATCATTGGGTAAGGCAGCAAGGGTCTCTCAGTATTTCCCATAGCAAAATAGCAGGCAATTGTCACACTCAAGGTAAGAGACACAACCAGGTATAACAGCCAGGTTGCTGCTTTTAGGAAAACTTATCAAGTGCATCCTCTTTGGGGGTGCTTAATTTTAAACATAAGCCATAGGAGATACAGAGTACTTAACATCTCCTCACTTCCTTGGGGGAAAAAAAATTAAATGATTGCAGGTTGGAATAGCATAGCAATATTGGACATTCCCCTTTGACCATGTGCCTCAGTGTGTGGTTGACACGTGTATTTTGGCCCAGGCAACAGCCTGGAAGGGGCTGCCCAGGATCTGCTGGAATCGCCATCCCTGGAGGTGTTTAAGGAAAGACTGGATGCGGCACTCGGTGCCCCGGTCTAGCTGTCACGGTGGTGCTGGGTCACAGCTCGGGCTCGGCACCTCAGAGGTCTTTTCCAAGCTCATCGATTCGGTGACTCGGAGGCGGGAAGGGGTGGTGTCTCCCGCGACGCCGAGCTCGCTCTGGGCATGACTCTTCCCAGAGCAGCCATGTCATCCCCGGGGCCAGGCCCTGGAAGAACTCCAGCCTCTCCCGCAGCTCTCCCCGGCAGCCAGCACTGCCCCTCTGCCGCGGGGCCCTACCCGCGGGCTCCGAGGACAGCGGCCGCCG
>VZRH01007890.1:551576-633884 GCA_013397555.1 Urocynchramus pylzowi | reverse complement strand
CTGGGGCAGGGCGCGGCCGCCCGCCCGTGCTGCGTGTGCTGGGCCGGGCTGGGGCTGCGCTCCCCGGGGCCTCGTTTCTCAGGCACCCGGTCTGTAAATGGCCGATAACGGGGATGGCGGTCTGTCTGTCTGTCTGTCTGCCTGTCTGCCTGTCTGTCTGCGTGTTCTCCCCTTCCGTCAGGAGTCGCGCCTGTGTGGTGCCTGTGCNGCTCGGGCTCGGCACCTCAGAGGTCTTTTCCAAGCTCATCGATTCGGTGACTCGGAGGCGGGAAGGGGTGGTGTCTCCCGCGACGCCGAGCTCGCTCTGGGCATGACTCTTCCCAGAGCAGCCATGTCATCCCCGGGGCCAGGCCCTGGAAGAACTCCAGCCTCTCCCGCAGCTCTCCCCGGCAGCCAGCACTGCCCCTCTGCCGCGGGGCCCTCCCCGCGGGCTCCGAGGACAGCGGCCGCCGCTCTCCAGGCGCCCGCTGCAGTGGGTGGATCCTGGGAGGCGCCAGCCGCTTCCCTCCCCTTCCCCCTTCCCCTCTCGCTGCGGGCTCGGCGGTGAGGAGGCGCCTGAGCGCGGCAGCATCTTCCCTTGGCTCGCCGGGGCGGGGGGAGGAGCCGCCGCCGCCTCGGAGAAGGAAGGTAAGCGGGGAGCACGGGGGTGGGAAGGGGAGGGAAGGGGCTTGGCTCCCCCCCTTCCCTNTAACGGGGATGGCGGTCTGTCTGTCTGTCTGTCTGTCTGTCTGTCTGTCTGTCTGCCTGTCTGCCTGCGTGTTCTCCGCTTCCGTCGGGAATCGCGCCTGTGTGGTGCCTGTGCGCGCTGCCCGCAGGTGCGCAGAGGTGTGATGGTGGTGGCGGCACTACGGGCGAGCTGAGCCTGGCGGCCCGGTTAGGCTTTTGAGGAAAAGAAGGGATACTTTGGAAACCAAGCAGCGTTTGTTTATTGTGTGGGAGATGGGGGGATTTCATGGCGTTTCCTTGGGCAAGTGAAATCGCTAATATCAGGCACAGTCAGCAAAGAGGTTTTACTCAGGTAGGGTGTAGGGTGTGTAGGGAGTGAAGTGATGCTTGTGCACCATCAGAAACTGTTTGGGCTGATGAACCGATCTGCTTACCAGTATGGGAACTTACAGGAAAGATGGGCAAGACTGTTTACANACTCAGGTAGGGTGTAGGGTGTGTAGGGAGTGATGCTTGTGCACCATCAGAAACTGTTTGGGCTGATGAACCGATCTGCTTACCAGTACACGATGGGAACTTACAGGAAAGATGGGCAAGACTGTTTACAAGAGAATGTAGTGAGAGGACAAGGGAGAACAGGTTCAAATTGAAAGGGAGTGTATTTAGATTAGATGTTAGGAAAAAATCTTCACTGTGATTGCTGAGGTATTGGAACAGGTTGCCCAGAGAGCTGTGGATGCCCCATCCCTGGAGTTGTTCAAGGCTGAGTTGGATGGGGCTCTGAGCAACCTGGTCTAGTGGAAGGTGTCCCTGGCCATGGCAAGGGTTGGAACAAAATTTTGTGTATGGTCCCTTCCAAGCCAAATTGTTCTGTTATTCCATGTTGGAGGATGTGAAAGCAAACACAGGGTAAAGGAAACGTTTAGAAGTAATCGTCCTGCTCAGTGTTGGTAGAAGAGATGATACTGTCCAGATAAAGGAAATCAATGTGACAGAATTTTGTAGGATGTGAATGATGTGATGGACCACAAAGTAGCAGGAAGAGACTGTGTGGGTAAAGAAAAACAGTCAAGCATATCATTGCTTTGAGACAAGGAAATTATAAGAGCTTTCGATAATGTCTGCTATAGACCACAGGAGTTGTATTTGTATAAGAATGTCTCATACTGAGAGATACTTTCAGGAATTACGTCACAGAGGGATTTCTTTCTTAGACTGTAGAATCACAGAAATGGTTTGGGTTGGAAGAGACCTTAAAGATCATCTGGTTCCAACCCCCCCTGTCATGGGCAGGAATGCCACTCACTAGACCAGGTTGCCCCTGAACCCCATCCAGTGGCCTTGAACACTGCCACAGATGAGGCATCCACAACTTTTCTCAGCAAATCGTTTGTTCCCTCACCACCATCTAAGTTAAGAATTTCTTCCTGGAATCTGATCTGATTCTGTCCTCTTGTAGTTTAAATCCATTCCCCCTTGTTCAATCACTATCTGTCTGTGTAAAAAGTTACTCTCCCTCCTTTTTATAAACCCCCTTTAAGTACTGAAAGGCCACAGCAAGGTCTCCCTGGAGCCTCTTCTTCTCCAGGCTGAGCAGCCAAGAGTTACAGATGATAGCATCATTTAGACACACAGTGATCCAGATGATCTTACATACAGCTGCTGTAAGCTTGCCCAATAAGCACAGAATTGCCTTAGACTTGCTCTCAGGTAAGCAGTGTGAAAATTCTGGGAAAAGGTGGTTCGTTAGTCAGCTTGTGATCTTGGATCCCATTTTTAATTAGATTAAATAAATAAAAATTAAATAGGTGACTAAACAGGTTTGAAATTCTTAGTTTTAGAAACTTGGAAAAATCAACGTGATTAATTAGTGATGTTGTTTGTACAGGAGTCCTGAGGGCCCTAGAAAGTAAAGAAGGTAGAAAGCTGTTTAATGCCAAAGGTAGAATCCATTTGGAATTTATGTCCAAAAAAAAATTTTAAAAGGCCTATTGAAAACAACTTCTAACCATCAAAAAGGATTTTAGAAATAAAGACTAGAAAAAGGATAGTTAAGCAAAGTGAAAATGAAGAGATAAAGGGCCAATTTGACAGTAAGAACTGGCAAAAGTAATTCTGGGTTAGTTATAGACAATTGGTTTTTTAAGCTTCTTTAATAATGTAAGTGAAAACAATAATAGAAATCAGACCACTGAGTGATAAAGTTGAGGTAAAATGGCCTTGACATCATTATGCATATCATCTGTTGCAGTTTGGAGGAGGCTACTGCAGTGGGTATAGTTAATGTTAGATGCTCCAACTTTTGTCTTGAATGAACAATGTTTTGTCTCTTAATTATTTTTTAAGCATTGAGAAACCTCTGTTTGTTATGTCTGATCCAATGCTCTTGCCACTTAATGTCCAGTAGTTCCAGTATCAGAAGACTGGAACAGTACATGTGGGTATTTACCAGTATCATTTGTTGGTAGAGGAAGTTTTTTCTTCCTCATGCACATTCTATTTACTGTTTTCTCTCTCTCCTGCAACGTGCAGGATCTTCATAGGCAGACAGCATCAAGAGTATTAACAATCAAAATTCTTAGTTCCAGGCGTATAATACCTGTTTGATGGATATACCTACGTATAAATATATAAATTCTGGCTTTGTCAGGCTCCCACATACAGGTACGATGCCACCTGACATCTGAAGCTGCTACATGGTTTATCCTGAACAACTGACCTGTTGGTGCTTCTTAAGTTCTTAAAGCTTTAATATTTTCTGTACTACAATTCCTTAACCTTATTTAAAAAAAAAAAAAAAAAAAAAAAAAAAAAAAAAAAAAAAAAAAAAAAAAAAAAAAAAAAAAAAAAAAAGCCAATTTTGCATGAAGATAAATGATCAATTTTACCAAATCAGTTGTATGGTAAATGTAGTTTTATGTAGAATATAAAGTAGGCAAGAGCCAACAGTTGCATGGTTGTGTTTTATTATGTTTGTGTTTCTGTATGGATTACAGGAACTGAGGTATTTAGAGTTTGGGTAACAATTCAGCAAAGAGAAAGAACTTTTCAAGTTAATTTTCTGAAAATCATGGTTTAGCCATATCAAAATTGTGAACAGGTGTTTTTCTTTAGCACGTCAGGTTAGACTTAGGTTACGTTAGATTACATTAGGTTAGATTTTAATGCAGGAATGGCATCTTGTTCCCAAGAGACTGGGATTCCCAAAAGGTTTGATTATTTTATATATATTTTATATCTCAAGGTCTAGAGATAATGCTCATTATGTTTTTTTCCTTTTACTGGAGAAGTAAACCAGTAATTATGTGTAAGTGATTGCAGCGTCTTCCTATAATACTTTTCAGCACTTAAAGTAGTTCTTGCATTGTTTCCATGATCTGAAACACTTGTTTGTCTTCAAAAGGTATTTTTGCATGTGTAGAAGGAAGTGTAAATACTTTAAAGTGAAAATGTGTTTTGATTGACATTTTCTTAGCAGGCTTTTTTAGCTGCTGACTTTGACATTTCAGTAAGTCTACTGGAGGCTTAAATTTTTTAATAAATGCTACTGTTTTCTTGTCTTTGTATTTCATTTGTTGTTATATAGCTTCTCTTTGTTAGTAGTTGCCAGCTTCTTTTTTCAAATTTTCTTTTTTTAAAGTCAACTAGATAGATAGCCAAAGGTGTGGTATTATTTTCTCCAGATTGACTCTAGGGTTTGTAGAATGAGAAAAGAATTTGGGATTATTTTTTTTATTTCTGCTTTAAAGATTTTCTTTCTGGTGGGTGATGATGATTTTTTCCAGTTGCTTCCTCTCTTGTTGCTGGCTGGTCAACAATCCACCATTCTACATCAGTAATGGTGATAGACATTTCTAAAGGGGGAAAAGTAACTGGAATAGAAATGAGAAAAATGAAGAAACTTAATATGAGCAGTTGTCTTACCATCACTTAGAATATGCACTCTGCATGTGAACCTCTGGAAACTTCAGTGGGGTTATGCTGGAGGTCCCTGGAGCCAACAGGTGGAACTGGATGTCATGCCAAAAGACAGGTGGTGTCTGACAAGATGCTTTTGGCTGAAGTTTTGCCTCTGGAGGTGGAGCCAATAATGAGTTTCTTGGATCTAGCCTCTAAACTGTGTGTTGATTTGCTTGTGTAATGAGTAGGCACTTGTGATGAGTGGGACTTGTGTCAGGAGGAAACAATTCACAGTCTGGTGTCTTGAAGCAAAAAAGGAAGGAGAGAAGATTATACTTTAGTTGGTGGTAGAAGTTTTTCAAACAACCACTCACTATTTGTCAAGGTCTGCAATTTCTTGGTAATGGAAAATGCCACATCAGTGGAAGAATGAATGGCAAGCTGAGTTCTGTCAATTTATTGTCACTGGGTGTAGTACTGGCATTTCACTGTACATGAAGAAAGAAGATAATTTTGGAAATAGTCTTCCTAGGAAAGAATTGACCTGTTTGATAGAAGTGCATGTTGGCAATATTGCTGATCTGATCTCTCCTGCAAAATTGCTTGAACAAGTTAGCATCATGTAATGACTACTCTGGTAGGAAACTGCTGGGAAATCAGGAATATCAGAGAAGGTTAGGTTCCTTTTCCAAAGGTCTTATCAAGTCTCTTTTGTCTGTGACTTTTTTTTGTAATCTTACCTAAGCCTGTGGTTAGAGTCCTTGGGGAAGAAGCTGCAGACAGACCTTTGAATCAGCAGATGAGGTTCATAAATGCTCAAGTTAAGTGGGAGGAAATACTAAGTGGAATTCTGAAAATTTTTGTTTGCTTGCCAAGTTCCTAGAGAGAGAATCTACAAGAATATTTACATTCAGATGAGTCAGTGAACCTGTTTAAATATTTAGGGTTAAATGGTCTTGGACTGCTAATGAAGCTTGGCTACCAGATTTAGTATTTATGTTCCTTAACTCAATTTTATGTGTACTGCAGAAACATATGTGTCTTACCCAAAGACCTATCATGACTGGACCAAGACGAGGGTCAAAGCTTCCAGTTTCCAAGATATAAACTCAGACTGCCAGAGTGTGCTGTCCAGATTCTTAATTGTACTTGGATTCCAGATAAGAGATTTGTGGAAGTTTAATATAAATATTTTTGCCTCAAAAAGCTGTGCACGTCCTCAAGAAATGGATGTTTGCAATAATGATGTTTTCTCCTTTAGATTTGCACTTCAGAATTTTTTTTGAGAAATACAGATAGTGAAATTATAAAAAGTTTTCAGGCATGACAAATATTTCTGGCTTACCTTTTTACTTTCTAAAATAAGTATTGCTTTCTTTTTAAATGTAGTGGCTAGCTATTTTAAAGTAATGGGTTTTAGCAGTTGTGCACATATTATAAGATTTAGTACACAGACAATCCCAGTAACTTGTCTGAAATAGCTAGGATATGTTTTTCTCCTGTACCTAATTAACTCAGATATACAGGTTTTTGTCTTTTCATTTTTGATGAAAATACTGTTTTTTCTTTGCTTGACTGCCTTCACAATGGTTATTTTTCTGGAGGAAAATTCATGCAAGTAGGAAAATATGAATCATTGCTAATATTTCAAAGGTATATGAATAAGAATGGTTCTTAAACAGGCTTAATTTTTTTCTGTCTTTATTTTTGGGATCCCCAGGTGGATGTATACTCTTAAGTCAATGACAGGTTTTTTGGAAAGAACAGCTTTGCAGATAGATATGTGGCACTCAGTATGTACTTTTATTAGAAGACATGAATTTGAGTAAAAGAATAAATTGGCATGATTTGAGTCACCCCATGTACTCCTGTGGAGTTACTCAGAAATAAGGTGTTCTATGTTTGCAGAGCAAACTGAAAATGGAGTTGCAGGGTAATTTTCTCATAGTTATATATAAGATAAAACATGTTCTAACTTCTGAGTTGAGAGGGCATATAACTGATCTTTGTTATTGAAAAGTCAAGGCAAAACTGTTGAGAGTCTGAAAAGTACTGAAGTGGAGCACTTTTTATTAATTAACTGAGGTGGTTAGATCCTAATGTATCTTTATACTAACAAATCAAGTGCTTTTAAGTGAAACTATGCTTTTGTCTGAACAGGTGCAATTGAAGTGAAATGCTGGAACCTGAAGAATCATAGGTATCAGTTTTGTATCAAATGGCTTGAGGAAGGAAATACAGAATTCTGCATTTGTTTGAGCTAGAAAATTCAGTTAGTAATTATTCCCTTGGGATCTGAGTGTAGGCCAGAGATGGCCAAGAAGGGGGTAACTTGTCACCATTGCTAGGGAGTGCTGGAAATTGGTGCTGCAAAATACTGGATAGCCTTGATGGTCAGTTTCACAGTAGGACTGCTAGCATACTTGAAATTAAATGTTTCAGAACAGTTCAGTAGTACAGGCAAAGGCCTTGATTAGAGGAGTTGTTTCTACTTTAAATAGATATAATGTATACAAAATCAATTGTTGCATTCTTGTTTGAACAAGTATGTTGAAGAAAATACACAATTGCTTAACCGCAATAGCTTGGCAAGTTCCCCCCTTTCCATGAAGGTGTAAAGCTTGGTAAAAGGCTGTGTGTGCTTATTCAGGGCTCTGCTCAGCTGCACAGGCAGAGCTGTCTGGTGCCATTTAGTTCTTGGCTGCTGCTCCAGCTTGGCATGGATGTGTGGATATCCTGTGGGTCCTGTATCATATCTGCCAGCACCGTTTGGTGTCAGGGATCCCCAAGGTCATCTCAAATACCAGTAGGTGCTGATGTGTAGGTGACTGAGTCAGCCCTTTAGTCTGTTCTAGTTGAAGGGGAACATAACTTAGCTTCCAGTTGTTTCAGTTTGGTTGTGTGTTTGAGCCTTAAGCTCAAAGTCACCGTGGACTTTAGCACATGAGCTGAATTCTTCATGTAATGTCTCAAACTAGGTGTATAAAATACACTCTGTGTGTGTAGATTTGTGGGTTCTATTAAAGCTTGAGCTTAACAGTTGTGCATATTCAATATGCTCAAGCTGCAGCAGTTGTTCAGGTTTTTATTTGTTTCAAGAAAATAATTTTTGTTTGTTTGTTCAGTAGATTACATGTTGAATCATTAACATTTATCATACTTCAGTCATACTAATTTAATGTATTTTGTGTAATTGGATTGGGTCTTATGGCATGAAGTCTTACATAAGAGATGTGTTTAGTAGTAAGTTAGGTAGTTTTATGCAGTTACATTTGATACTAGTTTAAATGTGGTATTAGTCTGAAAATTAACTCAGTAAAATGATAACTTGTTTGTTGGATGTTATTCTGCCTGTTGTCAGAATTTTATAGACATGTGATTTTATGGGAGAAGTAAACAGATTTTTAGCTATGTCTGAACCAATGTACCTCAACGAAAATGATGTATACAATTTTCATCACTGTTCAGTGAAGGAGGCTTGTACAGCTTCAGAGCTGCTTCTCATTTTTGTAGTTTTACTGAAAACAGAGTTGCATGGCTTTATGTTAGGAAATAATTTTAGGATAGAAGAGTTGTGCATATTTGTGAAGAAACATCTGGTCTCAACATCTGTTTCTATTG
The DNA here is from genome assembly GCA_013397555.1 of Urocynchramus pylzowi. Lineage (NCBI taxonomy): Eukaryota > Metazoa > Chordata > Aves > Passeriformes > Fringillidae > Urocynchramus > Urocynchramus pylzowi. The sequence goes on along the minus strand of VZRH01007890.1, from coordinate 625,697 downwards.
ATAATGTACGTCCTAGAAATTATACAGCTAATTTACAGAGCTGACAATATTTTCTGAAGCAGAATAAATTTTTAGCAGCTCTCAGTAAACCTGAAAAGACACAATTGTTTTTCTAACATTGGGTTCAGAATGGAATTGGAATAAGTACATTTGAAGGCTTAAGCCAGAAATTGAATTCTCTGAGCAGTGTGCTTTTTCTTTGCTGAAAGAAATGTCTTAAAGCATTATGTCAGGAAGCTTCTCAATTTATTTTTACTGTAATGAAAAGACATTGGAGTATGGTGCTCATAAAGCATCTTTCTTTCCAATCACAATCTGATTAATTTTCCTACTGTTTTAGAAAAATATTTTGTCCAAGAATTAATATTTTAGGTACGAATACAGAAGAGCAGAGTCTGCCTAACTGATCATTGTATAGTTGTATGTAAAAGCAAAACTGAGAGAGCTTTGCATTTCTTGTTTTCTCACCCCAGAAGAAGATAGTTCTGGTTTAATATTAAGTGTGCATAGTTTCAGAAAGTGTTGTTGCAGCAATATGATATGATGATTTTAACCACAGCTCTCTCTCTGCAGGAGGACACAAGCACAAATCCATATGGAGGATGAACCTCCTCCTCAAGGAGTCAGTGCCAAGGTCAGAGTGTCAATTTGTATTGGGAATTCTGTACTGCTCTGCTCAAAAGGTTCCATTTAACAGTAGCTTAGTATGTGCAAGTACCTTCCAAGGTAGACAGAAAACAAAAGCTGTAGGTAGAAGAAATCATACTAGCTGAAGAAATCTTGCTTAAGTCATCAATAAAATATTAGAAGAACAATATATTCATGTAACATCTGCGATTCATGTCTAAGTCTGCCTTTCATGACTTCGTGCAATATGAGGGAACTGATCACTTATGGGATATAAATATTGGTAGGCTAAGAGTTGAAGTTGGTTTTCATATTTTTGAAACAAAATACAATGTGGAACTGTGTGAGGGCAGAAAGTCTTGAAAAGTGGAAGAATATCTCTTACTGAGTGTAACTAATAATTCCAGAGACAGGATTTAGATTATGGATTTTTTAAATTTTTTTTTTTTAATCAGTATCATAAGTATTTCCTTGGGTGCTTTTTATAAGAGTAGTTGGGGATTTTTTCTTTCATTGTATTATTTTAGTATTAAGAAATGCTACAGTTTGGGGGTTTTTTTTTAACCTGTTAATGACGAGGGTACAAATTGAGTTCTTTGTAGAACAAGGTTACAGAAAAAACAGCTTTTCTATATAAGATGAATGGGTTCTGACCCACTGAGCACTTGGAATTTAGAGCCCACATTATAAAGAAACTGATATGTTATTCCAATGAAGGAATCTGTAAAATTGAAGGACACCCTGACTGTCCTTTTGAATTTCAGGCTTCTTCAGTCTTGAGCAAAAGTGAGATGCAGTTTTGTTGATGCAGTTGGAAGAATAGTCTGTGATGCTTTCAGTATTTATTATCATATCTTAAGAGGGCCTAAAATTCTCTGTAGAATGAATGGTAACCTCTTGACATAAAAGAAATTATTCTGCAAGCAGCAGATGAATGAAGACGGATTCCATATGGATTCTGGTCCTTCGTCCCTGATAACCCTGCTACGTGTCACAGGGAACAGTGTCTGCTAGGATTAGCTTGGACCTACTTGCTCACTGACTTATTTCATAACATAATGTCTGTTTGTCCAGCTGCCTGCTGCCAAACTGATTGTGTCAGCAGAATCTTACTTCCCTTTCACTTGCAAATTTGGCTGAAATTGGTCAGTTATTTGCTGCAAGGAGATGGGGAAAGAACTGGTGTGATCAAAACCGCAATGTTTTTTTTCCTGTGAAGATGGCCAATCCTTCTTTCCCTTCCTCTGAAGCATATATAATAAAGAAATGTGTAATTAGCTAGTATTTGTCTAAAGAATTTAATTTAGGATCAATATAGGGTGTTGATTTTGATTTTCTAATGTTGGGTATATTTCTGTGTATATTTTTTTATAGTCAGTGATACTAATTGAAAAAGCAGTATTCTTATGGCTGATACAACGTGCTTCAGACTCCAAACTAGAATTTATTCACATCTTTGTATAATTTGGAGGGCATACATGAAAACAATTATGTATATTTCTCAAAGATAAGTGTATCCTTGGGCAGAGTTCTTTTATGGTTTCTTTTTTTAACAGCAATTTTAGCACCAAGGGAAAATAACACAGATTTCAAATTTTGAATATACGCTTTACATTTTATATTGGAATGCTGTCTTACGGAATTCAATGTACATTGAATTCTGTAAGACAGCACTTATGTTGTATGAATATAGTGAAAATACAACCTCACCATTTAACCTCCTACATGGTACTTTTCTCCATTAATATAGATCCTTTATTTCTAGACCATGATATATTTTATATGTTTATTTAATGTCTTCTTTTCAAGTGTTGTTGTAGAATTAAAATACTGGTTTGTGGGTGAAAAAGGAGATGGTGGTGTTTATCTAATTTTTTACTATGCAAAGGCATATATTTTTTCTGTGCAGGTATTTGATAGCTTTTTTTTATAATACCAGGCCTTGGAGGCAACACTCTTGTCAGCCCTGAAGATGCTGGATGTTGGGAAATGGCCGATTTTTTCTCTCTGTTCTCCAGAAGAGATCAAGTTAATTCGTCAAGCCTGTGTATTTGGCAGTGCTGGTAATGAAGTGTTGTATGCAACTGAAAATGATGAGGTAATGGTCCAAGAGTGTGTATGAATGGGACATGTTTAATCAGTAATCTATCAATTTATTCTGAAGGCCAATAGTATAATAGCACACCTAGAGAAAGTTGCATGCAAAAATGTCTGATTGTTTTGTTTGCTACTGAAACATTTTTGGTTTAAATTAAAGGCTTCTTACCACAATCAGAGAACAAAGAGAAGATGGAGTTAGGCATTTGTTACATGTACATCAGTGCAGGATGAGAGGCAGTGGACACAAACTGCAAGATGGCATGTTCTGATTCAGCACTAGCAAAAAATTGCCATAAGAGGTGTTAAATCCTAAAGCAGTTGTGAGATTTGTTATCCTTGGACATATTCAAGAATCTTTTGGACATGGCCTTGAGTCAACTGATCTGTTTAGATCTTTGTTGAGCACTAGCATGGACTAGTTGACCTTTGGAGGAGGCTCTCTGTTGCAACTGAAGTTATGAGTCTGTGATTCTTTTGTAACAGGTTTTTGTGCTTGGCATGAACTGCAGTGGCTGTTTGGGAACAGGAGACATGCAGAGTGCTATAGAACCAAGGAGGTTAGATTCCCTGTGTGGCAAAAAGATAGCCTGCCTGAGTTATGGAAGTGGCCCTCATGTTGTTCTTGCTACAGAAGGTAAAGTATGATCTGAATATTGCTTATTTAGAGAGTCCACTTAAATTCATCCAGCAGTTGTGAAAGGTCTGGGCTGGTAAAGTAAGAGAGAGAGTTGAGTATTCTGGGCTGTTAAAAATATTTTAACTGGTAAATATGACCTGTCAGCTAGCTTGTTATTTTCAAGAGCTTTTCAAGCCCTACTTTGATCTTGTAACTACTTTTGGAAGGGTTTTTTTCTTTCACTTCTCAGTTAAGTTTGAAACTTCTGATTGCTCTTGAAATGCATTAGTGGCTACGTTATGCCCCTGTATTCTTGTGCCAGCACTGTCCTTCAGCTAAAATGCATCTTTTCCCTCCAGTACCTGCTTTTGGATGTGCTTTAAAGACCCATTATGTTGCCTTCCAGCCTTCATGCTTCCTGCACTGACAGTCTATTATCCACATTGTGGTAGTGGCTTCTATGTGCATAATTAAGTACGTTACTCTTGAGGAAAAATTATTAATATTGTGTTCCCAGTGAGGTTCTGTAAGAGCCTAAGCAATGACATTCACACTTATCTGTCTCTGTTAATGAGAGGAAATGTTTTTCAGTATTCTAGATTATGACTAAAAGTAGGTGGAATTATGTTGTAAATGTGTTCTTTTACATTCGGTTGTGTTCCATCATTTTCTCCAGTCTTCATGGTAGACCATTCTGCATGCTTTTTTTATGTATGCATCTGTATTCCTCTGAGCTTTGTTACTGGCAGATCCCACTGACACACTCGTACTCCTTAACCTGATGATGAAGTACTGCCAAAGAGCAGGTCAAGAACTGATCCTTGATGATTTTTACTCATTACTCTATTTGCATTAATAGCTTTTCTTCAGCACAGCCTTTTTAAACTTTCCTTTTGGAGGGCTGTTATATGTTACACAATTCTTGTGTTAATTAGTGTCATTGCCACTTTGCTGTATGTTTCACATGTTTACTGAAACTTGTATTCACATGGAGAACTGAGGAAAAGGTTGTTCACTTTTGATAGGATAAAGTAATTAGATTTAACCAGTTACTGTAGAGAAGTATTGGTTTAGTGTAGCATATTTTGCCTTTGTAGTTCTGAGGGAATCCTCCTTAGGGAATATGCATATTGTAAGGAAATGAAAGCTTATTTTTTGAATTTTCCAAAATGGGAAACAGTGCCAGGGCACAGACAAGAAATTCTGATTCATGGTCAGTAACAAAGAAATTGAAATGGGGACTCTGACTGTTATTTCATCCTTTTCTCTTCTATATTACACCATCCCTTTTCTTGCAGCAGTATGTTTTCCTTTGCTATGATTATGCTGATACTATCTGTTTGGATTTATGGTCAACACTATGTGAGGCTGGTAGCATTGATACATCCATGGGCTGAACAGCCCCATAGGTCATACATGTATTTATACAGTTAAGTATGCATACTGTTTCTGAATTTGACTTTCTAGTTTGTAATTTTATGTTGTGTACTCATTGGGAAAGTAGAGATTTTTCAACCAGCTCTCTACATTTTCTTGTAGAAGGAGAAGTGTATACATGGGGTCATAATGCTTACAGTCAGCTGGGCAACGGTACAACAAATCATGGCTTTGTTCCCTGTCAAGTCTCTACTAACTTGGTGAACAAGAAGGTCATTGAGGTTGCCTGTGGCTCCCACCACTCCATGGTGTTAACCTCTGATGGAGAGGTGAGTAGAGTGGGAAGCAGTGTCTGTTTTCTCTTCATGAAACTCAGATATGTGAGAAATAAGAAAACACTCTGCACCTCTAGTATTAGACCTTGCTTCCTCCCATCCTCACAGTGGTGATGTAACACAAATGGTTCAAAAAAATTGAAACTTGTGAGGGTGTAGCTGTTTTGAAGTGTGTGCAGAACACTGATTGTGTGCCACATCTGCTTTTAATAACAAATTATGCAGCCAGTTCCTTCCTGTGTTGTATTCTGCTTTAAATGCTTAGTGGCATTAAAGCTGATGTTAATGTAAATCATATTCACTGTAAGGAATTTTACCTGCCAAAGTAAAAAGTTTCCTGGAATTTGCCTTGAAGTGCCATTTGTGCCACTTAGATATTCTAGTTTGGGTTCTGGAAAAGTAGCAATGGATTCTTCCAGCATTAACTGTGGCCATTGTGTTTCCTCTTACCTTCGAGGGGAGGAACATAAAAGAATGGAGTATATAAATGCTTAGATTGGCACATTTTTGTTAGAAACAGTTCATTTGTAAACCTATGTGTCTTCCTAGGTCTGTAAAACAATACGTCCACTTTCACATAAAAAAATGAAATTTTTTATTCATACTGCTTTTTCCTCTCTTGAATATGTCCTTTGAACTGTATATTATAAAGCCATCTTTGATGACAATTCTTTTGCAACAGGTATACACATGGGGTTATAATAACTCAGGCCAGGTTGGCTCTGGTTCAACAGCAAATCAGCCAATTCCTCGAAGAGTTACCAGCTGCCTACAAAATAAAATAGTCATTAACATAGCTTGTGGACAGATGTGCTCTATGGCTGTGGTGGAAAATGGAGAGGTAAGAAATTTCAAGTGAATACTTGGACTGAATTTTATTTCAGGTAATAACTTGGCATGTAGATAATTTCAAACCTGGTAGTAATGAGCTATTACTCAGAAAGGAAGTTTACCTTTCCGGACTCCCTCGAGTCTAGCTGCTTATACTGCTCATGACAACCTTTGTTATTATGCCACTGCTGTCTTTAGCATTCATAGACAAATAAATTGTTTTCTATGCTAGAATCTGTAGTATTGTGTGTGAGAATAATCAGTGAATGTAAGAATAATCACTAAATGATATTTTAATTTTCAGTGCTCATATTCACACATCTTAAAGAGGAAACAAAAGTACATTGCATATATTTTTTTGTACTGAAGTACCTCTTGAATCTCTCTCATACTTTTTTTATCCTCTTTGCAAAGATACGAGGAGGTTGTAGAGTTCTAGATTTTGTTCATATGAGTTGATGATGTTGCGTAGTATACATCTTGCTATTTCTCCAAACACTTGAGTTTAGAACTAAGTAGCTATTGACTGCAGTAAAACATAATGTCACTGAAATGATCAGAGCTCAGTATTTTCCCTTTTTCTTATGTTTGGCATAAAGCTGCCTACTCAACCTGTTGTGCATAGCTTCCATTTTATAATTGTTCTAGCGTGTTTTCTGTTAGAAGATTTTGGAATGAGAAATCAGCTCTTTGAAGAAGGGAAGTATTGTGCTGGATTTACTCTGTGCTGGCAGGCAGCCATATGAGTCACTGATTTTCTGTTCTTCATATTAAACTATTGTAGTTCTACATAATCTAAGTCCTAAAGAGCATGAATGTGGAAGTTAAGAATTCTAGATGAGTACGTAACTGGCATTTTAAAGAAAAACGTATGCGTATATATGTGTTTATATAGGTGGGTATATGTGTGAACATGTTTGTGTTTACCTAAAATAAAAAAAAAAAAGTGAATAACAGCAAAGAGCTAAAAGTCCCTGTCTCTGTTTCAAGGTCTATGTCTGGGGGTACAATGGGAATGGCCAGCTGGGGCTGGGCAGCAGTGGCAACCAGCCCACGCCGTGCCGGATCGCAGCCCTGCAGGGCATTCGTGTGCAGCGGGTATGTCTGTGCTGCTCCACCTCACACCCTCCAGGAGCCTCTGCAACAGTCCTGTAGGCAGCATGTGCTGCCTTTGAAGGAGATATTCTGATGCCACTTTAAGCAAAGGACTAAAACACACGTGTCCTGAAGTGGACCTCTCCCAACAGGGGAGAAACTGTGACCCTGTGGAGTTCAGTGAAAATTTTGCCATTGACTTCAGTGAGGTCAGGAGTTTACTTAGAGGACTAGACCATTAAAAATGTTTGTTTTGTTTTCTTTTTTTTCCTGTGAAAGTTAATTTTAAAATATTGCTGTTATTTTAGTAAATAATAGAATCTTTCTAGGATATTCCATTCTTCATTAACCTCTGCCTTTTTTTTCTGGAAAAATGCTGCCGTTTAGCATTTTGTCTGTCTTGTGGACTGAATTTCATTTTAGAACTGCACTCCAGCCACAGTGACTTACTGGTGTTTGGAGTCTGAATAAATTGCTTCCACTGCATTTGGCTAACATTTGGTATGATTCCACAGTTAGTCTTGACCTTTGGAGGTTATTGCACTTTACCAAATAGCGGGGCTGCCTCCAGTGTAACTAGCAAACTGATAACTGCTTTTGGCTAATAAGAAATATTTACAGTGACTGCAGGACTGATACTGGAAGTTTTTAATTGATTCATGTGAAATAGAGGATACTGACAGGAAAATGATACAAGCTGTTAGAAGACATTGGTTTTGTAACTAGTGAAAATTTGCAAGAGCGTTGTGAGCCTTGGATCCTATTTATTGCATTTACTCAGGAAAGCTGTGGATTTTTTAAGTCTTTTAAAAGAAACTCATTTAATGACATCATTTTATATTCAGTGCCTAGGATATAGACAGTAGCTTTGCTGTTGTATAGTGACATAATAAAGTGAGTCTTATGTCCCCCTGTATTTATTCTTCTATTTAGAGAGTGAATGCTCCAGCAAGTTTGGCTTAGATTCTGTTTCCATCCACTTCATTTACTTGATATCGATTAATACCATGTTGTAGATCTCCACTCAGTCAATAACTTGATGGTTTATTTCACTTAAAGTATATGACATGCTTCATGGATGTCAGTGGAGTATATGTGGTTATGGTGTCTCTTTGCAGATCATATCAAGATAGGTGAGCTGGTTATGAACAATGTAAATTGTTTTTTGGTAGCCATCTATCTCTACTAAGTTACAGGAACTCCTGCAGAGCAAGACTGCTGCTGGTAGTGTTGCCACTGTGTGTCTGTCTGTATGTGGGGCATGTGCTGCATATATGAAATGGATTTTTTGAACAATGTGATGTGAGGAGACAGCTCAGCAGGACCGAGGGGCTTTCCACAAGAAGTTATGAGTTGATACAGTTGTGTGCTGCTATCAAAATGGAGAATTTTGTCTCCTCCCTCTCTTTCCTGGCCGATTGCTCTTGTTGCTTATGTTGTGTGGTTCTCAGACCGTACTGTGAGAGTTTCCTTCCAGTGATGTAAGTTCAGAGAACTGCAGAATGTCCTGGGTTGAAAGGGACCCTGAAAGCCCAGTTCCATCCTCTGCCATGGGTAGGGACACCTTCCACTGGACTGGGTTCCTCAGAGCCCCAAGGAACCTGGCCTTGAACACTTCCAGGGATGGGGACTTACCTCAGCAGAGGGTCCCCTGAGCACGAGAGCTGGCCCAGGGAGGGGGCAGTTTTGTGTGGCTGTCAGTCAGGGACGAGAGGATCAGACAGGGAGACCTTAGCTGTTTTTCCAGTGGTGAAGCTATTCATATTGGAGCAGTTGTCCGTGGAGCAAGGTCAATGCAAGACAGACAATCTTCACTTTTCTGCATATTGTTCAAAATTTTCATATAGCTTTCCTTCTTTCTCAGTTTCCAGCTATTCTTTTTGCTCCACTCTTGAAATTATCTGTCAGGGTTTCTCATTGGTAAATGTTTTTCCTCAAAGTCACCTCATCTACTTTCCCTCCATTTTTAATAAACTTACCTGTGTTTTTAATTTTTACACTAGCATAGAATCAATGGCATTAACCTATAGCATAAGATACATCTATCTGTATTAACTTACTATTACATAAAAATGAGGTTTTCTTTTTTTTATTATTCCTTACAGGTTGCCTGTGGCTATGCACATACATTAGTGCTAACAGATGAAGGTCAGATATATGCCTGGGGAGCCAATTCATACGGCCAGTTAGGTACTGGGAATAAAAGTAACCAGTCTTACCCTACAACAGTTATTGTGGATAAGGACAGGTAATACTTACAGTCTTGCAATCAGACATTGGTTGACATACTCACAGAAGAACTACATAAAATTATGGTATTTTTAATCTATTTTTTGGGGGGGAGAAGGAGACTATAATTTTTTGCAGTGGTTTGTCTGCTAAATGTGAAGAGAATTTTCACTGAAAGTGCTTGAATCTGTCCTATAATCATCCCTGTGAAAGAGAAACTGAATATTCTGAACCTGAATATGCTATTTTCTGCTTCAGCTCACACTGTACTTTAAAGGCCTTAATTGCAGCTTCCCTTCAGTGGTGTAGTTTCATTGCTTGAAATCAACAATAAAGGCTTTATTGTCTGTAACTATAAATTGTATTTTAATATGTTACTTTTGAGAAGAAGTGTACTCAGAAAAAGTGACTTGTGGACATTTGCAATTTGTGCAAATTATTTCTGCTATTAAATCTGGCTCATAGTCCAGGAGAGAGAGCAAGGGAGGAGTTCTTTCTTGGTATTGTTGCCTAAAATAAAGCTTCGATTTTTGCAAGTTAAGTATTTTCCCATAGGTCCATGAGGGACAGTGGGGCAGTTGTTTCTGTTGCTGTTGTACAGCCATGTATGTATGTGATCAGAAACCTTGATTTTGGGCTCCTGTTGAGAATAAGAAGCAAAGTGAGATGTCCCTCTTAACCCTGTGTCTGAGTACATCATTGTGAGGAAGTGGCACCTCTGCTCTGGTGATGAGACATGGCCTGATCTTGAACATTGCTATTTCTGTGTGTGTACTTGTTGCCTCAAATGTTACTAATTTTGGTTTTTTTTTTCCAGACACTTTTAAAATGTTACAATAACAATTTAATACAAGTTTTAATGTTGCATGCTGCCTTTGCCTTTTGTTGGTCAGAATATGAATTCCTGGTGTCAGTGAAAATATTACCTCACTAAAGCCTGCAAGATTTGTGCATACAGCTTTAAACAAGTTGTTTCCCTGCCATTATCCCCAGGCAGCTGAGAACACAAGTAAACAAGCAGTAGTTCAGACTGCAAAACAGTGGATTGTGTAATGCTGTACACAGTGGGAGTTTTGAAGCCCTAAATCAGTCTTGGGATTAGAGACATAGCCTAGCTAAAGAACATTTAGAAACAGCTTTAAGTGCTGTTTGGTTCTAAATTTTAGTTTTCAAAATGGAAGTCCTTTAAACATAAGTAATAATAATGATATGCGTAAGAAGTATGTTTAACTTGTTGGTTTATAATTGTTACCAATAAGCAAACAGAAAAAAGACTTTCATTGTGTTTCAATTATAAGCCAAAATGCAATTTTAATTTTTTTTTAATGCCTCCTTATTTCCTTCTTCATCTTCTCCAAGTATTTGTTCTCTACAGCTTAATACGGCTACTCCTCTCATTGCCCGGCACCACCGAGGACATTCAGAGGCTTGGAACTCATCATAGCTTTGTTTGAGAGAGCTGAGGGGTCAGCAGAGCATGTGCTGCAGCAGATACAGGGCTCTGCTGCAGCTCTGGCTGCTCTCTCCCAAGATGCTTTTCCAAAGAGAAACTTGGAGTGCACGCTGTTTGCAGAAACACTGCCGGCCCTTTTAATGTTGCTGTGTGTGACCAGAAAACATTCTTGCTTACATGCATGCTTAAAAGTGTGTCTTGAACTAGAGAAAGACAGGAGGCAGCGAGCCTATTCACTGCATTTTGTTCTTAATGAGAGTGACTTGCTTTTCCCCCTTTGTTTGCTGGTGAATTCAGGGTTGTGGAGATCGCCGCCTGCCACTCGGCGCACACGTCGGCGGCCAAGACGCAGAGCGGCCAGGTGTACATGTGGGGCCAGTGCCGGGGGCAGTCCGTCACCTTCCCCCACCTCACCCACTTCGCCTGCACTGACGATGTGTTCGCCTGCTTCGCCACCCCCGCCGTCATGTGGCGCCTGCTCTCCGTAGGTCAGCTGGAAGGTTTTTTTTATTCTGACGCCTTCTAAATAGAACCCTTAGCTCATGAAACAGTTGCGTGTATTTGAAGCCTAAACATTGTTTCTCGCAAAAACTTACGCCGGGGTGCGTTGTCATAATGACCTGTTATGTATGCGTAAGTGGTAATGTGGAGTTGTAAAAAATTGCTAAAGCCTGACGGCAGGGCTGAGCAATTGTCTGTTTTATTGATGTGGCCCATTTCTATGGGGAAGTGCCTAAGGTTTGGGGAGGGCTTTTTGTGTAACCTCTGCATGTGACTGTCCAGTGGCTCTGGGTGGAAAATCTCAGTTTGAATTTGGAGATTTGAGTTGAGGAGCTCTGAAGCTTTCTTTGATGCCCTTAAGTAGACTACTAAGAATTGAGGGATCCAAATTCCCATGTTCTGAATTGGCCACAAGCACTCAGTCTCATCACAAGTGGTCGTGACCTGGGCTTGTGGAGACGAGTTACTGGATCTCAGATGTTTGATTAGCATTAAGATCTGTCTTGCTGGCCTTGACTAGAAAGAGTTAAGTATACAGCATTGGCTACCAGAGCACTCATTCTTCAGCTACAATTTAATCCCATAATCGTTTCTAATAAAGTTGCTGTGGTGTTGTTGGATTTTTTGTTTGGTTTCTTAGGTTGTTTTGGTTGGTTTTATTTTTTGGGGGGGGGGTGGTTTGTGTGTTTGTTTTGGCTAGTTGTGGGTGTTGGGGTTTTGTTTGTTGTTGTTCTTGGGGGGTTTGTGTATTTGTTTATTGTGTGATTTTTTGGGGAGTTTGGGATTTTTTTGACCTTGACTTCTGGGTCCCTTTGGAAATAGCTTTGCAACACTGTAGCAATGTTGTACCAAAGCGTAAGGTGAAGCCTTACGGGAGGAAAAAGTTACTTTACTTTTAAACAAAACAAGTTTCAGATGCACTTTCAAAGCCACTTTTTCATATGTGCCAAGTAGTCTCTCCAGAATCCTGGCACTATTCAGGAGGTCTGAGCAGGGTTCCTTGCAATGACACAGGAAAAAGGATGCTGGCTATCAGGCCCTTGTCATGTCTCCTGGGTTGTTTTTAGTTAGGTGGCTCTGTGCTGGTGTCAGTTGTGCCTTTTTGCACACTCCAGGAGCTGAGGGTCACTGGCCTTTTCATCCTGTCCCACCCTGGCAAGCTCTCAGGACTGACTCACTGCTGTTTGTCATCTGATGTATGCATGGTGACAATCCTCTGGCAGCTGTGTCCTGTGTGTGATCTTACATCTGCTGACCTATGTGCCATGGGCATCTGCCATGCTTACAGCTCTTCTCTGTCCTTTTTGTTCTGGTGCTTCCACATCCAGGCATTCCCATTCTCTCCATGTTTGTGGCAGTTCTAACACTGCTAATACAATTCTTAGGCTGCCAAGGAGTTTTCTTGGCTTTGTGCCTTGTCAGTGGGAACTGCCTCTTTATTTCCTTCCTCAGGCTCTCCTTTCACTGCTGTAACAAATAAAAGCATCTGGTTTTTCTCTAAGAGTTTCAAAGCTGAACCCCACTACATTCAGTTTTCCTCTGATGGCTGTAGAAGTCAACTGGAGATGTGTCTTGGTGGACATCTGGATTGCCAGTTAACTTTGAAGAAGAGTTTCACCTTTGCATTAGTTGCTAAAATGCTTACTTGTTTAGCTAGCAGAGGTCTGAATAAATAAACCACACATTGTACAAAATAAGAACTAACAAAGTATTTTACAGTATCATTGTTTCAGAAATATTCCCTTTTTTTTATCATCACTATATGGGATTTCTTCCCCCCATCAATTCTACCTGTACCTACCCAAATTGTGTATGCCTGACATTCTCTAAATGAAATGCAAAATGACTGTGATAAACAAAATGTAGCAGTATCAAAGTGTATGTGTGTGTTAAGCTTTTTTAGAGCTTGTGGAGAAGGTCTTTCCATTTCCAGCAGAATACTATTCTAATTTCTAGTTTGGTAGGATACAGAACCTAGCATTTTTGTAATTTTCTGTAGAGAACAGCTAATTACTGACCCACAAGATCTGTGTAAACCATAATGTGTATTTATATGGTAAGAAGACAAAATGTTGTCACAGTTATGAATGAGATTTGGGGGTAGAGTGGGTTGTTGATTCTTTTAGTAGTATTAAAGAAGATGATTCTCTGAGGCTTTGTGATGGAGATTTGGATTAGTTCAGGAGGTAAAAATTTTGTATGCAGATAATGGGTGACTTTTCAAAGCTGTTTGGTAACTTTATAATGCAAATATCATATGCACTGTGGGTTATACAGACATGTGTCACAAACAGGAATATGCAGACCTTGACACACTGTGCTTCTAACACCATTAAGTCTATAGAAAGCTATTCTTTTAGAATAAACATGTAGGTGTTGGTATTTACTTTTAGGGACATTGCACTAGGCAGCTTCACTGCCAACCAATATCTTGTTTCTGTAATAGATTCATTTTTGCTGTAATATAATGCCTCCTTATGGAAGCATCTCACAAAATTTTACTATGATTTTTTTATTGCTCTTTTAATAACTTATAATAACTCTTGTAATAACTAACAGTTTCAAGTTGATATAATTTACTCACTAATGTTTGATAGCATTTTCTATCATATGGAGCAGTAAACTTCTGAGACTTAACTTTTTTTTTTTTTTTCTGGCCTTATATAGATGAGTTAGAGGAGTGGAATTCACAGGTTTTTTAATAGAGATATTTGCTTGGAGCAGGAAACTAGAAAAGACTGAAGAAAGCTGTCCTTTCTTTGCTTTTCTGGCCCAGACAGAACACATAGACTGCTGGGGGTTTTACTAGCTTTAAGGAGATGTATTTATTAAGAGTGTTAATTGCAGAATGTTGTAGTGGGAGATATTTGTATTGCTTACTACTTTATATTAAAGTCCCCTATTTATTCTAGAGCCTGATGACCATCTAACAGTAGCCCAGTCACTAAAGAAGGAATTTGACAACCCTGAAACTGCAGACCTGAAGTTCCTAGTGGATGGAAAATACATTCATGTTCATAAAGTTCTTCTTAAAATTAGGTAAGAAACAAACAGTATAAATTTTATAAACTAAACTGTGTAGTGTAGTCCAGTGTGCTGAGTCATCACTGCAAAAAAAATTTTGACTTATTCTTACGAATTCCCTTGTCCCAGAGTCAGGGACTCAACTGCTGTTCTTCACTGTTACTCTCTTTGTAATTATCAAACATGTTGCTCTACTACCTGCCTACACTTCCCTCCATCTGACATATATCCTCCTTTGTGCTCCTAAATGGTCTTGACCTTGATTTCCAATAACCTTTTGCTGCAAGGAAAAGGCTCACTTCCTTCTGCTCTCTTCTCAGTAGTTAGAATAGTTTTTTGCTCCTTTATATGCTTGGCTTCCTCCACCAGAATGATTTGAGGGGGTTGTGTTTATTCTTGGCACTCTTTCCTTCCACAGGACCCTTCAGTTGTTTCAGCAACTTCTGTAGCTGCTGTCAGATGATCTTTTTCCCCCTTTTATGACAGATTTCTTGTTCTATGTGTTTTAAACATTCTTAACAGTGAGTTTGACTTTTAAGCTGGCTTTTTTTTTCTGTTTTTACAACTTTTTGCAAGTTAAGACCACTTAATGGTGAGATTTTATGTAAGCAGATCTACAGAAGGATCTCATTGTTATTAACATGCAGAGAGATTAATTTGTTACTGCTAATGTGGTTTCTCCTGTGATATTCTAGAGACGCTGCTTTAGATCTCTTCTGCCTTGCCAACAGCTTCTGCTTCATCCTCCTCATTGTTATAATATTTTTTTCTCTTTGCTATTTTTTTTCTCAAAATGCTTGGCTGTCTCACTCAGCTTATCTTCACTTTCATCTTCCTACTTTAGCTCCTGAGTCGTGTTAGTGATTTTTTGTATATTACTGTGTGAAATTAAAATTCCCTGTTAGTTCTTGACTGTCTTTGTTGAATTTTTCTTTCTGCTCTCCTCTTACTCTGATTACCTGTATTACTTTTGTCTTCCCTTTACTGGTTTCATTGCTTGTTCATTACATTCTTGCCTATAGTCCACCCTCTTCATTTGGAATGCCATGTGTTCTCCATCAAATACCACACCAAATCTCATGTATGCCCAAAATGTTCCTGAGGCTCGTTTTCCTGACAATCAGACTATATGTAGTTTTCCCTTATTTCCTTTTCCTTGCTCTATTTTTCTTAGATTATATGGCATTCTGTGAAGGAAATATCTAATTGTAAAATGGATTTACATATATGGTGTTACCAAAAAACTGTGAAGGAATAATAAAGCATCAGGCACAGTCTGTAAAATTAATATTTTCTTTACTGTCATGGTGCAACTGGATCAGAGTATTTAAAAAGGTGTTTTGCAACATTTGGCCTGGAGCATTGTCATGAAAGCGGTGCTGCTAAAAGTTCCTTTTTATTGTTTAGTCATTTCTTTACTGCTTATGAGGACTTCTTTCCATCGTGTTCCATTCCTGTTCTTGAACTGGATCCCATTGTTGGTGGTTACTGGCTGGCAGTGGTGGAATGTCAGGGAACACCCAGCTCTGGCCAGCACTGCCTGCAGGAACAGAGGCATGGCAGTGCGCGGGCGGGATTTACCAGCTCTGCCTTCAGCCGGCCGGAGCTGGGCGTCTGCCCTGGCTCTGCTCAGGGATCGGGACAGGGAGAGAGACACTCCAAGGCATGAGTCACTCCAAGATACTTTGCAGACTGGAGGATGTGTGCTAACCAATTTTTATTTTCTTTTACTTAATTTTTCAGGGATCAGTGTGTACCTCCTTCTCTGACTTTTGTGTGGTGCCATTGGGGCACAGACCATTTCCAAGGTCTGATCCATGCTGGATGGCTAGCATGGTCACCACTGCTTAACGTGGGGCTCTGGGGAGCAAAACAGTGAGGTTTTGTCTGCCTCTCCCAATGCCAGCATGTGGTAAAATATGTGGCAGAAGCTAGATAATGACTCTTATTTCTTTATGAATTTTCCATTATTTTATTAAAAGCCCCAAAATACTAAGATAAAAAATTCTGTCATTAACCAGTAAAATGCGAAGAACTTAAATCCAAATGAAAAACAATTATTTAACTAATGACTAAAGTGATACTGTCTTGAAGTTGTAGTTTTGTCTCAGTTTGTCTCAGCAGACCATCCTACTTTATAGATGACAGTTTGAGTTAAAGAAAAGAAAATTCGGATGAGGGAGAATTACAAATTAGTGTAGTACAAAGAAGTATGATTAAATTGTGTTTGTTGTAGGAAAAGTTATCAGAAGTAGAGATGTTCATTTTTATCAAAAAAAATTTGAAAACAATGTGCATGTTCGGATGCTTCTTAGGGAACAGTAAGTTACAGTGCATTGTAAATTACTGTCAACTGGAAGTTGCAGATCACAGCTACCAAAGGTAGTAGTCCTTGTTTGTATCTGTCACAAAAGTATTCAGACTTGTAAGGAAAAGGTGATGAAAGATCTGAGAGTGTCTTCACTTTCAATAATTTAATCCTTGAATGTAATGATTAATGCTAAATTGTATATGGATTCTGACATTGGAATAAATGATATCTAAAATTATTAATAATTTCCCTCTTCATTCGGAAATGCTGGAGAAATCGGGGTCAAATCTCAGAAATGTCTAAGCTAATTGTAAACTTTATGTGCTACGAGACAGGTAATAAAATTGATTGGTAATGTATAATGTATTTAAGAAAATAGCATAAAAACCAGATGGATAATCCTTGTAGATATTGTAAGTAGAAATGAATTCTGCCATAAAATATTAACAACAGAAATAAAATTCTGAATTATATATATCAGGCTTATAAGGCTTAAAGAAATGAATATGTTCAAAGCAAGAAATCCTGTAGCTAGAGATTCTGCTTGTGTGTTTAGTCTGTTAGGGCTGATCTGGTTTTTTACCAACTTCTTGCTGCAGCTCATCTTTCAAGCTTAACTCTTTGCAGTGTACAATTTTTGTTCATGTTTTGTAGGTGTGAACATTTTCGCTCCATCCTCAATAATGATGATGAAATTATAGAAATGAGTGAGTTTTCTTATCCTGTTTACCGAGCCTTCCTGGAATATCTGTATACGGACAACATTAGGCTCCCTCCTGAAGATGCAATAGGTATTTGCCATAAATGGAAATTACTTCAGATTGTTGTTTTTGAAAAGTTCAATCTATGTGTCATTATAGAGTAAGGAAAGCAGAGCTTGCTGATTTTAGTTTCATTAGCACTTAAATCTTGAATTTGGCAGGTGTCAGGAAGAAAGGATTCAGTAGCAGGAAACATGCCCAAGGAGAATGAGTGGTGGGCATGCAATCAGATCAAAGGTGAAAAGTTTTCAGAAAGAACTTGTTGCTCTTATTAATAACTTTCTTTTATTTAGAAAGGCACTAATCCCATCCTGAAAGTTTACTTATTTGAGTAGCTGTAGCGATTTTTGATCTTGAATGAAAAGGGAGCTCTTACCTGCATGAATTCAAGAGGATGTAAGTCAGTAATTTATGTCCAGAATGACAACAAGAGAACAAAACACTTGCATAGTAATAAAATGGTTTCTTTTTTGATAGGTCTGTAGGGGACCTTAAAAAAATGCACACATCATCTAGGGAAAAAAACCAGAGCAAGTCTTTGCTTAATTCAGCCTGAAACAAAAGGGTGATTGAATAATTTGAAAAGCCACTCGTATATTTTGCACCAGAATAGTTAAAGCTGTATAAATTTTCACAGGGCTGCTAGATTTGGCAACATTGTATAGAGAAAACAGACTGAAAAAGCTTTGCCAGCAAACGATCAAACAAGGCATTTGTGAAGAGAATGCCATTGCTCTCCTTTCTGCCGCTGTCAAGTACGAAGCTCAGGTAAGAACTTCTCTTCAGGTAAGCAGTTGTTTTCTGAGAAATGAAGCTGCCTAATGTAAACATGACTGTATTTAACTGATGAGGCATGATTACTGTAACTTCCCTTTCTGGCTTAACAAATGGGTTTTTTCGCCTTTTTAAGCTGTTAAATAAAAATTTTAAAACCCCCAGTTTAGTGTTTTCTTCCTGCCCTTTTGGCTTGCCTCTGTGAGTCAGAGTTCTCCATCTGCTTCCTTCCTTGTCATGTGGCATTGCAGGGCATGGCATGAAAATTTCTCACTGCCATTTACATCTCTGCCTTTGGATTTTGCCCTTTCACTTCCTGAGTTCTCCACCTGATCATTTTGTCTGCTGGTGTCTGGTACAATCATTCTGGTGCTGACTTTTACAGGCAGTGGGAGAAGTCAGCTGTAAAGTCCCTGCATATTTACACTTGTGCTTTTATTTAAAAAATCCACTTTTACAGTACTGTTTACAATGAATTATGCTGACATACAACAAATTACCTATTGTTAATAGTCCCCCCATATCCTGTCATCTGGTCTGCCCTTGGTTCTGGAATGAGTCACTAGCACTCAACCTGTTATCCGTGCTTTTTTGGTAAACACTTTCAAAGATATTTTCCTTTTCTCATCTTTCTAGTGCTGTGATGATTGTGGAAATAACTGTGTGGTGGGTTTTATTATTCAGAAAGTCTGCTTATGTATGTTAGATGTAGGGGACATTGTTATAAATACCTTTCCAATATGGGAGGCAAGTAGAAGAGACTGAAACAAGCACTGCATTAAAAATGTTGCAGTAGTCAGTGCTGTATGGAGACAGCAAACTACAGGAGATGAATTTGTGTAGGAGTTTCAAAGAGGAGACTGGAAGTCACTGAGTTCTGTGCATTGAAAGGGAGGATAATAAGAGATCAGTGGATAGTAAGAGTGCCAGCTGCCAGTTACAAGGCATCTGTAACCCAGGTATCAGAAAACAGAGGGCATGGATGGCTGGGTCAAAAAGGACTTGTGCTTTCAGTGTGCTGTGCTGCTACAAGCCCAGCATAGCAGGGAAGACTACAGGAAGGCATGACCCAATGGTTTGATTCTATTAATAGCAGATTTTTCATTGAAATTGTATTCTTTAGTTTCTCCTAGTATAAGCTTTCCAAAATTTTTGAACATCTTCAAAGCAGTATTTTTAGTTAGTCTGTATGTGGTGAAATAGTTAAATTAGGTGTGTTCTGAAGTAGTAAAACTAGCCTGAACCTGAAAGTAACAGAGTTTGTAAGGCCTGAGACACAATAAAAGGGATTGGCTGGATAACTAAATACATGTTATCCTCCTCTTCCTTTTATGATTCAGTGTTCTGCTCTTTCACAACATGTAACAGTTTAAAACAATTGTCAGATGATGAATTGGTTCACTTGCCCTGGCTGCAGCATGTGCCAAACTGAGGAGTGTATTGTTGCTCTCCTCCCTACACCCACAGCTCAGAAAGGGGTGGAAGTGCAGCAAAGATTTCTTTATCAAAGACATGGGGGTAGTCTCTGTGTAAGGAATTGTGTAATAAAGCAGGATCTTCTAGTGTACTACATTAACTCCTGACTTGAGAACCATGTGCACTGTATCAGGACTTCAATAGAAAACTGCCAAAAGAAGGATTATGAAAGAGGCCTCTTATGTAAGAGGCCTCATATTTTGGAAGTTTGAAAAAATATAATTCCATTTTTTTGTCATTAAATGTGAACACTGCAAGTGAAAGATTATAGTGGTGCAAATTAAATGTAGACTAACTTGACTACTGTATACATCTGTTAGGATTTAAGATGTATGAAAACATTTTTTCCTATCCTCACGAAATACAAACAGTTTCTGCTATAAGTTATTTTAAAGCATATTTCTTATATACACTGTAGCAAAGTTTAGACTAATCATCTTCTATAAAACAGAATAAAAAAGACAGTATTTCTTGAAACTGCAAAAACGAGCGACCAGGATTCTCTATAATCTATTGTCCTCTTCATACCAGCACCAGAAAAATTAGCTGCTGATAGTTTTAGCTAGCATAGAAGTTCACACATTGACTGTAAAGCAGCTCAGGTTCTGCCAGTACCATTTCAGAAGTCTGCTGGAACTTGTGGTGTCACTGTCTTTGCTTGTTTACGTTTTTTATTTCCTCTGATTTTTTTGCTGCTCCTGTTCTCATTCCTTTTCTACTTTACTTTCCCAGTAGTTGTTGATGAGAGATACTTGCTACATGGTATTTTTCTTTAAGGATATCTTGTGCTTCAGTTTACGCTTTAGTTACATCTTAAAACAGGGAGTCTAAGGAAAAGTTTTCAAAAGGATATGCACAAGTAATCTGCTGAGTATCTTTCTATATTAATCCCAGGCTGCAGTGTTTGTATAGTTAACACAGAATCAAATTGGCATGGGTAACTCTTTTTACTGTAACCCTTGAAGAGTTTTATAGTTTATGGATCAATTCTCACTTCCTTGCTGTTGGCTCCAGCTCTGGCTGCAGAAGGTAATTAATTTTTCTTCACAGCAAGTTATTGCATAGGAGCCAACTAAAGGAGACTGAGCCAGTGCATGGAGAGAAGGATTGCCACTGTTGTGAGGAGTTTGAGCGGGAAGAATTTGCTGTGTGCAGTCCTGGTTGTTTGGCTTGATGGCTTGTACCCATCCTGTGCTGAACAGCTGAGTGTCCTCTTACAGTGAGAGCAGGACAAGACACAACCTTGTGTGCTATCTGGGAATCCCATTAGACAGAGGGATACAGTTCCTAGGTTTGCCTTGAAAGACACGTTTCCTAACATGCAGTTTGTGTTCAGCATCATCCCCTTTTTCATCATATTTTGCTTTTATTTCCAGCATGACTAGCAGATCTGCTGTTTTTCACCGGACCACTACTGAATGCAGTGCAGGGAGGTCAAGAAATGAGTTACTGAGGATCTAGTAGTTCTGTTTGGAGCAATTTGATGGTTTCACCTGTTGATAACTTTTCTAATGAAAGTGTAGTATATCTAGTAAATGTGATGGAGTTCTAGAGTTGATTTAGGTGGCTATTCCTGTTCTCTCAAAGTGGGTTTATTGGATAGTTTGTATGAAAAAATTTCATCCTGTCATTTATGATCTCATCAAAAGGATCGGAAGAGGGATTGATAATGGACACAATCTGGTATATTCTCTGCTAACTAAATGACAGATTTGAAACAAAGTAATGTTAATAATTTATCAGTCATTCATATTACAAATTACTCAAATTTGTTCCTAGGACTTGGAAGAATTTTGCTTCAGATTTTGCATAAACCATTTGACTGTTGTTACACAAACTCAAGGCTTTGCAGACATGGACCATGACCTCCTGAAAAACTTCATTAGCAAAGCCAGCAGAGTGGGAGCATTCCGAAATTGAGGTCTGACTACTACCAAGCTGAAGAGCACGTCCTCTTCCCTTCTGGAAATACCTTTCCTTTGGAGAACTCCTCCGTGGTCAGAATGTGCAGTGGTTTGGAAGGAAAGGCTCGGTGTCCATCAGCTTAGGGAGTGTGTAGAAGTCCACTAACATGTAGGCTTTGTTGTAAGGATGGCTACAGTGTCAGTGTGTGGTGACTGTTCATTGCAAACAGCCAGAATTTAACAAAAAAATCTAATGTAGTAACTACCCTTTCCCACCCAAAATCAAGCAAACTAAGCTTGTCATTATCTAGTCTGTCTAATTTTTTTTTTTTTTTTTAAAGAGTCTGTGTTTGGATTTTATGGAACAGTGACCTCTTTGCTGCTAAAACTTTCATAGTGTATTTTTGTCTCAAAACTCAGTTATTATGCCATAATGGGCTTCTTTTTATAATCCAGTGAAGATACAAACTTGTTTTTCTGGACATACGGTAAAATACCGTATGTTGTTCAGGATGAGAAGCTTTCTGGTTTGTTGGAGGGTATGTCTCACTTGGTGTTTATTTGGAGTTAATTTATGAGGAGCTTCAGCAGGATATTACAGGTTTGAGTTCCCAGCACTTTTCTCGTTATTTAGCCAGAATTAAAAGGATCTCCCTTTCCATTACACCAGGCATGTCCCTGGCACCCCAATGGAAGCACTCACCAAGTTTGTCTGGATGTGAACTGTCACGCTGTGAGTTTTACTAAGAAAACCACCTAGTTACAAACCCAAACAAGCTTTCAAGAAAAGGAAGGTCTGCTTGAGGCTTATTTATTCCTGTTTTACTGTCTCTCCTCAGACAGATCAACTTCAGAAAAATGGAGAAAAAGGTGATTTTGAAGTGGTAACTTCAAATTAATTAAATTTTAAGAGTGAACTGACACTATATTCCAAATGGTGATAAAGGTATCTTGTCCAAATATGGCATTTCAGATTCTCCTGTGGTCAGAGCTGTGAGGTGACCACTCCACTTTCCTTTCAGGGCTGTTCAGGAGAGAGGAGATGTCCTCTGGACATGCCTCTCTCCCAGCTCTGATCATTGGTGGCTAAGGTAGAGTAGATGCTTCATTCCTAACTAGCTGAAATGAATTAAGGTGAAAAACCCACTCAGTGCTGCACAGAGAGAGGTTTTCCCCACTACAGAAGATGTGGAATTCATGGAGCATTTACTAATTTTCTAACAGGTAACTGTGAATTAGCCCTGAGAATTTCAAATTTTGACTGAGTGAAGTGACTTCAAGTGCCTTTTGCAGTATTTTACGAATGGGGAAGACAAAAAGCTGGATGATCAGGCTCAGTACACTTAATTATGATTATAAAAGTAGTCATGAAACCTTCCTGCAGGTCCCTGCTGTGCCACAGCATCCTTCCATGACCTGTTCTAATCCTCAAATGTGATTTCTAAGAACTTAATTCCTTTAGATTATCACATCTTTGTGTCTAAGGTGGAAATAGCTGCTCTCTGCGATATTGGAGGCTCGTTTCTCAAACAATCCTGTTCTTTGAGGAAGAGTAGGAGGAAAAAGAGGAAGAGGAGTAGTGAGTAGTACCCCCTTCACCCCAGGCCCTGTGTGTGTGAGTGGAAAGGTGAAGCACACAGGTAGGAGAATTTACTTAGGAAGAGGGTGATGAGCAAGTATTTTAGAAAATGCTGTGGTAAATATTTACTTGTGCTTGAGACATTTGCCTCAGACCCTCACTAGAAATATATTGGATTATCTACTGCTAACAGGCACATTCTGCCACCCCCTCAGTGATGAGTACAACTTCCTCCAGCAGCGTTAAGGCTGTTCTTAGCAGCTGTGTCAGTATTTTGTATTCAAACAGAAGTGGTCAAAACCTTTCCAATACATTATGCAGATTCATCAAAAATACAACTTTGCTGGGGAAGGAGATCAGTTTTGCTTGACACCAGCACAGAGACAGAGGTTACTGCAGACAGTGAAATAGTGTCACAGCAGGGCACAATTTTACTGCCAACCCTGTGTGCTGTAGCCCAGCACTGATCATACCAGTATGGACACAAGGGATTCCATGTAAGCCAAGGCTGCATATCCCTGGGTAAGCCTGAGATGCCAGATTCACCTGCCAGCATTTCCTTAAGGGTAGCAGTGCATGGAACGAGGGCGTACGACCACATCCCAGCCTTGGGGCAGCAGCTGGCACCAGCCCCTGTCCCACCCACCCCAGTGGATCACACAGGCACACATCCAGTCTCAGTGGGAAATGGAACCAGCTGGGCACCTCCACCCCTGCTACTGGCTTGGCAGTGGTCACTCCAGCTTTCCTGAGGTGTGTGTTATGAAAGGTCTCTCCACACGTTTCTGTTGCTTTACTCAGAAGAATCAAACAAAAAACTATAAATGTGAAATGATGGGGGGTTTTTTGACTCAACATCTGATCAGAAACTTTCTCTGGCTCTCTGGGGACACTACTGCATGGAATGATAGCACTGGAGAGGGACACCACTCTCCTCCATTAGCTCAAGTTCATAACAAAGTAGTTGAACAGAGATGCAGCTGCTTGGAACAAGACATTTTTAGCTTAATAGAACCAAGTGTCATATTTTTTTTTCCAATTTACTTCCTGCTCATTATTTCCAACCAACCATACACATTAAGCCTACTTGCAATTTCAGAATGATTGACAAAGCCTGTAATTTTGAGAAAAAGCATCTCTGGACTGAATGAGGGTGATTCTAAAGGTCCAATGTGTCAGTGTTGGCTTTTATTCTGTATCATCTGACCTGGATGTGATAGTGTTACATTCATAGAAACATCTATTTATTTCATTTTTAAAGTTTCATTGCATGTGTTCAAAAAAAAAACAAACACCCTTACTGGCTTAGGTGGTTAAATGTAGGTGCATGGATGTAAGTATGTGCTTGAAACCCAGCCATGGGATATTTTGGAAGAAATTAGGGATGCATTTACTGTGGTGAGATAGATTGCAACAACCTTGTGTTTGTGTATCTTGCAGGTTAAATACTTAATAAAGTATTGTTCTGTTTTAGGATACCAGAGAAAAAGATATTTATTAAAAGTGAAAATTTGGTCAAGCAGAAACTGTGTCTGGGGTTTAAATAAAGAGCAATGTTCCACTTTCCAGAAAGGAGTCTGAAAAGAAAAAAATATTACAGGGGTAGGATCATTTAAAGGTTCTCCTAAGTTACTGAAGCTAAAAGCCAGCACTGCCTTGTCCTCTAGTACCCATCTGTAGAGTTCTGTTACAATGCTTGGTAACTATGTAAACTGCTGTTTTTATGTGATCTGTACACTTTCCACGGGCTTTCCTTGTAAAACAAAGCATTTATTTGCCCCAGGGAGGCAGGATTCATTGGCCACCACCCAATGATGTAGAAAGTTTACAGCCTGAACGTAAATGTTTTTTGTTTCTATACAAGCTTACCTGGTTTAATAGACCATTAATAAAAATGCCATAATATTTAAAGCCGTTTGAGTGGGACTTTTTTCCTTTCTTTTCAGTAAAAATGAAGAAAGTTTGATGCTTGTAGACTGAACTGACTGTATGTGGGGGAAAAAAAGTAAGCCAGATAATATTTCACAGAGGTACCTTGAAGGCTATTTGTATTCTTCAGGAAATCACTGTCACCAGATAACATTTGTAAGCTGGAGAATTTCTTCGAGTGTATTTCCACCTTTCAAAGAAATCAATGCCCTGGTGACTTAAAAAACTGTGATTAATAAAATGGTCCTCGGAACACCAATCAATGTTTCTTTAGCAAATGTATATTAGGACAAGCTTGTTACATTTCAGAATATTTCAGCTTGTACTGTGCACTGATATCACACAGCCATGATCTTCTCCAGATGCTTCACATTTGACACAGGTGTCTTCCTGCAGCCACTCTGTGCCTGAAAATGTGCACTTACACATTCCCTGTGGCTCTTCTGGTACCTGTGAGGAACTTGCTGTTTAGTACAGCCCCTCTGCATGAGCACTGCCTCAGCACAAAATCCTTCACTTGCAAGTCCAAAGGCAGGGAAGAAGAAGTCAGCTTGTATGACATATAAGAACAAACAGTGTTTGGAAACAGTGGACAGCAGGAAAAGATTAAGATATAAAACATCAAATGAAGAGGCTGGGAGTCAGCTCACCCACCTTCACATGGCTACAGAGCCAAGCTGATAGATTCCATTCTCTTAAGCACCAATGGGCAGAAATGGGCCTTTAAAGGATTCAATTTACCTGACCTCATCTTACACCCAGGGCTTCAGCTTTCTACAGAACTTGGTGCATGGTGTTAAGCACCTAAAATGGCCATCACATTTTGTGCCCAGCTTCTGCTGTGATTCCAAACTTTCTTTTTTTCCTGGAACAGTATCAATATTCCAGGCCATTTTTAGTACAGCAAGGTCTCACTCTAAGAAAAGCACTGTCAAAGCCAGTAAGATTTCCATATCTAATAAAAAGCCATTAGTTTCAATATGTATTTATTTGGATAGGTACCAGAGGAAATCACCTAATATAAGAAAATCACTGACTATAAATCCTTTAAAAGCTATTTTATTTATCTTGAAAGGCAAGAAACTGATTAGTTGTATAAAATAATATTGTACATTTGATGTAAAGCCTTCAGTCTGCTTGAACAAAAAAAAAAATACATTGTCACAGTAAAGAAAGAATGAATCTGTTTAGATACTGGACTCTGTATCATCCCTCTCACCAAAGGACTGTAGTAACAGAGGTTACAGTCTGTGCACTCCAATGTTAACATATATCCTTTCTGTAAAACTGCAAAAAGTGAGAAAATAAACATAAGGTACTCTGGAAAGTTCTGTACATTTTTCAGTAAGGAAGTTGAAGCCATACTGAGTCTAAAAATACCCTCAACATTATTTTTAAATTAATTTACAGTTTTTGCTGCTCATAGACTTTTTAGTAGTTCTAGGGTTAGCTTTGAATCAACACAAGAATGGATCTTTTAAAAACTTCCTACTCTAAGTACTCTAGGATCAGCTAAACAATCTGTAAATAAGCTCCCTGGAAGACACCAGTTCAAAACATTTGTGTCATGAATAGCATGCTTTTTTACTGTACCTGTTCTTAATTTAACAAGCTGCAAAAGCTAAAATTCATTAAAATGGGTAATTTTAAAGCAGGACAATTTATTTGCTTATATTTTAATCCACTGGAAATAAAACATGTGCTTTTGTTAATTGGCTATTTTAACAAAACTTTCTTGTTGCAAGAAAAGTTCCAGTATCTGAATCAGTAACTTACAAATACAAAATATAAAAAAAAATATTGGATGGTTTTGTTTGAGTTTTTTTTTTGCTAGTTGCAACCATTCACAAGTTGCCCAATAAACTGCCTTTTCAATAAAGGCAGATGGATTTTCCCAACATGGGTTCACCACGTTCAGGTTTTTGCAGATGCTGCAGTAAGGCCAATGGGGGATGCCCTGTGCTTTTGGAGACCAAGCTGCTCTCACCTAGAGCCCAACTGGAGACACTCAGCTTCCAGCTGTTCCTCCAGCTGTTTGGCTTGGCTACAATTAGCCAAGCCAAATTTGGTGAAAAATTGAAGAAATCAAGAAAATTCTGCATCATTAGAATTTTTTTTTTTCTTTTTTTCTTGTAATACTTGAGATTTCCCAAGGTAGGAAAGGGCACGTCAATTACTCTGCATATGGGAAGAAGTTTCAGCTTCTGGGAAGATTCAGTGTGGGATACTGGGATGAATCTCTATGGGATTCATATTCCATGGAATTCAAACTGAGGGACAGTGTAACTGTCCTCCAAAATGTCACTGGGGTGGGAGCTGGGGAAGCAAAACTACAAAATGTCAAGTGTTGGTTTCAGTAGTAAGGCTGTGAAATGAGTTCACTTTGAATTCAGGTTGTACTCCTGAGGTGAGGCCCTTTCTCTGCAAGGCCCACAGCTGCTGCCCAGTTTAATTTAATGGGAAGTTGATGTGCTAATTATGAACAGAGACAGAAATCTTTGCAGTAATTGGCACACCATTTTCCAAATTTGCAGGTAATGAAAACCTAAAAATCAAATCTAAGAAACAAAATTAGTGCATTTCAAATCATTCTAGCTAACATTTCATCTTTAGACATAAAAAATTCAATCCAATGAGACTGAACTGGCTTAAATCAGTAATGCTGCAACAGGAAATTCAGACACTTTCCAAGACTTTTTAAAAATCCTCAAAAAATATATAAATTAAATTCAGTGGCTTACATTGTATATATGCTACATCATAAGGCAAAGTATCAAGGAAAACATTTAACAATTTAAAAAGTACAAATGCTTTCAACTAGCAGTTTGGAATAAAAAGCAACTAAAAAGCAACTCTATTAATGAAGGCTGTAAAACAAAAACAATCTTAAGAGGGCCGGCAGTGCAGCCCCTGGTCCTGAGAAGAATCTCACTTTTCTTCACTGGCTGAGGTATCATTTCCATCATTCAGCTTCTGCTTTTGCATTCTTGTTCGAGTAGATGCTACAAGAAAACCCAACAACAACAACAACAAAAAAAAAAAAAAAAAAAAAAAAAAAAAAAAAAAANAAAAAAAAAGAAATATTTTCTTCATAATTACTACTTTGGACTGATTATTGGAAAAATTTGTAATGACACAAGGAATAGAAGTACGTTATTGTATTGTAAACAAACCAAATCCCTCATAGTATGGACATCTAATTTTGTACTGTTTCAGCCATTCTTTCTCAATCTTACAGATCTTACAAAATTCCTTCCACCTGTTCACTCCAGTTCTCATTGTCTCTGTCCCCTCAATGTGTCCATTTCCATCCTCTAGGTGGGCAGATGGTGTGTGTCACATCAGGAATCTTGCCTCGTAGCCAGGCAGAAGCTGTGGGCTGAGCAGTGCCCACATCCCAGAGACAGCCTGCCCAGGAATGCCGTTTCCCTTCAGTGGCACACACCAACACCACTGGACACGAGACAGAGCTCTCCTCCTTAACCCCTGCCATAAGTCCACACTGAAACATTTTCCATCTTAAAACAGAGGTGCCTGGATCCACACTCATACCTATCTTGATGAGCAATGTAAGAGTTTTTAATGGGCAAATCTGCTCAGCTGCAGAGCTCAGATTCTCAGAGAGGGAGAATGTCTGGCCAGGCCAAGTGTGCTCCTTCTCATGAGTGGAAAATACAACTCAGATGTGGGGTTGGGGCCGTTTTGCTTTTCATGAGCTAGATTTGAATTTCACTTCAAAACAGAAAAGTGATCCCATAAGATCTGAAAGAAATGCTGACCCACAGTAGAAGAAAAAGCAGTCTCAGACATTTCCCTATAAAAGCAAAGCAACAAAAAACCTACATACAGTTTTCCTGTGTACATATATTTCCATTTTGTAATCTGCATTTTCAAGATTATATACAGGAAGTACAAAAGCTAAGCAAATTATCCAGATCACATCAGTGTTGAACAATGTTTTCATCTGAGGGGGCCCAAGCTCTCTTATCCAAGGCACTTAGTGCTCTACAGATTATGAGAAAAGTAATACTCACTCATTTCTGCAAGCTTTTGTTGGAACTTGGACTCCTGGGGTAGGTGTTTGCTACAGAAAGAAAGCATAAGGTTAAGTTAATAAAAATTAACTTTTTACCTTCATAACCTAAATTTGAAATCAAGGGAGTCACTTTTTGACATCAAAGCATGTTAACTGAGGAGCTTCATGCTTCCATATTTCATCTGATACAGCTGCTAAAGCTCACAAATTAACACAAGATAGGATATCAGGAAGAAGTTAGGATGAAGGCCCTGAGAACCCAACATATGCAAGATCTCTGCAAAGCCCAGGACAACCTCTCACCTTCCATCTGCCTCGTCTGTCCCCTCTATATCGAAGCGCAGCCTCTTCAGTGGCTTCGGGGCAG
The DNA here is from genome assembly GCA_013397555.1 of Urocynchramus pylzowi. Classification (NCBI taxonomy): domain Eukaryota; kingdom Metazoa; phylum Chordata; class Aves; order Passeriformes; family Fringillidae; genus Urocynchramus; species Urocynchramus pylzowi. The sequence goes on along the minus strand of VZRH01007890.1, from coordinate 596,372 downwards.
CAGCGCCTACTTCTGCACTGCGCTTCAGCTGGCACTCACTGTTGCACAACATCTGGTTTATTTTTTGAAACTTTTCAGAAGTCTGAAGTGACAAGAAAATAGGGAAATAATTGCCAATAAATCCTGAAACCACTCCAACTTTCCAGATTATCCACAAAAAATTAGGAGTTCTAAAACTCTGGAGTTTTAAGAACCCTTATCTTGTGCCAAAGCAACTAAAATAAAATGCAGCACATTCTGAAGGTGAAGTCTGGATATCTGAAAGGAGTTAACAGAACTTCCCTGTAATTACTATATTAAATCAGGTACACTCATTGGCCTGCTCTAGAGATTTGTTGCAGGCTATCCCACTCCTCCAAGAGTTACATGCATTTAAGAGCAGACATCAAAGATGTTAAACTCACCCCAAATGATTCTCCAATGGACACCAAAATTCTGCCAAATGAAGAAGAGAAGTTTAAGCTACACTTAACAATGACAGAAGCATCAACTAATCTGCACAGGTTAGCACGAGGCATTAACAAGGTCTCTTCCTCTCTCTCTCTGTGTTAACAGTGCAAATCCATACTGTGCTTTATTGTGTTGAGACATTTCTTTTTGAGCCACTGAATGCTCAATCACAAAATGAACTGAATCACATAGGATAAATGAAATTGTGGCTTGAAAGAATCAGAGGCCCCCATAGTCTGTCCTGTATCAGCAAGAAGACCCTTCAGTGCTGGGTACCCAGACAATCATCCTCTCATCTCTACCTCCAGGTATCTGCTAATCAAAATCATGCAGGACTTCAACATAAAATATACAATAACATTTAAACTTTTGTGTACAGTGGGACTCACTTGATCCTAGTCTGAAAAGCCACTGGAAACTGGTACATTTACTGTCATCCTCATCTGCTAAGAACCAGTAACCAACAGAAATGTTCTGTTCAGCCAGCTAAACAAACATTTTGTTGCAAAAAAGTATTTTCTCTTTAAAGAAGTTGACAAAGCTCATCTGTGTTTTTCAGGAGTGTGATGCAGGGTCAAAGCCAACAACATTTAAGCAACCAGGTCAGGAAACTCCTATTTGGTGGGGGGTAAAAAAAAAAAAAGAGGAAAAAACCAACAAAAAACCTCCTTGAGCACAACAGAAAAGCATTGAATGATGAATAAAGATTCCAAATACAGGAAAAAACTATTAACCAGAAATTATATGATAGCCACAAAGTACTGACAAACTAGACTGCAGTTTTCCAATTTCCTTCCACGAAAATCCCCCAAATACCTTAAATTTAGTCCAAAAAATGCTTGTCAACAACATACCTAGACCGTGGAGTCATCTTTGTGGGTGACTGAAACCCATCAGAGAATTTGTATGGGCTCTTCAGAGGTGAGATGTAGATGTTATTGCCAGCAGGGACACGCCGAGGGGAGTTGGAGAACTGATAAGGACTGCGAGGAATGTGTGGGATTGGTGACAGAGTAGGAGGCTATAAAAATATTAAAAAAATCATAAGGTTTTATTGCCTATATATTTCTAGTCTATTGAATAATGAACAGAGCTAATGGCTTACCCTGCTGGAAGCATACTGCAAAATGTTTGTTTTCAGCTTCTGCATAAACACTAAGTTGTAAAAGACTATGATGGAGTCGTATTGTTCTTCTCTGATAAGAACACGTTTGAAAGTCTGTATAGAGTGAGAAAATCATACACAGATTAAGAAAAAATAACAGGAATGAAAATTTTACATTTGCCAAACTCATAAAGTCAGTCAAAGTCTGTGTTAGATTAAGAGCTAGGATGGCACATGAGTTGTATGCAAGCCATTGTAACTTCTCTAAACTGCTGGGGATTTTTCAATATGTGTTTGAACACCAGCACAAGCACCTATTTCATTAACTGGCACAGCCCCTTGGTGTGAACACAGTTCTAACATTTTCCAAATTTAAGAACAATTTGCTTTCACACACATGTGTCAGAAAGTCTAGACTACTGTGCATGCCTTGGAAGGCTAAAAAACTCATTACTGACCTGATGGGGATAAAATAGTTCTATAGGCTTGGAGACAGGAGTCTGGAGTTTAGCCAAGATCCACAAATACACTATGAGAAATTCTGCTACTGAAATTCTGCTACAGTTCCATTAATTGGTGAGGGTTTTTCTATTGATTTCATTACTGTGCTGTGCAAAAATTTCAGTACACTGAAGTTCCTGTGAAGGAAGGAACTTCTTAATGTTAGAATTAAGCCTGCAACTTTAATACATACACAGCTGTTTGATATATAGCCATACATCTCTGTTTGCTATCAAACTGTGTTTCTGTTGAAAGCTTCTGTAGAAAGTAATCTGCTTCTCTTCCCTTAATGCTCCAAGGAAGTTAGACAACTCATAAAGAAACTTGTGTTACTTTTGAAAATCTTATTAGCTCTAGACATAAATTTTTCATCTAGATTCCAAATACAGTCATAAACCATTATTACGTATTTTTCAAAAGATGGAATGAAATTTGTTTTCTGAGGAGTTACCAAACTATTTATGCAAGATGTTTAAGAGATATTTAGTATTAGAGTCAGTTTTCTCCTCCACAAAATGGAGATGAGTGAAGCAGAAGTTTTCTATTGTATGTTCAAGTGTAGTTGATTTTGATTTCAGGGGAAAATAATTAGTTTTTAAGATTTTTATGGAGGAATAACATTTAAGAACTTCCATACCTCTTGATTTGTGTTGCCAAGCTCCTTGTATGCTGAAACTATCATTTTAAATCGAAGATCTATATTCTTTACTTTGCATATGCCATACATGGAACACATCATGATCTATTAAAGAAACAAGACAATTGAAAATCAATTCAGCTTTTCATTTCAAGTTAAGAAATAACTTTCTTTTACTGATTGTGCTCTATAAACTAGCGGACAACTCAACTTAGAAAGAACTTCCAGAACATAAGTTAACATAATGCTACCTCCATTTCTATGTCACAAACAACTAATTGGAGCTGATAGTACCTTCTCAAACTCCTACCATATTTAGGTAGAATTTTAGGGTAGGATAACAAAAAAAAAATATCAGCCACACATGTTGTCTTCGCAAAGAAAATCACTATACTTTTATGCAAATTATTAGAAATTGTGATCTGTCTTCGTTATTTTGAAAAAAGCTCAAAATGGTATTAGAAGGTGCCATATCAAGTAATCGCCAGTGCTTAAATAACTGAGATGACAGACTTCAGTCTAAACTAAGGCCTCCTTTTAGTGATCAACAGATTAATAAAAACCTCAGAGTACAATCTGTAAAGGCTAAGAACATACAAAGAACATTTTGTTCAGCAGAGTCTTTTTAACTTTTTAAAACTTTTTTTGTCCATGTTACCTGGTCCAGGTGCCTGTCTCTCATTAGCTCATATTCATTTTGCAGTGTGTGCTGGAAGAGGGTCCAGATCAAGGGTTCCAGGTCAGGATGTTCAGAGAGAAGGTGAAGGAACAGGGTATGGAGTCGACGATAGGCCAGTAGATACACTACAGAAACAAAGAAAAATAAACTGAAATTGTTGTAACAGGAGTATACAAAATGAAAGGAATGCAATGAAGGAGGGACAGCATTGTACTGTTCACTGTCTCCAAGAAAAAAAAAAACTACCAGACATCAAGTGAAGGTAGTAGAGCCAGGCTCAAAATAAATGGAAAAGGTTTTCATACAAGAGACAGTGGACAACATGGAAGGCCACACCACACACCACTGCACACGTATGTCTATGTCAATTCAAACAAGCACCTGAAACAGCACAAAAGGTTCAGAAAACTCCCCCAGGTGGGATAAAGATCAAGCCTGGGAAAGCACCAGCCATGTCTGCCCAGCTGTCCAGCTTCACATGACATCTCTTTATGGTCACTGCTGGGAAAAGGATGCTGTGACAGAAGAGCCCTGCATCTGAGCCCATATGGACATTCTTACAGCCAGGACAGGGAAGTTTTCACTTCTAACTCGCAGAGTACACACAGGAACCACCTGCTGGCACCATTTTGTCCTTTCTTCCAGAGGTTTGCCTGGTGTTCACTACAGATTCTACAACAAACTTTTCAGAAATGCTGAGTGCAAAACCCCAGGAAGGATAAAGAGCAAGAGATAACTTTGCAATGTCAGCACATGCAGAAGGAACAAACCTTTCTTGTAGAACAGAGAGAGGGAGGTAGATTTCTGTGGTTTCTGTGTTGGGGGAGTCACAGCAGGTTGAACATCTGGAGGAGATGTAGCACTTAGAGGAGGTCCAGATGCCTTCTTCTTAGGAGATTTCACAGGAGAAAGGTAGCTGGAGGTTCAACATAAATTAAGCATTTAACATCACAGGATGAAGCAATTTCATTATTCAATTCTGTGTGAATAATACTTGCAGGAACTCTTCCCTTTTCCCCATTAGAAGAAATAAATTGGTATTGTGACCTGTTATCCCCAACACCTGATACAGGGACTTGTTTATTCCTAGGCAAGTAATGTAACAGTTTACAATTACATATTTGATAGGGCTGGGGAAAAATATTTCAACATTTGATTTAACTTTCAATGTATAATAAATATCTGCAAATACAATGGTTTAACAAAACTTAAGTACCAAGCTAAGAAGTAAGAAAACAGAATACAGCTGGATTTGAATATTAAGGGCAATATCAATTTCACATTTCCCTAGACCTCAGGCATTCACTTACAGATCTGCAGCAGTGTGGTTATGCTGGAAAGGCATATTGGGAGTAGAAGTGGGTTCAGGCTGATCAGTTTGGCCTTCTCGCTCTTTCGACTGCTTGATAAGATCAAACAGAGGAGACCCCTGGAAAAATGACAGGAATCCTGCATCACACTAAGAACAGACAACAACTCTGAATGAATTTCATTCCTTCTCTAAATCCAACCACCAAAATGTGAACCTCAACAGAAGATTAAAGCTTTGAAGTACTTCAGAACACACATACTTTGCAAGATGAATTTTAACCATTTAACTTTGAGTTATTAAATATATCAAATGCTTTTTTTCCTGTTTCAACAGCAGTCCATTAGATATAGATTAACTGCAGATTTGAGACAGTTGATTAGTTGTATTCTAGAGTCCCTTACTACTTCCTATTAAAGCCATTTCTGAAAAGAGGAGTAATCAATACAAGAAAACACAAAAAAGGTCACATTTCAAAAAACACAGAACAATACAAACAAAAAATCCTTCCAACCACACAAAAAAATCCAAAACTAAACCAACTAAACAACCAACACCCCCAAAAACCCCACCAAAAAACACCTGAAGGAAATCTCAGCCCACTGGTGACTGAAAGTTACTGCTGTACCTACTGTCAATGCATTTTTGCTACAACATCTACCCAATATTTTACATTTAACAATACATAATATATAAAAATATATAAACCACAGTCACTTAACTGCACTGGGGACTATTTAGTCTTTGCAGTATCACGTTCCAGAGCCACCTCTGGAACGAGTTAGGGTGACTCTGGATACTTTAAGTCTCTGCCCTCATGGCCCAAAGCAAAACCTAATTTTGATTTGAGGTTAACTATCAGTACTTTAACCAAGTCCTCTGGAATACATCTGAAACTAAGAGCTCGAGGTAGGAGGTGAGAGAGTAGGAGCAGAGAGAATGTAAGTGGAATGGAGGAGGTTCAGGCTCCTGAACCACATCAGCCCTTCTGCTGATGTTAGTAATAAACAGCAGTCCTGCAGAAACCAAACGTCAGCCTGCTTGCGTGTCACACGCAGAGCAGAGTTATGCTGAGACAGCAAGACTACATGGGAAAATATTTTGACACCATATTTATAAATAAATTTGAAAGCACAGGGTTGATGGCTTCTGTTTGTTTTATTTTCTTTAAACAGGAGACTCATCCTTGAGTTACAATGTTGCCTCTCACCAGTGCAACATCAGAACTCCTGAAGGAACAGAGGAACGTTTGAGTAGTAAATATGTGTCTTCTTGAGAGTGAGAGGCAGGGAAAGCAGTGTCCATAAAACTGAGGATTAAGTGGGCAAAAGCAGACATCCAGCATTTTCCTCAAATGATCTTCCCAAAAGACAGCAGTAACATGTGTCAGCTCATTGCTCTGTACACAATACACTGTTTGATGGTTCCTGGTATGTTTGATCTTCCAAATGCACATTTTTAATATCAAAATGCACTGGCACAGATGACAAATCTATAGCTGTGAAGAGGAGCACAGCAAGCATGTAAAGCATGCAGCATCACCTGGCTGAGGCAATAAGAAATAGCCTAGTAAAACTAGACTACATTTACTAAAATTAAAACTAGCATTAAGACGTTCCTTATTTAGACTTATTCCTTAAAAAATAAAACCTTTTTTTTAAGTGCATCAAATAAAAATTCAGAGTAACAAGATGAGAGTGACAAGATTTACAATTTTTCACACTGCAATTTTTAAATTATGATTTTGGCAAAACTGGAGCTGTTTCATCCATAGCAGAAAAAAAACATCATTTACTGACTCATAACCACATAGTTGTTTCTCCATCATTTCTCAACCAGTTCAGCTCTTGGGCTGGTTTGCATAATTTTTCCCTTCATTTAGGAGTGCACACACTTCTCACTTGTCTCTCAGTGCTGCCCTTGCTGGAAACACAGGCACATGACCTCCATTTCTCATTCTTCTGGCCACTTGACATCTTCCTTTTTTATTGTCCCCACCAGCACTTCACTTTGCTCTGAGGAATCCAAATTTTTTTCCCAGAGCAATCATTGCTGAGATATCTTGACTAAGTGTGAACCCTGCTTCATTCACATCACATTTTAGGGATTAATGACTGGAAAAGTATTGTTTTTAATGAAGGAGAAAAAGGGGTGGATAAAAGGGAATGAATGACAGGTCTAGAAAGAGGAGCAAAAGTTACTATTCTTGATATAGCAGTTGAGACCAGCAGTTCCAGGTCCTCTCTCACCCCTGCTCCAATTTTGCTCACATTATTCCGAGTGTGATTCCATTAGATAAGGTATGGGGACACAGCAGTTTGCTACACACAGAAGGGATCTGCCTATTTCTGCATCATTTCCACTCCTCTTCTACCTGCCAGCCTCAACAACCAGACAACCCCCACATAAGTCAACTAAACCATCAGAAAGCTAACAGAGAAAGCAAACCCAGATTTAAGTCTGCTCGGCACAGAATCACAGAGCCAGAACAAGCAGTAAGAACAGACAGGGCAGCCACACCAGGAAGGCTGGGAGCAGAGCAGAACACAAAGTACAAGATTCTGTGCATTTATTGACAACAACACATTGCATAACCTGATTAGCATGTGGAATTTTATCTGACAGGAATGTACAGAACTGACTGCTGCTTTCCATCAGTTAGCTGGGCTGCCTTCAGCAAGAGGATATTTTTGTGTAGAAACATCTACCCATAGAGCCCGAACAGCAAGATGCAGTGAGTCCAATACATCTCTTTTGCTTCCCATAAATACTAATTGATGCTGTGGTTAAAAAGGTGGCAAGACAAAGAGGGTGCTGCAACCCAGCTGGCCCCAGCAGTGCAGAGCTGCCAGCACCAGTAATGGCAGGGTGTGAGAAAGCCCCATTCAATCCATGTCCCTGGGCAAACCACAGCCTTGTCACCTCTGCTGGCTGCACAAACTTGTCAGCCCTGCGGCCGCACAAGCAGAAAGATTATTTAGCTTTCAGACCTGGTGACCTTTAAAGTGGGTGTTTTCTTGATTACCATGTCCACCTTCCTCTCAGACTTTAGGTGCAGCCCGCTCTGCTCTTTCCCCAGGGACTCCTACCACTCTCACAGGTACCTTTCCAAAAGCATGGCTACATAGTTGGAGAAGTAGGTGCTGCACTGACAAGACTGATGCCTCACAAAAACCTGTGTGTGCCACAACACAGAAACACAAAGAGATGGGTTTTCTCAAGGGTAGCTACTACCCCCATGCTGTAAAACTGATGGGTTTAATTACAGCCATGTCTCCTTTCTTTATACTTAAACACGAAAAACACTTCTACTCCATAAATTCAAAGTGCATTCAGCAGCTTGCAGGGTGTTTCCAAGCTTATCAGGGCAAATTTCAGCTTCAGTCCACAATTTGGTATTCAGCACTCAAATGAGAGAAATACAACATCATTTACCGGGCAATTACCAGTCCTCTAAGTAATAATCACAAAAGAACTTTAACCCCTGGGTCCAGCTTAATCGAACACGAATGTTTATCAGGAACTCGTTTCTAAAGCGATGTTATTCACGCTATCTTTTACAAATTTCATATTGCTTTTTAAAGCTTTTAAGCAGCACTTAAGGTGAACAGGTCACCTCCAATGCACTCCTTTAACATGAAAGGAAATTTGCAATTTTTACGTTAATGTAATGCTCAGTGAGTGATTAATGTTACTAGATGCAGCCACAGAATAAATTTCAGTAATTAAGCAAAATGTTGCTTTTCGTTTGAGACTTCCCTGTGATGGCTACAGGAACCCCATTCTATTAGTGCAAAAAGTGAGAAAGCAAGAAATGAAGACTAAAAATCTATCAGGGTCAAAAGGTCACTGGCATCAGAATGAAGAATAAGACTGAAATTAGACTCAGTTCCCTCTCAAAATACCCAGGGCTAAGTAATTCTCCAAGGCTAAACTCTGTGAATTAAGTGGGGCTTTGTTAAGAGTGGCTTTGCAGGATGCTTCCCTGCAGCAACACCTCTATCACAAGCATCTGCAGTGTTTTTTTCCCCATCTGAAAGCTCCTTTTATGGTAAAAATAGGCAGAATTTATTATTTGCTACTCTTTATTTGGCTACAGTTAAACTACAGGACACACAGGTGCTTCCCTGCTTCCCAATCTTTGTATTGGCTCTATCCCAACTACATGTTTAATTGGACTTTGGTTTCCATGAAAAGATTAAAAACACCCTAAATCCTTATATATGGGGAAGAGCCACCCTGGGATTTGGGTGTATCCACTGACCACAGAGGAAAAGCCCTGAGCAGCTTTACTCTAAACAATGCTATTAGTAGTTCACTAATAAAAACATCTGCTTTTGTCTTTGTTTTCTATATGCTTTATGTTTTTGTTCTTGGCAATAGTTTCCTAATGTATTTTCAGGTTTTAATTATCTGTTCACATTAAATTTTAATGCAGTGTTTAACACTTAACTATGTACATATCTCAGTGCCATGATCCTTTGGGTGCTGGGGGTTTTTTTGCCTCGGGCTTTCTTTTTTACTTTTGCTTCTTTTCAAATTATTAAACCAGTCAATACAACACATAATGGTAAGACACATTCTTCTTCATAATGTCTTAAGAGATGGCAGTGATTTTGCAAGGCAAAACAGAACCAGTTTAGAACTGACAGCTTTGGAATGGAAGTGCAAGGACTGGAACAGCACAAGCTATTTCCAACCCGCTTTCCCAAGGGAGAACTGCATGCCCAGAAAGTTGGCTTTTGCTTGCAACCGTGTTTTCAGAAGTTTCACGTGACAATTAGTTACCAGAATTCTGAAATAATTCAGACCTGCTAAAACAAAGTAGACTTCACAGTCTAAACTGAAATAGTATTGATCATGAAAAAAATCAACAAAATTAAGGATCGTGTCCTAATTTCACACAAGAGCTGTGTTATATAAATTATGTTTGTTTAACAAACTGGGGCTTGTTCTTACAAAATTTGTAAAGAAAAACATTAAAAATGACAGTGTTAATAGTTTTAATTCATTAAAGAATACTGACAGATCTGCTTTTAACTCCATACTGTTTGTGTATGTTTAATACAAGTCCTATTCCTATCCCACTCATCTTGATCATTTAAGAGTCATCCAGCTTTGTGAGGATCTCCTTTTGTCTAGTGATAAAGGAGTTCAAATCTCCCCAGAGAAGGAAAGCCAGGCTGCCACAGCCTGAATATACATCTTACACTTTGTTGCTTTAAATGATGCTGCAAATCCATTCTCCTGACGGCCTTGCAATAATCTCCTCTTCCTTGGAAGTCTCTGGAAAGACCTGGCAAATCTTGTTAGAAGTCAAACATTATTTCAGAATAATCAATACCACACCTTTCAGCCCCTCCTCTCCTGAAATTACTTTTCACCAACAAAGACCAATTAACCAATTCTCTATGATTTAGAGCATCTCTTATCGAAGGTCCATGGGACCCACCTCACTCTACAAGAGCATCATGAAAATACCCTTCCTAGCAATGCAGAAGGAATTATGTGAAAACGCTTTTTAACCATAAAGATGACAGACCTTCTGTCAACATAGTGACTAAAACTATTGGTTATGTTCAAAAATATGACACAAATCAGTGATAATGCTTTGCAAATAGGGAACTTCTGACACAGTTACTGGTTTGTGGCTCTGCAACCAATCACCAGCTGAATACTGAAGGGAAAAAACAAACCTTGGTCATTAGTACTGCTCCTGTTTGCCAAGCCTGTGAGACTAACATTTTAAAAATCACTTTGAAAGGAATTTTGAAAGACAGTCTACAAGCAGAAGTATGCTTTTATACAACTGTTTTGTTTACACTGCCCAGGATGACCCTGGGCAGGCTGCTACTACACGGTTTGCAGCTCTTCAGCAGTTTTTCTCTTCGATTCACACAAATGCACATGCAGCTACACAAAGCACTACAAAATACAATAACCCTTGCTTTTTTTGCTGAACATTATCCAAGAAAATATTATTTTAGGCATATTTGCCCTACGTTTTTTCCCTGAAAATAATTGCTATGAGCATCTTCCAGAGGGATCTGTGTTCTGCACTGGCAGTGCTGCTGTAGAAGCGATCTGTGTCTGAAGTAATTAGCAAGTTTGTTATCTAGCTCCCAGGGCAGCCAGGCTTCAGTGTGACTAATTCTTGGATAAATCTCAAGATTTTTGGGCAAAAGCCAAAGGTCTCAAGGACAACTGAATCAATACCAGTTTCCTGCCACTATCTGCACAGGAAGTTGTGTACCATAAACTGAAGCCCACCTGATGTGAACCACTTGACTGTTGGAAATGACAATGTATCAAGAAAAAAATCTCAAGATTGAAAATTTTTCCAACAGCTTTAAGTTGTGAAAAATCTACAGGGTGTAAAGATTTTCAGCACAGGAAGTAGAGGAGAGATGCTTTAAGGGACCATTATGTTAATTAACATCACACAGTACTAGAAATAACAGTTCTATAGTTATTCCTATGCAGGAAAATTCTTACACTGGGGAGCAAAATAGCACTCAAGCACTTTCTTCAGAGGAACTTCTGAGTCACAAAATGCCTATCTTGGTAAAGACAACTTATTTACATAATTACTATCGTAACAATCAAATTGTCATAGTATTGCATCACATTTTCTATCAGTTTAATTTACACAGTCCCAGTCCCGAGAACAAGAACTGAGAGCAGTTCTGGAAAATATTTTTACAAGTACAAGTGGAAACATGACAATGAAGTGCCTCTGAGACTTTCAGTTAAAGCCCATGATTCAGTTTCAAGTTTAGTGCTCTTTCCAATTTCTCATTAGCTGGACAAATTTAGGTACAATGTACCATAAACAATTCTCTTAACGACCTAAAAGCAATAAGTGTGCCAAGAAACTTTGTAGACAGCAGTTTTTGAGAGAGCAGGAGAATATCTTTTAGCAATGTAACCAAGAAGTCAACCAATTACAGATTGAGCAAAAGGATAACAGATAACCTGCAGAGGATGTGACCAAGCTGCATGCATAGAAAGAGCAACTCCCAGAAAAGTTAATACCAGGTAGGGGTTGTTACATGTCTTCAAACCATTAAGAGCAGACTGCTTGTGATATTTAAAAGAAAAAAAGGACTATAAATATCTTGCATTGCACTTCATATAATCTAGAAGAGAAAAATGGCACAAATTGGAGTTCCAAAACCAATATGCCATGTTTTGTAAGAAAACATGAGAACATGAGCATGAAAACCATTTTATGTCGTGGATTTATCAACCAATTGTGGAAAACATTTTAACATGAAGAAAATTAGACATGACAAAGAGGAAAAACCTGAAGCTGTAACAAAACTATCCATGTCACAACATTTTGGCCAGAAACCCACGCTCTGAGAAGAGTTTTGATCTTAATTTAAGCCAATACTTGTATGACTATCATTATGAGGTATCTCAAGCTCAGTTGTCTATACCCTGGTATGAGCTCAAGGCAGACAAGACCTGGCAGCCACCCTGCTGTGCCTGACTTTTGAAGCAGAAGCATATGCAGAGCTTCTGAGTGCTCAGTTAGCAGAATTTAAGAAGATATTTCCAATGAAGCATTTCTGCCTCACAAGCAGTTATGTAACGATCAGTCAAAATATAACATAACAGAGGTAAGGAAGGAAGGAATTAATCTGGAAATCAGATTAACAAGAGAATCTTAAAAAAGGTCTTGGGCTATTATTTAGAGTTCATTAAAAAACAAAACAAAACATTCTTCCCAAACTAAAAATAAATAATTGATTTTTGACAGTGTGATACAAGATAGTATAAAACTAGAAATACCCTGAACTTTTCTATAACTTGTCTTATCAGACCTGAAACAAAAACTTGGAGAGCACTGGTACCTTTTTTTTTTTTCTGTCACACCTGTTCCATACTCACTTTTTAGTAATTGTATACATCTATTAATTTATCAATTACTATGTGTTTTTCCACTCTGCTTTCTCTCAAAGTGTTGCAGCTAATTCTGAGGCAGATCACGGAATGAGTTGGGGTTGGAAGGGACCTTAAAGGTCACTGAGTCCAACCTCCTGCCATGGGCAGGGACATCTTCCACTAGAGCAGGTTCCTCAGAGCCACATCCAGCCTGACCTTGAACACTTCCAGAAATGGGATATTCACAGCTTTGCTGAGCAACCTGTGCCAGTGCTTCTACCCTCACAGTAAAGAATTTCTGACTAATATCTACTCTAAACCCAGCCTCTTTCCGTTTAAAGCCATTTTCCTTGTCCTGTCACTACATGTCCTTGTTAAAAGGGATAAAAGATACCACAGAGCTTTCTGCTAAAAAAGAAGAAAAGAAAAAGGTTCTGATCTCCTTACCACCCCAACTATTTTCTGTTTATTTCTTCACTTCCCACCACTCATCTTAAGGGCAATTTCACAAATCTACAGCATTAGTTGGCTTCCATAGCTACAAACTGTAAATTTGTGTAACCATAGGAGAAACAATGCAAGAATTACTATGTCAGCAGAATTACTAGGTCAGTATTAGTTTTGCATAGATCTGAAGCAGAGAAGCAATTGTAACTATTATGACCAAATGTAAGAGTATCCCTTAGCAAATGATAGGAGTCAGAAGTACCTTACACTAAAACATGGAATATTTGGAATATCCATATACATGGAATATACATGAAGTTATTCGAGGATCCTTTAAAAGAAGACTAAATAAACCTTAAAAAAATGCAATATAGTCACTACATGGGTGTTGTAAGACCAAAAAATGTAGCTGAACTGGGAAAGAAGGGCAAAACCAATAAAAAGGTGCAAAAACAATCTAAACAATTTATCTAACATCTAAGCAAATGTGTGGATGTGGTAAATGCAGACCACACTTGGACCACATCAACATCTGCAAGAAGTCTGAGCTCACATTTCTGCAAACTAGGCCAGTACTATTTTTCAGAAAATAATGTAAGACATGATATTCAGTGCCTTTTCTCATGGCCACACAAGAATCTTTTGTGAAGACTGATCAGTGATGGACAGCTCAAGCTCTGGAAAAACACACTGGAAGGTGCAACATTTCCCCTTTGGATATTTAGAGCAAAATCATGTGGGATATTAGAGAACTACAGAATGGTTAAGGTTGGAAGGGAACATAGTGGGGCACCTGGTCCAACCCCCTTGTTCCAGCAGGGTGTTTAAAGCCCAGTGCATTTCTATTTGGATGCATTTACAGGGATCTAAAGAAAACATCATTTATCTTCTTCAAAGTTTAAACTCTACAGCTATAAAAAAATAAAGATTGTGTTTGGTTGGGTTTTTTCCAAAACACCACAAACCAGATTCACCACCCCCCTTCACATTTGAGTAGCACCAGTGCAGAAACCTCCCTCCCCACAGGAAACCTTTGTGCTACACATCTATGCAGTGAAGGACCCATACTCAGCATCCCACCTGCAGCCCCTTTGCCCACTCATTGCAGAACCTGAAGCCAGAATTTGGGTTGGAGGCTTTGTGCAAGACCCATGAGGGCAACCAGTTGCCTCAGAGAGGCTCTACAAAAGCCATGTTGAGAAGTACACACCCAGCTGGAAACTAAAAAGCCAAATCTTGCCAAGGCACAGGAATGTGGGTCTTGGGCCTTCATAAAGATAATGAGGAAGCCAAGCCTCCTTTCAAAATTACATGTCAAAAGCAAGGATTTGAAAGACTGTCAAGACTTTTGATGCCCCTCTTTTATTTTTTGGTGCTCAGATTCTCCTGAGCAGGGAATGGATTTAAAATCAAGAAAATTTCATGCCCTCTGCACTCTCCTTCCTCTGTACAACACTTGCTCCTTTTAATTATATGACCTTGGCATATAATTAAAAACTGCACGTACATAGAAAGAACTTATGAGACTCTCCCTGAAGCAATAAATCAATGACATTAGGCAATACATGAAGAGTACATATCAATAAAGCAGTAAAACTGACTTAGGTGATGAGGTACATTCAATTACTAAATGATCAATTTCCCCCATCTCAATAAATTACAAATATCCTGCTAGAAAACACAAATGAAAAATGTGAAATCCTTCAATAACAATGTGCTTTTCTATCAAAGCTCTGCATTCTTATTGTGAGAAACTCTTGGTCATTTGTAAACAAAGCAAAACCCAAGTTCAATGTTTCTGAGGCAACCACTATGCTTTGCATCCTAATTTAATTCAAGTCTTTTAATCCTAGTTTTTCTCCCCTAAATTTAAGGAAAGCTTAATCAGCTTCTTAAAACTTTTCTTTTACTTCAGTCAGCCTTTTTGGAAGAAATTTCATTGAAACATATTCCTCCAGAAACCCTACATTTTGCCAGTATTTTCCAACAAAAGCATTTTGAACTCTCTCTGCTAGTACTACCAACCTGGTTGTAACATCTCTTTTAGCAATTTCAAAACAGGAGCTCACCAAGCAGTGTTTTAAAAGGCATCATATGCCCATTTTAAGTCTTGACCACTTCATGAACTGTCATTGTGCATGACTTAATCAAAGTATTTCACCTCTGTTTTACTGAAGTTACAATCGACCACATTGAACTTGTTACTGTTTACTTCCTGTGGGGTAAACAAATGCAGGAAGGTTGTGATGACTGGAAAGATATCCTCTCCTGACAAGGGATTTTAAAGTGCTGAGCTTATAGAAACCCCCCCACCAAAATGTTTCCCTTTAGCTCTCAAGCTGCAGAGTGTGTAAAGGTCTCACATTACGTAGACAATAATGCAATCACAAGTTCTGTTTAATTTTACAGCTTCTCATATTTGCTCTAGAAAAAAGAAAACTGAACTGAGCTCAGCCATTTCTCTCAAACTTGCCTCTCACATACTTTCACATGAGATTAAGAAGTCATAACTGTCATAGATCTAGGTTGCATTTTAATCAGGATTACCTGCCTGCCTCAGAAAGTATAAAGAATAAAAGGAACACTTAAAGACACAAGCTGACCTTGAGATTTCACCACATTGTTTCTGGTAAAGAAACAGACCATTTTCACACTGACTTAGGTATATACACTTAAGTTTATCTGTGCATCTATATATACACTCCTGATGTTTCAGAGAAAGATGGACAAAGAACACATGGAAACAGTTGTCAAATTTAAAGGAGTTACTTTGATTTGAATGCACTTTTACTCTGCTATCTTTACTTTCACTGTAAGCAAAATGCTTTTGGTTAGTGTGGGATCTGTTATGGGCAGCTCCTCTGCCTTCACCACAAACATACTGGTGTCAAACCCATGGAGAAATCAAAACCCAAAGTGAGCCCACAAGCACAGCAGAATAGCAGTCAGAAGCCTTACATATAAATGACTTGTTAAAGAAGCTCATACAAGGCACATCAACTAAGATATTTCAATCCAGTAGGAATTCTGCTATGTAGATGTCCGTATTTTTTTTTCCTAAGTATCTAACAGGTTCTTTATTTGTCATTCAGTGGGAATTTTCTATAGCTACTCTGAAGCATAGACACCAATGGCTGAGCTACAGTGAAAACAAAACAGGTTTTATAATTTACCTCCAAGGAAATAAGAGGCTGTGAATTAATGCATTTCTGAGGTTAGACCCACAAATGACAATCTCAACCTGAATCCATCTCCCTGCTACCTGACTCTTATTTTGTCCATTTTTATAACTGTAGGTGATATGAGGTACCTGTAGCATATTTATTTGTCTGTGATTTTCTAACTCTCTAGACTGGTTGGCTTGACACAATGAAAACAAAAACCAACATCAAGAGTGAAAACAGTTGGTCCAAAGCATCCAACACCCTTAAGTCAGTAAGAAAACTTACAGCATCTTCAATGCACTCTGGATCAGATATTTGCCTAGAAAGCTGTCATCCTTTATCACCCCATCAATCTTATGTAAGAAAGCATGACTATGCATATTATGTCTGTATTACTGCTCATTTTTATCCCTCCTTTGGAAAAATCAATTAGGCATGCATGGCTCTCTTTTAATACATTATAAATATCATTATTCCAAACAGTTTACATGAAAATAAATTACAGGGTAGTAGACCAGGAGCACAGATCTCACTCTTGAGTTTAGCTGAGGCTTTTAAACCTCACACCGCCAAACATTGGGCTAATGTCTGGCCAAGAGTCAAAACAATACAGATTTGAAAGCCTCCAAGTTGAACATTGCCACAACACCTCCAGCACAGTTTCACCACTGGCTTAAATCAGTTTAAGCACGATGGTGCTTCTCCAAGTTACACATCCACACGTTTTGCCTCATCCCTTGCTTTAGCATTAGCACAGCTATGACCGCAAATTATGTATTTGTTAGGATTAGTTTTAAAGCAATTAGCTGTCCTCATTTGCTGACTGCATAAGTACACACAGCACAAGGGAAGAAGCAGAGAGGCTTAAATGGACTTAGAGCAGTAGGATTACTTCAAGCAACAGCCCACAATTAAACTGTTTAAATCAACCATAAAAAACTGTATCAGAACCCAAGGAATTCAAGAAGTACAGAGAAAGTTAAGGGAATATTTGTGAGCAGAAGTAGGACCTTTGTGATCCTTCCACAACAACAGGTACCTCATACCTACTAAACCACCACAGACAACAGCTGAAGAAGCCTGGCAAAACCCAGAGGCTCGAGCAAGGAGTGTGCAGAACACTGTAGGCTGCACAACACTATTTGGAGCTTCCTCTACCACCTCCATTAGAGAAGCAAAGTACTATTGCAAGGATATCTCACCAGGAAGTGCAGCACAAAGCTTCTGTTCTCAGCGCAGTGCCTTTTTCTGAGGCTAAATACATTACCACAGAATCACAGAATGGTTTGGGTTGAAAAGGACTTTAAAGATCATCTAGTTCCAAAACACCTTTGCCTAGACCAGGTGGCTCAAAGCCCCATCCCCCCATGGGCTTGAATACTTCCACAGGCGGAGCACCTTTCTTTCAGAGGACCCACTCCCTTACGGCAAAGGATAAGAATCCCTCATAACAAGAGCACTTGATCAGGGCATGAGATGTGGGTTCCAGCCTCCCCTCTCCTGCCAGGGTCAAACTAATGTCTCCCAGAAAAACACCTTGCCACATCCAGGAAGGTTATTAAAAGAGATTCAATTAAAATTGATAATTTATGCTTTGCATTTGAGATCATGCAATTTCTCCAAGATTGCAGCAGAAAAAAATTTAATTATCACATGAGAAGCATGACCTTTGTCCATTCTCCAAAGTTTTGACATTTTCTTTCTTATGATCTAGGTATTAGCTGATTGCCACATTGAAAAAGCAACTGCTAAATGTGGTCAACAGTATAGTAAAATGGTTCATAAAGTACCAAATTGGTTCCATAAAACTTCAGGATACAAGCTGGAAGGAAAAAGCAGTTGTAAGGGAAAGTCAGCTGAAGTATTTGTAATTGCTGTTTAGCAGTATTAATGATACGCTAAATAATCATTTAAGTGATCTTATCATGCAGAATTTAAAGAGGTTATTTGCTGACTTACACATTTAGAAAGTAATAGTTCTTCACATTAATCAAGCCCAAGTTCTGCTTTTTGGCAGCAGTTTTCCCCTGACAAGCATTTTCATGTCAGTATTTATCTAAACTAATTAGCTTACCAGCTTGAATAATTCTTATGAAACCTTTCTTCCCCCCTTAACTTCTTACATTCCGGTTTTGTGAAGGAAACCAAATTAATATCATGGGGTTTTGCTTTTTCTAAACAGTATGAACTCACACAGATCTTACTGAATGACTATGGCAAATTCTTTCAATAACTTCATAATATTATACTTTATAAAAAGCAGTATAGGAATGTGACTGTGGGCTTCGTGCTACATCTGACAAATAGAGGTTAAAATCCTCTATAAGTAAAGTCAGAGGCCTCCATTTGGCCAAAACTGAAAGAGGCTGTGAACACTGGCTGCAGTATTTGCAAGTAATTTGGCATGAAAATAAAACATCTTCAAGAACCAGTGCAGTAACACCAATAATCCTGACATAGAAACAGACTACCTTAATCCTGCCCAGAAAACATATGTTGGGTAAAATCTTACCCTAAAGATATGAAAAATAGTTTGCAATTGCTTTAGAACGACAGATGTTCTTCTACAAGTTCTGTTACCCCGACCATTTCACCCCCTATGCTTGGAAGAGTTTCCAAAATAACAGATGAGGCTTCTTCTTTCCAATAATTTCTAATGTTTGCTTACTACAGCAAGTGATCTTTAAATTTATTTTAGGTTTTCTTAAAACAGTAATGTTCTGCACTTGAATAGTATTTTGAGTGAAAAAAAATTAAGCCATTGAACATCTGGCAAATTTCTGCCAACTCAAACTTTGAATTTTTAATCCTGGGGCTTAGAAAGTATAAGAATGAGTAGAGCCAGAACTTGCCACAGTGTTTGGGAAAGGCATTTAACTTATTTCCTGTATCTACAGCAGACAGAAATTTCAAGTATTGATGTTATTTCAATCACGTTTGCAGAGTAACTGAAAAAACACTTTTTTTAAGTTAGAAAAAAATGCAAAAGAAAGTTTAGGAACTCAGGTTTGTTCTAGTTAAGGCATTTCTCTTCCTACCTAACATTTTAGAGATTCCTTTCCTGCTATTCCTATCCACTGAAAATCATGCTGTTAAGATTGCTTATAGTCTTTTTTCCATTTTCCTTCCCTCTGAAGAACATCAACATCCACTTTTCAAGCTTTTAATCTCTATGATCCTTTCCTTCGCTGTTTAGTCCATCCCTTTTAAACCAATCAATCCACAGATAAAAGCTCGGAAAGATTTCATCGTTTATCTACCCTCTACTAGCCTACCATGAGATCAACTAGACTTACACCATCAACCCAAGAGTAGAGGGGGGAAAAAAAGTACTCTAGCATCCTAAAAACTCATACCAAAGGAGAGAAATTGTTTCCTCTATCTACAAGAAAGAGAGAAGCAGTTGTGTCTCTTGTAAAGGAAACTTGAAACAATTTCAAAGAGGGAAGAGAAGCATTTCAAATGCACGAGAAGAAAGTAGACTGGAATTTTATTCTGAGCTTCCTTTTCCCTTTTAAAGCAATTACACAATCAACTTTTACTTGTAATTTGTATGTGTGATTTCATATGCGTTAAGCTAACTAGCTCCTTGACATGGAGGAGCCTTTAACTGCCTCTGCAACAGTTGGAAGGGATTAGGCTGGCTAGATAAAAATACTCCGTTCATCCTAAGTTTTGTAATGCTCATTTGAAGACTTGCCTGCCACACCAACACAAAAAAGGAAAATTTTCAGTGCCATAACAGCATCACTGCATCTGCATTGGTGGAGACCAGCTCTGCATTTTGTTACAGCAGCAAGCCACTTCTCAAAAGCAGTCAGAGTGACTTCAGGGTGGCTGAGCAGGCAGCCCCAAATGACAGCTGAGAAGGTCAAAATACCCAGCCCTGCTTCCTCTATACCTATTTTTCCAGAGACTTATGGAGGTGAAACAAATGAAGTCTCTTAATAGATCCTTTTGCTTGGCTGGAATCTAATCTAAAAATACAAAATTTTAATCTGTCTATATTTTTGTCACATTCAGTAGCCACTGTAATTATCTCAAGCTGATATTTAACAGAGGGTTCTCCATCCAAGGGCTTCCAACTATATTTAGCAATCAAGACAACCTCACATCCCAGTGTGGAAGTGAACGATCTCTTATGTGGAGGGAAACTTGAGGACCAAGTCATAGAAAACTCTGCCAGGATTGGAACAGAAAATCTGTGGCACAGCCAAAAAGATTTCCTGGCTCTCAGCCCTACTTCTCAACCATACCAAATTCCTGCCAGTACATACACATGCTCAAAGAGATACTCCAGTAAATAGATCAAAAAAAAGCTAAAATCCACTAAAAAACCTAGATAAATAACAATACTTAGGTCAAAGAAAATATTATCCTGCCAGGGCTTGTCTTCCCTGCACCAGACAGCACAGGTTCTTCTGCATAAGACTGCTTAACCCAAGTGAGAACAAATGCCTGTACCATGACACAGGTGTGCCTCTAAAAGCAGTAACAGTAGTTACTGAATAATGGTCTTACACAGACCATTTTGTGCACCTGACAACCCTCATTTAACAGGGCATACTCTGGCCTTGGAAACACTGTAAGAATTTATTACAATGCTATTCATTGTGAAATTGCTTTTTCCCCCTCTAAAAAACTTTCAGCATTAGCATTGGCACAGACTGAATGCAGTACATTAGACAAGTTCAAATGCATTTCACCTTTGACCACAACTTTGGTTTAATTCCAGCTCTAAAGGTGAGGGTACCACCAGAGAAACGTACAACACTGGTCAGCACAACTCCAAAAGCTTGGAAAGCCTTCAAATACTTGTTTTATTTCAGTGAAATGGTTTTTGCCACTCGACTTGGACTTCTGAATTTAAGGGATTCTGCCCCCTGTGTCCTAAATGACAGCAAGTAATCAACTCTGTGGCATCTTGGGGAAGAAGGAACAGTGTCCTACAGCCACCCTCCTAGAACACTGCTAAGGTTATAGGCACTTTTCCTTCTGAACCCCTGTGGTGGAGCAGGTTTGCCACACAAATCCAAAATCACTTAAATAGGTATCTAAACTCAGAGAAGCAGAGTTATGTGGTAACTGCCCGAAGCAGTGCAAAAATCTTGCTCGCTGCTGAAGTGAGAGATGATTTCAAGCATCTCATCAGCTCCTGGCTTTAAGGAGCCCATTTTTACTCTGCCTTTGGTGCCTTTTCAAGAGCCACAGAAGCCTGTTGATGGAAATGCAGGCTTTGCTCATATAGCACTAGCAACAAATGGCAGGTCCTAACTCATTCCCATCTCTGATGCAGAAAGGCAGACAGATTCACATATGCATTTCCCTGCAGCAATAGCATTGTTTCCTTTGGAGACAAAAACCCCCTCAAGTGTACAAGGCCCGCCCTGCAGCTGCTTCCTCCTGCCTACCCCCTCCTTCCCATCCTAAAGGAAAATGGCCTGTGGTGAAGGAGTATAAGCAGAGCCATTACCCTGTCAATTCTTCTTCCATAACTGTTAACCTTCTTAAAATTTAAGGTGTTGGGGGCTACTAAAGTCTTTTCTTTCTTTGTGCCTGTCGGCACAAAGCCCAACATCTTAAAACATGATCCCGTGCAAGGAGAGTGTGCAAAATGAGGCTTCCCCCCTGCTCATGCTGGAGCCTGGCCAGAAGGGAAGCCACTCCTGACTCCCAGCTGCTCCCAGTGCACTAACACAGGTTCTTCAGCTTGGACAAGCTCACAGAAATTAGAACACTGCTTGGTAACAATCAGTTACATCAAAATTAAGAACGTGGATATACAATTCCCCTTTGCCATTCACACTTTTACACTAAAAGTACTCAGACTGGCTGCTCAGTCGTAACTCTCCTCGCTGAAACAAGAAGGGAAGGAAAAGCCTGTCAATACAGGGGTTTCACATTTTCATCTGCAGGTGGAAAAACCCTGCAGCTGAATGCTGTTTCTGGACATACACAAATATCACTTAGGTCATCAATTAGTGGAAAGTGCATGGACTGTACTGCACCAGAAGGGTTCAGGGGCAACACAGTCCTAATGACAGCACAACCATACGCATAAAGCCCTAAAATAGGCTCTGAGTAGTATCCACGCTTGTAACAAGGGCAACAACAAGGAGCCACAGCAAGGCAGGAGCTCTGACAGATAGAGCAAAGGCTGAGGATGCATCTTCACCACTCCTTTAAAGCACATTTATAGTGGTAAAACGGACCAGACATCCCACCCTGCCTCTGTGCCCTCACACCTTTGTCAAAACGCCAAATCAAGTTCTAATCAGTGAGATACACACTCATTGCCATTAGTTTTTCTCCCTAAACATGAATTAATGCTTGAGGCTTTGACCTGTGACACCAAATTTCTGTACTGCAGGGATTTTCATTCCAGTAACTGAGCCTGCCCCACAGAGTCTTCACATGCAAAACAAAGTTGAAGCAGTAAAACTGAGAGCAGAGCTCCTGTGACCTGATGCAGAACATTTGCAGGAAAACCCTTCTTTTACCATGCAAAGTTGCCAGGAACAGAAGCAAAATTTAGTGTGTGATGACTGCTTTTGTGAGAAAAGCCAGGAAAACCTTTATGCTAAGGTACATGTTAAGTTGGACGTGAGAGATTCTGCCAAGCTCACATTTGCACTTCCGACTGACTTAGAAGTCCAAGATGCACTATGCTTTACATTTAAGCATGGATTTCAATAGTCAAAAAGGTTTCTTGTGGTTATAGCCTGTTGAAGTTAAACTGCTTGATTTCACCTCAAAATCAAGGTAAAAATGTTTCACAGAAGACTATAAAGAAAACTTGAAATAAAATGAGCAAGACCCACTTTTGCATGTTTCTGAATTTCGTCTGACGTACCTTACGCTAAGAAACTGTGCCAGAACCCTGTGAAGCGCTATTATTTACTCTCCTTCACAGCAGACTAGAAAGGTTTTGCCCAGAGCCTTGCTTAGGTGCAACTGATTAAAACACAGTTCAAAAGAACCATGCCACCCAGCCAGATATAAAGAGATTTGTTATTCTAAGATTTAGAAATAGACTGGGTTTGATGCCAGAAGTGAGTCTATCCAAGTTGTTGTTTAATAAATGAGTCTGTCTAAACTGAGATTTATCTCATATCTACCCCTAAAGGCAGTAAGAGCTGCTTTTTTTTAATATTTACTTAACAATGTAATTAGTTACAACATGTTTTTGTTTCAATTATTAGTGACTAATGGGAGTATTTTGTGCATATGTGGTAACTGTCCTCCTTGAAATTACCAGAACCAATTGCACAGTACACTATATGCATTTTGTTGTATTAATTCTGTGCTTACATAGTCCAAAGAATGCTTTCTGCATCACAACATTTCAACAAACCGCTGGAGTCAAATTTTTTTTAAAAAAGAACCACCTTTCTGATTAGAAATAAAGCTTGGGGTGTGCCTCCTAACATGGAACAAGTTTAAAAAAAAATCTCTCCTCCCACTGCAACACATCTCAGTCCTGTGAATATGCAAAAGCAACCCTCTCTTTTTCAGTAATTATTTGGTGCAGTTATTTAATTACCTATCAATTTTACTTTGTACCTCTTGAGGTTTGTACTGGTGTATTGGGGGAATTTAGACAGAACCACTCAGCTGATTTCTGGTGATGAATGTGTTCCCTATTACAAGCAAAGCTATTAACAAAAGGCACAATGTTAGTTCAATCCTATATAAAATCCCACAATTACTACTATCGCCAAAGAAAAACAGGAACTCAAGGGCATGAAAGTTATTTAGACACTGCAGAGTCTCGTCATAACTGAAGAGAAAGGCTTCCAGACCCCAGCAACCCTGACAAAGGACCTCTCAGGGAGCATGGAAAGAGTTAAGAAGCAGCTGCAGCACTCTACAAGCAAGGTACAGCAGAGACAGGGGAAGGCAAACAAACCAAACTGAAACCATTCTTCTGCGCCCAGCCTCTTCTTCCTGTGATGTCATGCTACAAATTGCCCCGGCACTCTGCTCTGCTCTCCAGAAGGAGCTGGGCTGGCAAGAGCTGCCGAGGGCTGCGGGCTGCAGGAACAAACACGCTCTGGAATTCGGCTTCTGCCCCGGCAGGCAGCTCCCTTCTGCTTCTGCTTCCCGCCCCATGGGGCCAGCCAGCGAGCCGACAAACTTGCTGGATAGAAAGAAGGGAGAGGGGGAAATGCAAGTGCCGACACTTCGCAGCGTCCAGGAAATCGTTTCCTAAAGCACACTCTCCCAGTAAATTCGGATGGACACGGCTTTGCTGTCACAATCTGCAGCCAAGAGTAAGGCAGAAAGTCCTACAATGGCTTCATTGAATCGAGG
Organism: Urocynchramus pylzowi; assembly: GCA_013397555.1. NCBI lineage: Eukaryota > Metazoa > Chordata > Aves > Passeriformes > Fringillidae > Urocynchramus > Urocynchramus pylzowi. The sequence goes on along the minus strand of VZRH01007890.1, from coordinate 571,877 downwards.
CGGGAAATGGAACTAAGCAAGCTTTGGGGTGACCTCATCTGCCACAAATGATGTGTTTTCTGACTTTTGCAGACTGGCTATGTGATTACAAATAGCACTCGGCAGAGAAGAGAGACTTCCTGGTGATTTCAGCTGGAGATGTACTCCCCTGCCACAGAGCTCACCTTCCTTCCCTGAAGCTTCACAGCATAACAAACTTGCCAAAGCACATCGTTCAAATACATCTGACCTGCAAGTTCTTCTGGAACTTCAAAAAAAGTTGCAATAAAAATACCAGAGAAGACGCCAAATCACAAGAATTTGTAACATACCATTATAATGGTAAGCTCTAATTGCTCCACTGAGGACTCCTTTAAATATACTTTGTACGGGTGTATCTTCAGCATGGTGTTTGTTCTCGGCCTCATAGCGAACTGTGTAGCGATCTACATTTTCACTTGTACTTTAAAAGTGAGAAACGAGACTACAACTTACATGCTTAATTTAGCCATATCAGATCTGCTTTTCGTGTTTACATTACCCTTCAGGATTTATTACTTTGTAACCAGAAACTGGCCATTTGGAGACATTCTCTGCAAGATTTCTGTCGCCCTCTTTTACACAAATATGTACGGGAGCATTTTGTTTCTGACTTGCATCAGCGTGGATCGCTTTTTAGCTATAGTACACCCCTTCCGATCCAAGACTCTCCGGACCAAACGGAATGCAAAGATTGTCTGCGCTGCAGTATGGATAACCGTGCTAGCAGGCAGCACACCAGCAAGCTTTTTCCAGTCCACAAACCGCCGGAACAATACGGAACAAAGGACGTGCTTTGAAAACTTTTCAGAGGACACGTGGAAAACCTACCTATCCCGGATTGTTATCTTCATCGAAACCGTTGGGTTTTTTATCCCGCTCATCCTGAACGTGACCTGCTCCACTATGGTCCTACGGACCTTGAATAAACCGCTTACATTAAGCCGGAATAAAGTAAGCAAGAAAAAGGTACTCAAAATGATTTTTGTCCATTTGGTGATATTCTGCTTCTGCTTTGTGCCTTATAACATTACCTTGATACTTTACTCCCTTATGAGAACACAGACCTGGGTCAATTGCTCAGTGGTGACTGCAGTCAGGACTATGTACCCCATAACTCTGTGCATCGCTGTTTCAAACTGCTGTTTTGACCCCATTGTCTATTACTTCACATCAGACACCATTCAAAATTCCATAAAAAAGAACCGGTCCACCAGACCACGGGATGTCAGATTCTCTGAAAGGCCAGTTTCAGAAAGCTTCATTCAACACAGCCTTCAGACCATAAAAATGAAAATATTTGACAGTGACTCTACAATATAAATTATATTAAAATACTATTGGGACTAAACTGGAATTAGAAGCCTGCACATTTCTTCAGCTGTGGACATATATTCATATATGTAAAGGCTGTACCTCCTTTACATCTGAAAAGTTTATTACAAGGCTGTAAAAGTGTTAAGCGTAATAGCACACAGAAGAAGTATTTTAAAAATCTATGTCAAAGGTTTGTTCTGACAGATTGCATGTTAGAAATGAACTTTTGAATTTAGAGGTTAACCAAAGTCCAAGAACTGTTTCTCAAGTCAAACACAAATGAAAAAGTAGGTTGTTTTCTTTCCTGAAGTTAAAACAGTTGCTCAATTTAATAATGATATCAGTTTCCAAGTTACTGAGGATGGGGTGAAGCTACCTGCTCTACACTGCAGGAAAATTGCCCCATATTGTCATATCACTTCAGCTATACTGTGTCTTCCCCAAGTTCCTCTTGTCTCTCTTACTCATCCCCTACTGTCTTTTTCCCTGCACCTTCCTTCTTAGGGATCTATGTTCACAGGAGGCTTCATTCAGTGGATTACAAGAACTTTGTTTCTCCTAGGTTTATCTGATAAAAAATACATGCTCTCCTCCACCAGCCTGGCCCCCGTAAAGCAATTAAGTCTCCTGGTAGTTTAGAGCATTTGGAAATGTCTCAGACAAACTGGTTTTTCTTCTCACCTCTCTCTCAGAAGCCTGTGTGATTAAAACACAGTAACTTGTGATGAGTGAAGTTAATGCTTTAGGTACAGTACCACTTTATTAAACTTTTTTGTGAGGAGTTCTTAAACTCAGCATGACTTTTGAGGAAAATAACATCTTCTGAATAAGTTAATTTGATCTCAAAGTACAGTTTCTTAGTAAAACAAGACCTTTTCTAACTAGAAATAAACATGTGCATCAAGTTGATTATTTCTTCCAGGAGATTATTTGGTGTCCCATAAAGAAATTCAAGATGCTCTAATTTTGGAGTTCAACTTCCTCTCAATTTTTGTGTCCTAGAATAATTTTAACATGAGCATTGAAAACTTCAAATGCTATTTCCTTTCAAATTTTAAAAAGTATAAAAATTAAGTACTTGGGGCTACATGCTGGCAAAATTAATCAAAACACTTGGAAAAGTCAGCACCATGTAAAAGGAAGAATCTACATATATTACTGTTACAAACAAGAATACATAGACAAAACTGCTTTAAAACATCCTGCTACATATGTTTCCCAGCTTCTAGAACACTGTGTACATTCTCCTCAGAATTAATTTAACATCACTGTAAAATAAAATAAAATTTAAAAGGTAAAATAAGTGTTGTTTTTTCCTCCCCAAAAACAATGGAATCAAGAATAAGAACTGAGTATAAACAAATTTGCACTTAAGATTTAGGGCAGTCAGCTGCAACACACATACAGCACTGAGACATTTTTACACCAGGGCTGTATACAGAGGAGTGAATCAATGTAGGAAAAGAAAGCATATTGAGCCACCAAACTATATGATAAGTTGTTATCTGAATGAATTTATTTCCCTATGCAAAGCTTCTGTTTAACTGTTATAAATCAACCATACATTGCCTCCTACTACTGGGAAACCAAGTTACTCAATGACTGCTAGGAGCTAGTGTTGATTGAATTTTCAATTTAACAGCATTTTCAATCTTTATCCAAATAATTTATGAAAGGAAAATTCAAATAGTATGGGCTTAAGCTACAAAGATAGCATAGATATAAGTGTCTGCATGACATCTGAAATAAGCAATTATCTTTGTTGGGAATCTTAAACTCTTCTGATTCATATCCAACTTTAAAAAAATGCACAAAACTCTTGGCATGAGTAGAAATTCTCTGTTTCCCATATGCCACTGACAAATCCAAAGTCCAAAATGAGATATGCATCTCTAAAGTCTCAATGCCTCTCTCTCTCTGAGGGGTGTGTTTAGTATTAGACTCCCTCCAAAAAGTGTGAGACAAAAGCCCCTAATGTCACTGCTGGGCTATGTTTCCAGGGTACTACCCCCCTGAGCTTGTCATGGCTGTTACTCAATTGAGTGACAACTTGTTCAGCAACGCCTCTCTGCCTTACAGCAGTGAGCACCCCAGAGCCTCACCCTGATGAGGCTACTCTTTCTGAGACTAAAACACTGCAGGGGAAAAATAAAAGCCCATCACTGACTTAAAAGCAGAACAAGCATACAAAGCCACACATATGAGTACTCCCCTTTAAACCAAACTTTCCTTGTTATATTACCTCAAGTAGCCTGCAGAAGCAGAGACAGTAGCTCTGCTTTGCACTCACACTCCAGGGCAGCAGCTTCTGTTATTTGAAAGAACACAGTGCAACACAGTATAATAGTTTTCTGATCAGTTAATACCTCAGTGTCCAGAAGCTATTTGAGGAAACTTTGTACTTTTTATTATTAAATATTTTCACTTCTTCACAGGAGAAAAAAAAAAAAAAAAACAAAAAAAACCAAAAACCGTAACAAATATCCTAAGGAAAAAAACCCAACACAGTCAAAAAGCATCATCTGTAATGCTGAGAATCAGACCATTACTTGAAAAATTCCTGATCTGACTGATTCAGAAGAGGGGGAGTAAAACTGTACCTCCCACAACAAGGTGATATAATGACAGGGTACCAGCTATTCCAGACTGGATGAGGTTTTCTCTGCCTTTTCTGGTTCTGCAACAAGATTATCCTGGAGAGCTGTGGATGGAGCAATGCTTTCACTGGTACATTCCTCAACAGATGCACTCCCTCTCTCTGCTCTTGACTTTGATACCAACTCTTCTGTCTCTCTGGTAAGGTCTTATGACAAAATTTAAATGTAAAATCTAGATAAGAAGTTACATTCCTAATTCATGCCAAGGCACTTCAAATAGAAAAAGGCTTACATTGTCAGAGCTCCTGAGGATCTGAATGTGTTGCAAGCAGTACTTCCTAAAAGTGCATTATTTTTACTCATATGCTTACCCAGGGAAAGCTAGGAGTTCAGTTTTAGGATCAAAACTTTAAAAATTATTCTTTGTAGTGTGGTTTCTTTATCTACAGAGTGCAGAAAATGCACACTTCCTATAAAAATAAAAGCAGGGCAAATTTAATTGATTCCAAGCATGTTTCAGATCTAAAGGCAGGTAGATATTGATAACTAGTTAATTAACCACCAGTTTTTAAAAGACAAGGAAAAAAAATTGCTATAAACACCTTAAACTTCAACATATCATTAGTTCAAAATCAAAATATGTCCTATTTTATACTTTTTGTATTCAGCTTGAAGTTTTAATTCTGCCTTTTGCAGGAACAGAATGTCAGGCAACTTTTTTTTCACCTCAGTATACAAGTATTTTACATTTGAAGAAATACCAATACCAAGTGAAATATGTCTTTATATTTTTTATCTAAAAGTGTGTAAAAAAAACTCTCTAGAAAATACTTCAGGCAGGTAAGGAATCCTTAAATGAAATCAACCTCCAAGCTTTGGTTTCTTAAGGAAGTAACCTCAGTCACAGAAATGCAAAAATTGAAAAAGAGCTCTTGAGACCCGGTAAAAGATAAGAATAGCTGATCAGACCCCAAACATGCAGCTAATCTACAATCCTGACTCCAATAGCAGACAAGGCTGGATCCCTGGGAAACAAGATAACAGTAGGAGAAGCACACAAGGCTTTCTCAAGTGCTGTCCCACTTCATCAGTCATATCTCAGGACTTTCTGGGTCAGATATATTTGTGTGTTCAGCAAATTTTTTTTTTTTCCATGAGCTTGTTCTGTCTTGCTGTAAATGTGCATAAAGTTTTTAACGTTCACAGCACTAAAAAGTTCACATTGTGTGTGTGCATAGGAGGAACAAAACTAAGAAACCCAAACATCCTTTTGTTTCAAATCCACTAGTTTCATTAGTGCCCCTCTCATTTCTACAGAAAGAGGCAGGGAGCACTAGACTGTCATTCAGTCTTTCCATATCACTCCTGATCTGACAGTCTTCCGTCATCTCTTGCAAATGAGAAAGAGATTTTCACTTGCAATTTCAAGCACCATCATAACCAAAGATGACATTTCTAGAACTACACAAAGAACTCAGCTAAAATTAAAGAACCCAGTGAGGTTCACTTTGAGACTGGTAATTTTGAAAATCCCACCTGAGCACAGTATCCTCTAGCCTTATGTATTCTTTCAAGTTATTTTCTAAGAGTTTTATCCGTGAAAAGTAATTTGTTCAAACTTTTCCAGCAGTAAATGTAATATTACAAGGTTCTTGCATCTAGGCAGACCTGTGAATCCTGACAAGTTCCCTCTTTTACTAGACTATCATCATTCAGACCTCAGGGTTTCTGGCATTTGAGCACCACTGACAAAATGAAAGATGATACATTTCAAAAGCTAAGGCAAAATGTAAATCAGAATGATTCTAAATCTAGAAGACAGAAATGCCTGGGCTGCATTTGTCATCTAATTACCAGAATACTGAAAACATTGTATAAACACAACTATCACTGCATTAGCAAATTTACAGAATATACTCAATAGGGCTCGTTTAAGACAAGCCAAATTCAGAAAGCCAACCTTGCAAAGTCTGACACTTTTGCAAGAAGCTGCATGGAGAAGTTTTGCTTTCACAATTCTGGTTTGATATTGAAGCCTTGCATATTTATCACCTCACCCCCATCCAGTTCCTCTCATAGAGCTGCTTCTAAAAGCAAGCCCAGCTCTTCCCGTAAGAAGGCTGAACTTACCACAAAATTAAAACAAAAAGAACCCTTCACACATTTTCTGGTCTTTTATAAAACCTACCACATTGTTGGAAAACTAAAAATTCCAGAGCTGAGAATTTAGATTTTAAATAATTCTTTTTTTCTACTTAAGAAGCAATCTGCTTACTCTAGTTCTACCAGAACTAAAAGCTGTCCAGCAATAAGAAGGGGTAAATTTTCTGTAGTTTAAACCTGAGGATTAAACCACAAGCAACGACAAAGGAAGGCCGCTAGAAAGAAGTTCTTTTATGATGAGATAAAAAGAGTATTTTTGTACACACATAGTTTTAATATTTCCCCTAACTCTATCTTTTTTAAACAGTGAGTTCCTGCCTTAAAGAACAAAATTCTTAAATAACAATGCTAGCAACAGGAGGCACCCAAAATTAATGCAACCACCTTAGGAATAATATTAACTCTACCTCACATGAAAACAACTGCTGCTAGGTTAATTCTGCTTTTCAGAAGAATTGTACAAATCCTGCTGCTTTATGAAAGAAAATAAATTGGAAAATTTTATTAAGCACATAGCAAAATATGGACAAAAATGAGAATACTGATAGTCAAGCAGGTACCAAAATATCTACCTTTTCAGCCTAACAAAGAATATGTTTCATTAATGAAATCAAATCTGAAAACTGCTGGTCTACTTATTATTTCACACTTATTACATGTGAAAGAAAGTTTACCACATACACTGCATGTTATTGTATTTCACACACTCTTCTAGGTAGCAAATTAAAAAAACCAAAAAAAATCAGTACTGACTGCTGTCCAGATAAGATCTGTGAGTTCCTCCCGGCTGCTGGAAGGTACAGCAGGCATGCAGAGAGCGTGCCAAGCACAGGCTCTGGTGTTGGCAGGGTGACTCCCAAAGGGAAAGCACAGGGTGCTGGCAGGCCAGGGATGTACCCAAGCCAAGTTCAGACCAGGCAGAGTCTACCTGGGTGAGCCTCCAGCCTCTGCTCAGGGCTCAGAAGAACACCAGGGATGCAGCTGCAGAGGCTCCACACTCAGCTGTACCACGGGCACTTAGCAGCCTGCACCTACCCCATTCTGACAGGCAAACCCAGCCCAAAGGAAAAGCTTCCACCAAACCTAGAGGGATTACTTTTCTGGAGGGTGCTGAACACTAAGCCTGCTCAACAGCTGTGAACAGGGGCATCCACATCCCCCACAAGGGCTTTTTATTACTGGAAAGTTACTGTAAGATAGTGATACAAACACATAACTGAAGTACTATATATTTATACAGAATAAAAGCAGGCACAAAAGCACTTATTTGGCGTACAAAAAAGCAACTCAAACCCCATGCTTTTTTGCATGCAATAACTGAAAGAAAGTGCAGCAAGAAACAAAAACATCTTCCAGTAATATGTAATTTGACAGTTTGACACAATAATAGCATCACCTTAAGAGCTTGAAAATTGAGAACACAGGTGGGAAAAAAACCCCAAACCTCCACATTAGAATGTTTGTTTGGCACCCACTTTGCTTCTTAACATAAACTAATTTAATCTTCCACAGAAAAGTTAGCAAGAGAGTGAGTCAAATGACACAGCAGTATGGAAAGAAAGAGTAATAAAAATTTGTGACAATTATTCATGACTTTAGCTCAGATAAAATAAGCCAGACCAAAATAAAAACAAAACCAACCAACCAACAGCAACAACAAAACCCCAAAAACCAAACCAAAACTTCATTTTATTAATTTTACCTGTTTCACTACTGAGATTCCTATAACTACAAAGCTGGAGAGCGTAGTGCCATCCAAGGAAGGAGCAACAGGGATACAAGTCACAGAACTTAACCCAAGCTTTATTTACTTTTGTATTTAAGAAGACGGCTACATCAAATTTGCCACAAGTCAGCAAGATCTTACAAAACTGAAGAACTGCCAAGATACCTCCCTGAATTCTAATACACTTTTCCCTCATGGGCAACCTTTAAACATTCCTACAAAGTAGTCACAATGCAGATATAGCAGTGTTGCAGGATGAAAAGCTGAAGTTCAAACTACCTAGAAACATAGTATGACTAAAATCTAATTCCTACAGCTGAGATATGACCACCAAAATATTGAACAGTATTAAAATAAACTTAAAAAAAAATTAAAAACCCCAACAACTTGAAAAGCAAGGATTCCTAGAAAACTATTTTACTATTCCTTGTTACTTATAGTCAGCCAACCTTAAAGAAAAACAGACTGAAGAAAAGTCTATCATGTTAACGCAGACTTATTTCTGTGACTAAATCTGTACTTAGTACTGGTGTACAGACAATGTATCTTTATGGTGCACCAAGAGAGCTGGCAGCTCCACTGAGAACAGCCTGTAAGTGCAAGCTCCCTGTCACAGTTGTAAATCTATAACCAGAGTGATCCTGACACAGCCTGGGTACATGACCTCCACGTGAAAGCACAACAGCAACTACAGGCAAGATACAGCACAAGCAGCCACCTAAAGCAAACCTAGGCATAATTACACAACCACCTCCTGCTGATCTCCCTTTCATGCTTTAAGGAAGGGGGAAACACAGTTAAGAAAGTAGAATTAAACATATGATTTGCTTCTACTAACCTTAACAGACAAAACTATAAATCTAGTTTAGGTTTGTCATCGAGACAGATGACAGTGGAAAGTGAATAATCTCAGTGTAAAATACCTGTTTAAAATAAATAGAATGAACTGCTTCCTGAAAGCGCAGATCTGTCTCAAGTGCAGAGGAAACCTAAATATCAAAGTTACAGAAGTAGGACTCTATTCTCTTAATTAGAGAAACTCTATACCTTAATGCAGTAGGAAAAAACATTCTTAATCAAGAATGGCATCTAGATGTCACAGAATGAAAACTCTGCATAGCTGCAGTGTCTTAGGTAATCCCTTTGGTCATGTTTGTACTTGAAGCAAGAGCATGTAAAGGGTTAGGCTGATTTGGTATACCTATAACAGATAAACCTGTTAACAATGCTACCATAACCAAAATCCTACAGTCCTAGTGAGTGCTTTATGCACTTTGTGAATGCCTACCAAGAAGTGAACACACTGTCAACACAGACAAAAGCAGGAAACACAGGACCTCAGCTTTAAAAGTTCTGGCTTCTCTTCCAGTAGCCTGGAGGATTTGCTCAAATGGTAACACCCAAGCATGAATAATAGCTTGAGTCATCCTCATGATAAATAGGAGTGGCAGGGAAGATTTTCAAAGTGATGGGAGAGACAGTGAAGACTATAATTCGCTATTCTTCCTGGTTTTTCAATTTGCCTTCAGCTGTTAAGTCAGATAAAAGTTTCAATCCTCAAAAAGCACAGCATGGTTTTCATTAAAGGAAACTTCAGGAGTACTAGAAAGGCAAGCATTTATTAAAGAGTGTGTATATATATAGCCAAAATAAAAAAGCATCTAAACATAAATATATCCATATATTTTTATTACACCATGTGCTATTTTCACAAATACCCAAAAAGCAATCATCTTACAGACTCCTAAAAATGTGCCCTGTATGATAAAAGCAAAATCATAGAAGGTTTTCCAGCCATGGCTGTGACAACTGAAATGTCATAGCCTTAAAAAAATTTAGAGCACATGCAGCAGAATCAGTATGAGCCTTTAGCACTATCACGCCGAGGAACAGTGGTGGTCGTGACCTCTCTCATCCCACATGCTTCTGGAACACACTCATGATGCAAGCAGAAATATATTTAGTATGTGCAGACAGAAAGCCTCAAATATGTTCTCAGTTCCTTTTTGAAGGTTAAAGCCACATACTCCTAATGTAACTTTGTCAAAAGGAGCATGGTGAGCACATGACAAGCCATCCTTTGGTGACCCATGGTGAGCATGTTTTGTCCCCTGCAAGAAAAACCCTAGAAAATTCCATATTACAAGTCACTGCCCATTGCAACTTCCAAGCTGAGACGAGATACTAAGTGCCTAAAATCCAGAAACCCACAAGATATGAGTGATGTCTGCATGAGCAATCTGATGCCTGCAATTCCTGAGGGGAGTGTCTTTACACCAGTGAAGCTCCCTCGGTAGACTGTATCCTGCCAGTGAGCATGCTTGCAGATGTTGTCCTTCTGGACATGCTCAGCACTTTTTCTGTGCCTAAGGCTGTCCCCATTGATAAATTCAGCATTCCTGTATCTGAGGAAAGGCAAAATTTAGCAGGCATGGAAGGAGTATGCCTGACATAGACTAGCTTTCCCAAGAGAAGCCAGCTGCTGTGCAGAAACGGGCACGAGTCCCACAGCCCGGAGGGAAGACAGCCCAGAACGTGTGACTCATTTGCCAGCGCTGGAGTCACTCCTGGTTGAACCCGCCACTACATCTGGGGTTGGCAGCACAACGAGCCACAGCCTGTCCTGAGGCCTCATGGGCAAGTGGCAAAGCACAGCCTGCACACACATAACTACACATTCTCCACTGCTAATCCATACCAGCAGCTGAAAATAGTCCCTGAGCTGCATCATGCCCCAAATCTTCCCTAGGCATTGTCCCGAGGAGAGCTGACAAATGCCAGAACAGGCCACGGAACATGTTACCAAGGAAACATCCCTAATGACTGTGGGGCAATACTTAAGCCCAAACTATTGTCCCTTTGAGGCCAGTAGTACAAACTCAGCCCCAAATACCCAGCCTTTGCTGCCTGGCCTTACTTGGCTGCCTATCAAAAAGATTTTAGATTCATTCTTTTAACACAACAGCAAACCATTTATCTAGTAACCTCATGTATCAAATGTTAACAGTGTGACCATTCCTACTTCCTGACTTAAAAGGAATCACTTAAGATGTCAAAACCAAAGAGGATTTTAAACTGCATGTAGACACCTACCTTCATAGAAGCTGTAGGACTTCAGACACATGTAACAGAAATCCCTGTTACTGAGAAGGATTCAACCCACAAGAAAATATATTAACTCCCCTTTCTAGATGCTCAATTCCTCCTTACAAGGAGCACAGAAACCTAATTTGAAATTGTACATCCAAGGAAACAGGCACTAGGCCCTCGAGAACAGTGAACTCCACAGTAACTGTGTCCTTCTACAATCAAAGACCAGGAGGTTGCATAGCTAAGCTTGTACTATTCTAAAGTAGTAAGGAGCACTTGCTGACCTGTAACTGCTCACAGCTTTACCCTGACCTGGATTTGCCTAACACTTTATGCAAATCTTAAACATATTATTTAATATTTTTTCCTTAATGCATGATCAAAGTAGGTCTGCTGTTATTCCAGCTCAGCGAGTTCGTCATATTAATGCAATAATATATTCTTTGGGAATACATGGTTTTGAGCACGAAGGCACTCTGCTGCAGTGAGCTGCATAATTTAAAACCAACAGAAGTCTTTGGTGTGGGATGAGGTATTTAAGTATAAACACTGACTACTCAGTTAGTTGACAAATACTTATTGCAAACATCAAGTTATGTTAAATCAACACTGTGTGATAAAACAATACTGTAGATTTCATTGCAAATGTTGAATTGACAATAGAAACCACAGAAAAGAAGAAGCTAAAAAAGGAGAAACATTATGGAGCACAGTTTAGGCAATGCTACATGAAAGATGTTATAAATAAAGCAAAACACACTTGTCTACTTCTACTCATATTTTAACCATCAAGAAAAGTAACTTCATGAAGCCATGTTTTTCTCGCATCAGTCATTAAAACTCCAAAACTCCAAATCACAACATATATCAATAATGTTCCTCCCGCCTTATAAAAATTAAAACTAGTTAGGACAGCACATATTAAAAAGCAGTACAACCAAAGAAGGCTACAGTGTCAAAAGCTGCAGTGTGATGCACTGCTTTATTTTCACATCTGTTTGCTATTCACACAGAAACAAACATGAAAACCACAGCTGAAGATACCAGACCAAAGCAGGCTGGGAATCAAATTCCCTTTAGCCTGCCACACTGAACCCTCACATTCTGTTCTGAGCTGTTGGAGGGTTGCAGGTGGTGATGCAGCTGACCCTCATCCCTGTTAAGAGCAAGAGCTACCACTTAACCTTTTCAAACTCCAGTCCTAAGAGAAATACCACTTGGAATACTCCTAGTGCTCACATGGATGAGCTAACAAGTTAACAGAACACTATGGTCTGCAGAGCTAACCAGGAAAGTGTGAAGTGCTTCTGTCTCTAACTTGCTTTACCTTCAGACAAGGCTGCAATTGGCCTGCAGCTCCAGTGCTGAAGAACAAGACCCTTTCACTATCCCAACTCTGTACATGAGAAAGGGAATTTGCAAGGAGAACATTCTCTAAGCAGCAGCATGAAAAACAGAGTACCTTGCTTTCACCTCCCCATTCAGAGCATGTGAGAATAGAAGCTGAGAGGCAGGAAAATACAGCTGGATTGCTTTTCAGATACAGCAAATACACTTCACAGTCACCTAACTTCCATGAATGGCAAAACCAAAAACACCCCACAGGAATTTCACTCATGTTGACTCAGATTGAAAATTGACAGACTTTGTGTTTGATTTGCTTGCCTGAAAACCCATTCTTCCATGTTTATTCCTAACTAATTGCAGCAAACAGCAACAATACTTCAGTCAAAGATGTGACATGGCAGTTGACAGGGCTTTCTATAAGGAAAATTCAGATATTCTGAAATTTGTTCACGTAACTATCATTTGAGATATTCAAAACAATTACGTTTTTGGGTAGCCACAAGGGAGGTCAAATTTACAGAATTATGGAAAAGGCTGAGCATGAACTCCCAGGCTGGCAGGTAACAAGCTATCCCTTTTAACAGGAAACAGATTTTAACTATGGAAAGGTTTAAATCATATTTCTATAAGTATGATTAAATGAAACAAAGGCTATTCAGCATCTTTGAGTCTAAAGTAATTTCAGTTCCCTTTAAGGTTACGAAATCAAAATAGCGTTCAAAATACTGTAAGTGAGCACAAATTCAAAGTAAAGAATATCGTACAGTGTATTTCTATTTTGCAAATAAAAATTATGCAGCATTATTAATATATTCTAAGCTGATCTCCACATAATCTTCATCTGGAAGCATCATAACCTCACTGGTAAATATTTGAGTGGTTAAATAGGACTTCTCCTCTCAAGGTTCAATAAAGATTTAAGAAAAAGGAAGTACTTTTCACATGATTTAGTCAGTATCTATTTGCCCCTTTTTAAAATCAAGACTTATCGAGAAGAACCTTCAACTGGTTTCCACACTTTATTTTGTCTAGCTATGCTTTTTTTGTTGTTGTTGTTAAAAGAAAGGATGACCTAGAAAAGTTTCATTTCCTTCCTAAAGCACAGATGACTAAATCAGCTAGCTATGCAAAAGCCATAAACATATTCACAATGAGTAGCTAAGGAGTAATATATTATCTTCAGAAAACAGTAAAAAACAGAATCTTTTACATTCACTTGATGCAGCTTCCCAAGTCAGGTAAAGGTCAGATGCATTTGAGACTTTTTTTTTTTTTCATTGAAATTATACAAGGCATTTTTCCTCACAAAAGCTCTGTGACAAGTAAAACTGCAATAAATTCAAGCTATTTGGTATTAAATTGCTCAATCCTTTTAAATCTCTCATCGAAGTCTTCCTTTTTAAAGCAGCCAGGAGAATGAGCAATGACTGAAGCAGACAAGCCTTGTAATGAAATGCACTACCTGGGAGGGTGGAGGACACAAGAACTAAACAGAAATAGATAGCAAGTAAGTGGGGAAATCAAAGTTGCATTAAGCAAATATTTGTGAATAAAAGTTTCTCAGAAGTTTATATTCTTATTTACTAAGCTAGATTTTTTGGGGTTTTTTTGCATAAGCTTTACTCATTCCATGCTTTTCTTCTTCATTTTAACACTTTTTTTGGGGAAAAAAAACAACTCAAAAAACCCCAAAAAACAAAACCACTCTCTAACCATATGAGGACACTTGAACTTTCTTGAGATTCCATCTTTCCTGGACTGTTTACAATTAACCCAAAGAAGCCACTTATGGTGAGACATTCTTTAGGAGTAAGAAGAAGGCATCTGGCTTTTCTCTACTCCTTTATCAAGTGTTTGGAGGTTCAGAGGTATTTACTGGTATGAACTACACTTCTCTAATTGCCTGCCCATTCCTGAGGGAACTGCTAATTAAGCAGACACTTGCAAACCTTGTACACCGTTGCATGGAGGCAATACCCAGACAAGGAATTGCAGAAGAATACAGTAAACCATTCTTTTGTTCACCAGCTAAGCCTTTCTGGGATACCTCAACAGCATCCTGAGTCAGCCATCTAAGTATTTTCTCCTGTTTGTAGTAAGTTAAAATTTTTTAAGGCAAAACCAGCCAACATTCAGATGTGAAGAAGGGGTAGATTTTCTGCACTAGAGGACTCTTGGCTTTACATTTCTATGTGGGGCTTCAGGTCCTTTGCTGCAGTGACCCAAAGACTCAGCAAGACATTCTGGCACAGATAATGTTTCACTACACCTCCTCCTCCTCCTCTCCTGAGCACTCTGCCATTAACAGCTCAAAGCCCTTCCTCCCCTCGTGGGCAGCCAAAGGAGGCAGTGGAGGCCAGCACAGAATCTTGGGGTGCCTGTCCTGGCTGCCACAGCTGCCCTCAGCTTTTAAGGGAAACCTGCTGTGCCATCTGGTGCCAAGGTTCCAACAACAGGAGACACTCACTGTCTGGAGCCTGGGGAGACCCAGACCAGGTGATATGGAAGTCAGTGAAGCAGCAGGGACCCTGGATACATGTCATGCACACTTCTTTTCATCCCCTCCACTGGGCTTCACTCCACATCCTTCGCTGGCACTAGGTGATCTTTGTAGGCCCCTTCCAACTGAAATATTCCATGCTATTAACACTCAAATCAGCCACCTCAAACTAGTACCAAACATGCCCCTCTAGAAACTCAAGAAGAGAGAGTCAAAACATTAAAATACATTCAAGCAGAGCACTCAAAAAAACTGGAATAATCCTATGCTTGTTGACAACATTATCATTTGTTTCACAAAAGCCTGCAACGCCCATAATTTTTGAAAACACAACTCTCTGGATTTTCCAGCCTGAAAGTCCAGGTCTAAATTAGATTATCCTGCATTCCTTGTTTGAATTATTGGGTAGAAGCTGGTGGATATGATGTACTGCTGATCAGCAAGCTGGCTTCAAGCTGGTTTGTAGAAGGTAGCAGGAGCCACTTCTTGCTTGTAGAAAGTCAAACCTCACTATCTGTACCTCTATCTTTTGTCCTCTTAAGGTTATAATTCCCAAACACCTTTTGCATGCTTGCAAGTTTGCTAAAATAGTGTCTGCCTCTTAAAAACACCCCTTCCTCTCCAGAACTAAAAGATATGGGATCGGTTCTAAAATGGTTCCTTTATGTCTCTCTGGTCAAAATTACCAGCCTCTATAGTCTCCTGCTTTGTGGCATAAATAGCCTATTTCTGGCTTATAAGTAACAAATAATGAAAAGAAATAAATGCTTGATTTACTGAAATACAGCCTAAAAAAACAACCCAACCTTCCAGCATTTTAATGGCATCCAAAAATACCAAAGTGACTGGAATGCAAAGGACAACGCAAAACAATCTTTTAAGTTCTATTAGCAAACATATCAGATGCCCAGAACTGAGGCCCTATTGCCAAGTAGGAATAGCAACTGGATAAAAATTAACTTTCAAATAAAAACATAGAATTTATTGCCGACTTTGGTACCTAAACACAGTTAAGGGCATTACCCTTATGATTTTTGTCAGACTAGTAAAATGATGCTGGCTTACAAACATGTAAATTAGCAGACCTATGTTGACTTCTTTCTCTGATATGCTCCCTTTTCCTAAAACCAGAAAACATGTCAAAACTAATCCTGATTTGCTCTTTTAATTTATTTTTCTAGAACCAAATCTCAGAAAGACCACAACTTATTCTACAGAGTTGGGTGTGACTTCTTTTTTTCTAGGCAAGCACATCACACAAGGGCAAATTCTACTTTAAAGTGTTACTTACAGATTGCCAAGCGAGAGACTCCATAATTCGATGTTCACAGTGTTCTAGATGCTTTATCATTTCCCGTGTTAGGCTGGGTTCTGCTCTAATAAAGCTTTCAATCACCTTGTAGAAGTCAAAAGCTTTTAAATCAAATACATTGAGAATCCATGGGAAAGACAAGTCTGTTTCAGCACTGGTACTGTCACTTTGTGAAGCATTTCCTGAAGGGAAAACAGACTAAAATTATCACATATTCTACATTCTTCCACTTTTGATGTTTTTTCCTCTTTGTATTTATTGAATCATTGCTAGCTCAGACATTTCATTGAGTTGCTTTTTGTGTTTTGGGTGGGTTTTTTGCTATTTACTCTATATTACAACAGATGGTAATAACTATCAATAAGTAACAATGCAATTAAGGACTTGACATTTAACTTACTGCCATATGTAGCCATGACAACCTCAACAGCACATGCCAGAAGAGATGTGTGGAAGATGTTATCATTCAGAAGTTTGCTGAAGAGAAAAGAAGTTATTAGTATTTGACCCAAGACTTCAAATAGCAGACTTTAATAACAAGTTATGGGTGAGTACCTGAAATTCTGCACTGAGAGGCGCTCTTCCTCCTGAAATAAATAAATCAGACCAAACTTGTGAATATTTGTAGTAATTCTAGAGGTACTGCCAGTACTGAGATAGCAGCACTAAACTTACCGACTTCAGCATGGACTCCATTACTCTGTAATAGAGACGCACTCCAAGCTTGTACCTCTGTTAGAATGAGAAATTCAGCAATGTTACAAGAAGTTTTGACAGAACACAACAGGCAGACTCTTGTGTTTTAACAACCCAGAACATTCCAGTTTTTGACAGAGCCACTATAAACAAGTCACTGTCCCCAGTTCCACTGGCCAGTAACACTGGAGAGGCATCAAGGGCTACTAAGGTGTGTGACTACCCCAACCACGTGAAGATTTAACCAAGTGTAACAACATGAATTATGTTCACACTGATTCACAGCTAACAGGATAAAAAAGCAGGGCTGACAGACAGGAAGGAGACTGTCGAGTACAAACTTGGTTGGGTTTATTTTCCAAAATCCTTGTTGAAAGCACAGCTGCTCTCCTGACTTTATAAGGAAGTGAGTCACCTTTGGCAGTTTTAGGCCAAGTTAGCCTAATGAACACAAATATGTTTCACTTAATGTATTTTGCCCAACAAATTTTTCCATTCTTCAGTAAAGTACTTCCAACATATTTCCACCCAATTCCTATTGCTCCTCACATATTAAGAGGAATTTCTTACATGCTATTTTTATAGTGCTTCCTCAACTTGAAAAGCATGCTGTTACTTTTTACTTTTACTGATCAGTACTGAATGAGGACAGTAAGTCCTTAGCAAGTCAGGTCTCACACCAGCTAGTGCTAACTAACACAGCTCAAGCGAGTGACATTCAACCCAAACACTGACCTGTGAACCAATTTCAGCCCATCCCTGTCCAACTGCTTCAGCAAATTTCTTTTTGAAGATGTGGTCAAAACTGTCCACTCTTTTCAGGATGCTATCCTTAGGGTTCACTGTGCAATTCTAAAGAAGTACAGGAAGCAAATTAGGGGAAGGAAAGACAAAAGACATTTTACTTCAAAAACATTTCAATCATTTAAATGATTAAAAGTCCTGCTTCCCTTTCTAACACCTTTCAATAAGGTCATCAGCATAAATAAAAATGGAGTATTTAAAAGAGTGTTGTACATATTTTTCTCTTTTTTGTTTCCCTTCTATACCCCCTTGCTTTTCCATTCAATACACACATAAAAGAATTTTAATATGTTGCTCAGTAACTAAAGTATTTAAGCACTTAAAAGGTTCCAGTACACAACAGTTAGAAAGAAGTGCTTTCTAAAATGACTGATTACATTTAAACCAACCCCAAAAAAAAGTACTTTTTCAAAAACATGTGCATCAGATCTACAGGTGTACATTTTGCTTAAGTAATAATTCCAAGAATCTACACAAATCTTATTAGTAGTCACTTACATTGAAGTACTTGATGAGAGTATCTGATGGTTTATCAGTTGCTGAGTTTAAAATCATACTCAACTGCTGAATGTTATTCATTGCCGCTCTGGAAAAAAACAATAAAATGCATAATAAGCATTAAGGTTGGCTTGACAGTTTCCAGAAAATGAACATCAAATCCACACACCAAAAAATTTTGATTTCAGTTCTCACTCCAGTTACCAAACTAACTGCTCAGGAAAATCTACTGCACTGTGGTAATGACTATGAATTCTAACAATGCCATTTATCTAATTATGTACACATGGATTGTGATAATTTTAATAACCAAAAGAATGGCTTAACACCTAAGAAACAGTTTGAGTCTTCTATGGTATTGTTATTTCCTGAATTTTTCACTGCTGTTTTTGGTTTTAAGTAGAATTTTGTGTGTGTCATGGTTTAACGTAGTTTAGTTTTTAGTTAAGGAAAAAAAATCCAGGAGTTGCAGAAGTGATTCCCCGTAAGGACCCTGGCAGCTTCCTTTGGACCTGACAGAACCAATCAGCTGGCTAGTTTTGAATATTGACACTGTTAAACCACTTAAGAGAGTTGAATACACCTGTGTGAAACCACATTTAAAGACAAACAAGGCCCGGGAAAAGCTCTCTCGCTTCCAGCCTTTGCACAGGTGACCGGAGCCTGGCCGGGCCAGGCCCTGCTCCGGTGCACGGCCAGGCCCGGCTCTGCTGCTGCCGAGTCCCGGAGGGCCAGGCTGGCTCTGCTCAGCTTCGGATGGAGCCGAGCCGGGCCCCGCTCTGGCCGTGAGCTGCCCAGCCATCGGGCTGGCACGGCATTAGAGAGAACAGAGGCGGCCCTGCAGCCCCGCGGCCGGAATGGACCGCGGCAGGGGCCAGAAAACAGCCACGCAGCCAGAGCGGCCACCGCCCGGCAGAGAGCACATCACCATCCGCGGGCCCGGGTGAGATACTAACTCGCCCAGTGCACAGATGAAACTGGCAGGCATCAGTCCTCTCTCAAGTGACAGAAAAAGGAAGGGGTGAAGACACGTAGAGAAAACAACATGGAGACACCAAGGTCAGTGAAGAAGGAGTCAAATCCCAGATGGGAGGAGAATGAAGAGATGCCTTAGTCTTGGGCTGAAATTGTCTTGTAAGGCTATGGTGAAGATATAATTGATACATCAGATATTTTTTGCCCTGTAACTCATGAAATGCATTGGGGGGGATATAGCATTCTAACCACAGCACCTGTGTTGAAGCAAGCAGATGTTGAAGTAGCTGTGCTCCAATGAGAAGTTTGAACAGAGACAGATGAAAAAGATGAGAAACCTTGCCCCAGGATAGAAGAAGAAAACCTCTGCTCCCAGAGATAAAATAAGATAACTTTTTATTTCTATTCTAGAGCAGCTCATCCTTAAAACTGTACCCTAACAAGCTGAAATGACCCATGGTGGTAGTTATGGGAAGACTACCAAACCATGGGAGGGATAATCACAATTGCAGATTTTCCAGGTGGCTGGAAAATTAAATTTGTGAAAATTAAAAACCACGAGAGAACTGTTTCTTGTGGAAAAGTCTCCATGGCATGGCAAGAGAGACTCCTCTCCCTAAGTGAACTGAAAAAAAAAAAAGACTATTTNCTTGTGGAAAAGTCTCCATGGCATGGCAAGAGAGACTCCTCTCCCTAAGTGAACTGAAAAAAAAAAAAGACTATTTTAGAGGTGGTAAACTGACTGAAAGTTCCAGGTTTTGTATCTTTACATTGTTAGTGAGAAAGGAAAGAAGAGTTGGGGGGAAGAAAAGTGTTGTTCTGAAGATTTATTCTGATTCTGTTTTTTTTAAGTTCTGTTACTAAAGTTTTGTTTATACCATCTAAAGTTTTAAGCCTGTTTTGCTTTCCTCCTTACCTCACAGCAGAAAATGAGTAAATAATTCTCATTATTTACTAGCACTAGCATTTGGCCAACCCACTACAGTTTGTCTGTTTCATATTTCTGTATTATTTAACCTCAGTTTGGCTCATCTCACCAATCAAATAAGTGCAAACCCAACAAAAATGTATTCAATCATTGCAACATAACGCATTTTTCTTTAATCTACTTTTTACAAAGTATTGGCAAAAATCACTTCTGCCACAACTCTCCTAATGATAACGAAAAGCATAAGAACTCTGGAAAAACATAAAATGAAAACATACAACCCATTCTCATTATGCTCATAATTAGTACTTACACCCTTTTTATATACTA
>VZRH01007890.1:525184-544581 GCA_013397555.1 Urocynchramus pylzowi | reverse complement strand
TGGAGAAGCTCATGGAGGATGTTCTCCTGTAGGAAGGACCCCCACTGGAGCAGGGGAAGGACTCCACTCCCTGTGCAGTGGCAGGAACATGTGATAAACTGACTGCTCATCTCCTGGCACTGCTGACAGGGAACAGGTAGCACCTGGGAAGGAGGCAGGGGTGGGGAGAAGGTGTTTTTGACACTTATTTTACTTCTTATTATCCTACCCTGATTTTGTTGGCCATAAATTCAACTAACATCCCTAAGCCGAGCCTGTTTTGCCAATGATGGCATCTGGTGAGCAATCTAAACTCATGAACCTTTTGTTTTATTTTCTGTCCCCATTCGCTGCAGAGAGGAGTTAAAAGAGTGGCTTTGGTGGGCTCCTGGCACCCAGCCAGGGTCTGCCCACCACAATGTCTTAAATTCCTCCACTTACCTCTGGTAGTCCATTTGAAGCTACAATACCAGCAGAATTCAAGAAAGGAATGAAACTTGTGAAATAAACATTTTTGACCTAAAAAAAAAAAAAAAAGGAAAAAATGTAACATTAGCAAGGTAGAGAGTCAGCTATGCATACACTGCTTTTGCATCTTTAAATCAAGAAACTGACACAGTTCTGTAATGCACTGTGGCTTGTTTTCAATAAAGCAGAACCAAAACCTGCTATATATCCAAAACACAGTGATATGTAAGCATGCAAATACAATCCTTTGCTGGAATACTAAGTGACAAAACTGGAAAAGAACTGCACTCTTTCCAGCCCTCTCACATTTCTGCTTCCATCATCCATTTGGATATTCAAAAATCAGTCCTTTTTACACAGAAATAGATTTAACAGCAGAGGAAAAGGCGAATGGGGTCTTTTAAAATCTCCCACAGAAGCAATGTGCTTTTTGCATACATTTTCTCATCATGGGATGCAGCTGTGAAATTCCATCAGAGCAGCCCTGCATCCATATGCTACATGCTGTGATCAGACTGTAACTTCACATTGTGTTCTTCACAAATCAGTTACCCTGGCAAAATTATCACCCATACCGAAGGGCTTGGTTTTGTTTTTGGTGGTTTTTGTTTGTTTTTTAAACTACTGACTAGAGAAATTAGGTAAAATGGTAAAATACCTTCACTACTGAAGGTGACTACTTGACAGAATAGTTAAGCTGGCACAAATAACAACATTTTTAAAAAAGACCATTTAAATAAATACATATTCCAGATGGAGTCTAGCAGCAAGATCTATCAGACTTTGAAGTGCAGGCATTACCTCATCTAAATTACAATCATGCTCTTTACAAAGGATTTCAATAATTTTTGTGTCAGTATCAAGCTGCTTTGCAGTGCGTGAACTCCTGTTCTGACCTCTTCTTGGAGTGCGAGCTGAACCATTTACAGTCACTGCAGACACAGAAGACTCTGGAAAGATATTCAGAACCATCACAAGGTTAGAGCCATCTTAAGAAAGAAGAAATTCAAGTTATTAAACCTAGAAGATTCTACTTCTTATATACTTCTTTCAGGTCTTCCCCTTCAATATATTTTCTTTCTCATCCGTTCAGCTAGGTAAGGAATCTTCATTACAGAAAATCCATACAAAAAGAAAGTTAATTTTTAAATTCCTGTATCAGTATTTGGACATTTTGTTTTTAAGAAGCTACTCTACACAGAATGTAACAGCACTTTCTGCAAGTAACTTTAACTGAGAATCTGTTTTGCAAAGCTAGGAAAGCCTTATCTTTTCACAGATGAGTAACTATTTTTTCTATTTTTAAAGAAGCATAAAATAAGAAGCTGAAGGACAATAAATCAATGCAGGACTCAAGTGATGGTGGGAACCTGGAATATGGTCCCAGAGGGAATTCCTCCTTTCCCCAAATACCCCCAGACACACCAAAAGAAACAAACAAGTCCACCTAGAAGAAAGTATCAAAAAACCTTAATACTGTGAGGTAAAAATATTTCATTTTGATAAATTCAAAACAGATGGCTTAAATATGTGAATCATATTAACATGATTAAATACTGTTTGTTTAAACCTGACACTGTAATCAGCATGCTGTTCTCACCTGTAACTTCATCTGCATTTGACAACTGTTCTGAGAAACTCTGACAAACTACACTGCAGAGGTGGCTGCATCGTAATCCTCTCAGTCTTATTCAGATCATAAAGCTTGACATCATTTATCACAACATGAAGCCTCTTGGTCACGAGCGTTTGAACAATACACTGTGTTATTTCCTCAAAGAATGCAGAGCTGTTTGACAGTTCATACACAGCTTCACATTAGAAACCCAGTGCTTTGCACTTAGGACAGTGACACTCATATCTGCAAGTTAATCTCAAGTGGCAGAATTTTTTTTCAAGGTATGATTCACAGAACCAAACTGTTTCTAAAAATGAGCTCCTATTCTGCACGGTTTCACTATGAAAAAATAAATCAGTGTGAATGCAGCATTCAAAACCAGGTAGTTTCAATTCAGTGGTTTTTGAAGAGAATCTGCTTTATAACACCTGAAATATGAAGCAGCATATATGTCTGCCCTACTAGCAATGACAAACTTAAATTCAAAATAGTACTGAAGGAAAGCAGGGATCTGCTTGTCCTAAGTCCATCCTTTATTCACATTAGAATAATGTTGCAGGTAAGAGCAAGGTTATTTGCTCTTACCTGCAACAAATAATCACTAGGTCAGATAAATATCTCCAAAATATAGAATTTAAAGATGTCATAGTAGTGAATATCTTATCTATTATACGACATTATAACCTAAGTGGATGTTTAGTTGCCAAAGACAGAAATAAAGCAAATAGATTTAGGCTAAATATACAGGGGTTGCATCTTAACCCACCAGAGGATAAATGAATTACTAAAAAACTGAGTCACATCCTGTGGCTCCAAATATTTCAGTATATTAATTCCATAGCTTGCTGAAGAAAATAGTTAACTCAAATAGAATTCTATCTTTGAAACTTTTTATAAATATTTACTTTATCTAACTTTTTTTGTGAGGTTTTCCTGGTTTTAGATATAAAATCTTAATGGGTAAAATCTTACTGCTGAATAGAAGTTTTTATAGAGAAGACCCATTATATTTTTACTTAAAATAGTGACACTTGCAATAGCAAACAGGATGCAATAAAAGCAAAGCTGTCTACATTTTAGCTCTATTCTTTTATTTTGAGCTGCTATCTAGTGTTTATTTGTTTTAAATATCTGTACAGTCCGGTATCTTGTACATTTCTGATGTTGTCATACTGTTAAACATCAATAAAGTAAGAGTCATACCACCACATTTCCCTTTTGTAACTCAAGACAAACATAAATAATAATTCTCAGTTATAATCTACCCAGAACTTGAACTCTTTTACCAAATTAGACTTGCTGTTTTAACAAGTCCCTAACCAACTAGTATGGGGAGAGGACATAGCAAAAGTTATATTAAATATACTGCCACATTCAGGCAGTATATTTATATTCATTGAATTCAAGTTCACTATCACACAAATTTAACTGAAACAGAAAAAAAATGCATTTCAATAAGCTTAAGAAGTTTAATTATGTTGATTATGAATGTTAGCATGGCTAATAGAAATATAATAAATTTACTTTCTATTTCAATGAAAAAAACAAAAAAAAACCTTACTGTATGGTTCCTTAAGCATAGCAGGAGGTGACAGTTTGATAAAATAATCTAAGACACACAGCAACAACTGGAAAGAAATCACCAGGTCATCTTCCACTTGCAACACTTTACCTGCAAATATTTAAAAGGGTAAAGAAAGCTTTTTTGAGAATGGTTGACTTAATTCTAGAAGTAATTTTGCAAAACCAAGATTTGGAAGTTCATATATTAAAACACTACCTCTAGAATTCAGAAAGCATCATACAGGATGCCAGTGCTCTTTAAAGGCTATTGATTTTATAACTCATGGCGCTTCCCTCTGTGGCTTTAGAGATAGCATACACATAAACAAAATTACTGTGTACAAAATCTTGCCCTCAGTGCTCAGCCCTGATTTTTATTTTTACTGTGAAAGAATAACCTCTTACTTCTTTGTAATTTCTCCCTGCTTTCTTTTTCTGTGGTCTCATGGAAGTTTTTTGAAAGCTGATAAATATTCAGAAAGCAGGAGCCGTGAGTATACAGTGAAGAGAAATTCAAAACATGCTATCACACTGTAGGCTCAGCCTGTCAAATTTTTATGAAATTACTTAGGAGTCACACAAGTAATAGCATGAAGAGTACTTTTAGAGCTGCATTTTTCCAGCTTATCCTAAATTATGAGTCATATGCCAGAAAAGATCTACCGGACCATCCCAAGATAGTGTGCATTGCCACGAAAAATTCAGGAAGTAGACAGAGGTTTTGCACAGCTACAGATCTACCTGTGCTCTACTTACACGTGTAATTTTTGTATTTATTTTCTATCAGGAGTCACAAGCATCACCCAGGCTCTTCTGAAGCTCCAACTATTTTCTAGTAAATTTCAGCTTTCTTTGTTCCCAATAAAAGGCAGGCTAAAAAAACCTTTTGTGGGTTTTGCTTTATGCTTACGCTTGGAGAATTCTAGTGACAAAGCTCAAAAAAACTCAGCTGACCCAAGTCTGATTTTGATATCAGAGGTGTATACACTTCACTGATAACACACACCTGCAGGAAGCAGCACTTGAGAGACATGATTTACTCCTTTTAGTAAAGTACAATGAGACAGGAACTCCAGGGACTACTATAAACTATAGTTTATACTATACTATAATGTTTCATCACTCAGCATTAACTGTAACTTACAACTTTTCAAGAAAGATTTGTAGCAATCAAAGGACATGCTTTCAGAGACTTACTATAATACCTTATAATTAAATTTGTTTTATTAAATATAATTTATAATATATATATGCTTATTTTTGAAATTATGCCAGTTTTTTTAAGGTAATTATCCATTATTAAAATGCTGGCAGACTACAAAGCACCTCAGAACAGACTTAAATACAGAACAGCAAGCTTTAAAGTAAAAGAAAAAAGAATCATAGAAATTTTAGAAAGATTAAGTATATGTTTATATACAGAAAGTGTATCAGTGAGAAGAACAGCCAAACTGTATATAAAGAAATATTATTGAGCAGTTACAAAAGTCAGGCAATCAAAGCATTCTGGGTCTGTACAACACTTATTTGTAATAAGGATACTAGTCTCATGTTGGACATGTAAAACAAACACACTCACTTCAAAAATATTCATCAAAATTACTGTGTTTTAACCAAAACTCACCTTTTGCCAGCAAAAAAGTAATCCAGTAATTTTTTAGGACTAATACAGAACTGAGTTCAGCAGAAATCCTGCAGGGAAATAAAAATACTTTGTACTGATAGCTCTGTAATAATTTAAACAAAAATGTTTGAAAACATGCTTCTGTCTATGGAACTATTTAACAACATGCTACATTTCCCATGGAGTTAAATTTACTAAAAATCTCATCCCACTCCCTCTGTAATTATGACTACACATTTGAAAAACTTAACTCCCTGTAAAGCCATTCAAGAATCAGGAAATATCTGTATCATCCTCGGGAAAGAAACTGAATGTAGGCAATTCAACTGCTCAGAGCTGTATTCTCTTGTGTCTTTGACTAATGCCCTAATCTCCAGCCACAGCATGAACTCAAGCTCACTGGGGAGCTGTTAAGGCATCTTTTAGCACACTCATTTGTTGCTGAGATTAGGAAGCTCACTCTCCATCCCAATGCTCATTTCCACCACGCCGAGACATACGCCATTGGGTGGCAATACCTCACGGATGAGGGACAGATGTATAAAAATATATATAAATACAATATGATACATATCTACTTAGATAAACATAGACATATATACACACTGTTTCTATAAGAATATACTTATATAATATAAATAACACGTATAGGTATACATATACAGAGATATATATGTAACATATATACATCAGCATCTCCCATCATCACATTGAAATTCAGAGTCCAGACTAAATCTAAAGTAAACACACAGCATACTACAACTTAGGCCACCCCTGAAGGGTTAAAAGATAACATGCCACCATGTTTTACATCTTATCTTGACAAAAACAATTAGGGAAAATCAAACTTACTCACTACTAGGTTGTTCCAGATAAATAAGGCCACAAGTCCTAGAAAATCAAAATAAATTCTTATTTTTGAACGTGCTTCTGCAAGCAAACTATCCAATATCTTTGGCTTCAACATAGTTAAAAAAGACACCAGCTCACCAAACATTTTTCTAACTTTAAAAAAAAAAAGCTGACTCAACAGTTAACAACAGATCAACTATAGTCCTGCCAAGCCTGAAATAATGTTGTTGTCTGCATATTTATGCCAAAGCTTAGACAGCAAAACAATTTTATCTTGGTATAATAAAATTGCTTTCTTCCAGAAAGACAAGATTTGTACATACATTGTTACTAGTGTTTTGTACAACACAGCAAAGTGTGCTACAGCTGCACTATAAAAAAACACACTATAAAAGGGCATTTAAAAATTTTCAGTATTTCTTCAGTGTCACTGCAAGCCTTGTGGCATAATGTTGCTTCCCAATTATTCTAGGTACATACTATTTCAAGAAAAAAATTCAGTTTACTCAAAAACAAACTAGGATATAGATGCCTTCATTCTATATAAACTATCAAAGGGTGATCTCCTACGCCTTTCAAAGGTTATTTGAGAGTCTTTTGTGATTCGGAAGGCAAAATGTTAAGTAAAAAAAAATATTTAGACAGTAAGCCAATCCTCTTTGTACCTGTAAGAAGCTTAAAGTGAGTAGCTATCACTTGTCATGCTACTCTTACTACTGTTTGTACTGCAACAAAGGGGTTGTTTAACATAGCATTGTGATAGTTATGGAGTAAAATGTAAGAGGTGTTTATTTAATGCATGTAAACAGCTCAATTTCACTGTTCTGCAAATATTAGCCCACACAGTTTAAATGGGCTCCTATAACACACAGTTTGAAAAATTCAAATACTTAAATCTTGACAGACAAAGAAATCAATTTCAAAATGAAAAAGCATACACTACCTTTCAAACTTGTGGTATAGTGCAAATAATACATCGTATTTCTTTTTCAGCCTTGATACAGTGCTATCAACTTTAGTGCTTACAGTATCCATGTTAACATCCACCTCTTTCAGAAACTGAAAAAATGTGCATACACTGAAAAAAGGAAAAAAAATGACACATTATCATAACTTGTGACAAGTATCCTGAAATAGTTCTTAAGAAAGAGAAAATAAAAACACATCTCCATGAAAAAACATTTCTTACTTCACTAGACTCCAGCATGTTCTTACTACTATTACCAGTGACTGAACCCTTGCTGTGGGAAACATTACTTGTTTACCTTGAGCCCCACCTTCACATTTTCCAGACAGTAGGAAAACTGTTCAGAGGTATCTCATGGTACAGGCTCTACTACAGAAGGAAAATTTTCTTGCTTAGCACAGATATTATCTCTTGGAAGTCAGAATTTGCTAACTAGACACACCTTTGTTCTTGTGCTGCTGGTAATACCACAAATATCCAACATATACCTTTCAGCTCTCCTGTTCTATTTTAGAAACGCTCCTACTACTCTAAGAACGTGACCCTTGGCTCCATCCATGCTAAAGAAAGACCTAGGAATGAAAACTGAGATGGATGCGTTGAATTATATAGAATTTCAAGTCTTTCAACACAACATCTCCACCCTTTGGAAATATTATTACTCAAGGGATCGAATTTCTCCCTACCCATCCATGTAATATTATGGCCACCAAGGAAGCGTTTTGTTACGTTCATAACTAAAATGAGCAGATTGCTAAAAATTAAAGAGGAGGAAGCTATCAAATATTTTCAACTATTTCAACTATTTCAACTGTATCAAATAGATTTTGATCCTTTATCAGAATATAATATTGAGAGATTTTTTGATCTTTGTCAGATTAAAGACACAAAACCAGTCAGAATGCTCATTTAAGAATGCTTATCATGGAATAAAAGATCTTTCCAATATATCTGAAGGCTCTAGAGGATGACTAGTAGAAACCTCTACCAGTTTGACCTTACAGCTGAGAAAAAGCCCAGGGCTAACAAGCAATTGAGTATTGCATCACAATCAGCAGAGTAACAGCTTACTCTTTGAAACCCTAAGGGAAAAAGTCTCTCACTTTTCAGCACAAGTTTGTCTGTGGAACCTGGGTGGAACACACTGGACGTTGGTGCACCAATGCAACTGGCTTTCACGTGGTTCCAAGGCAGTCAACACTGAAGAGATTAAGTCAAAACATTGCATCTGACCCTGCTCTGGGAGATGATGCAAGGTAGAAGAGGGCATGGAGAAGTCTAACCATAACAGATGACTTCAAGGAAAAGGATATTCTGGCCCAAGCCTGAGGTTATTGCCAGGACTTAGCCTCGTGTCCTAGAGCATCGAGAGGCTCTCTGCTCTTGCACACGCTTTCCACACACAGCACAGTTCCTGGGCAGATGCCACTGGAATTCTTTCCTTAGATGAATGTAACATAAAGTTGCTGTTCCCACCTAAATTTATCTTAAAAGCAGATACTATAATCGTAATTTCTGTATTATGAACTTAATTAATATACAAGATAACAATAACACACCCCCAGGAAAAAGAGTGTATGAAAGTACAAAATTTAGCCTGGCATTAAAATATTTGAGAAAGAGCAGCATGCTGGTGAACTGTTTGAAGAGTAATGCTTCTTTTCCCCACTTCTTGATTTAGCTTAAGCCTAATGCTGGGAAAAAGGTTTTACAGAAAATCATCATAGAGGGAAAGAAAGAAAGAAATATTTTAAGTGTAATTTGAACCAACCTAAACTGATGAATACTTTAGGGAGAACAAGAGCAAGAATGAGATGAGTGATACAACCAAAGCCAACCACAGATGAATCAAACAAGTGTCACTGCTCCCTCAACTAAAATATGACAGCAAGACTTCTAGTTTACCAATATATTCATAATTTCCGTAAGTAACCTTCATTGCAAAGCCAACTAGTCTGATATGCACAAAGATTTACTATGCTTTAAAAACATTACATTTATAAAAATGTTGACAAGTTAATTGTTGAAATCTAAATGCACACACTTAAGCTCACTTACCTTATGTTTATACTTTTCAAAAGCTCAGTGAAAGTAAATGTCACTTCATCCAGATCAATTGCTACAATAAAGATACATACACCCCATGTTTCCTTTTTCTTTGTGTTACAAGCCTTTTTGAAAAAAGAGAGGAAAGAGTTTTTATCAATCAATAGAAATGGGTAATGCATGGAAGGCAATAATTTGTCCAAACATGATTAGAAATGGTAAACAAAACATCCTCAAACAAACATTTGACTATGACAGCCAAAAGAAATTTAACAAAAGAAAACCATTCCAGGTTTCACAATACAGATAAAAGACTGAACATTTCAACTCTTATTCCTACAGTACAAGATCAATTTTACCCATACAATTCAGCAAAGCTTCGAAATACAAGCTTTGGTTCCCTGGAATTTTTATTCAAAGCAGAAGTATTTTTTTTTTTTTCCTAAATTACCATATTTGATTATAACAAAACACTGAAAGTTAAGGAATAAGAAGCCAAGCCATAAAAACATAATTGAAATCTTTACAATGACAGGCAATAAACACTCAATAAATGAGTACAGCTGTGTCAACCACTCATCACTGTGGTTTGCTGAACCACAAACCCATCTCTGCTTAGTAAAGTGTGATAGTAACAAGCACTTCCACCCATTTTCCTACCACACATCTACATTTAAGGTCTGCCTTCTGCTGTTTAGAAGGTGCAAGTTATAACCAATCATCCTTCCTCAAAAGAAGCCAACCCACAAAGACAGACACGGCATCCACGTGGAGTAGAACTCCTGATGATGGTTCACAAGCCACTCACTCGAAGCCAGACAGGCATCACTTAAGATACCAATACCCTTCCACCAAAACAGCAACTCAGCAGAAAACCCCTGAAGAATTTGTAGAATTATGGAAAAAAAAAACCCTTAAGCAGGTATATCCCAAGTTTTGGAAACAAAGCTATCGTGAAGACAGAACTAGGCATGGGTGCAGGCCAAAACTGCAGAAACACCAAACTTGTAAAATACTTTTTGGACATTCAGCATCCTTGTAAATAAAACTGCAACACTACCCAGGCCCACAGCAGGAGCCTGATCTGAACGCATTCTCTGCAGATCTAGATCAGACATGACATCTGTTGGAGGACAGAGGTGAAATGGAGCACCAGCAGCAAGTGAATGGAAACACTGCATTCCTGCCCTTTTACATACACTGCTTAGCTTTAGCCCACTCCCCGGCCAACTTTTTTATCCTTTCCCTGGTCACTCCACCTAGCTGCCTCCTAGACAACACCAATGTGAGTTGCAGGGGCCTGTTCACTCTAGAAAATGTTCCCCACAGGCAGCAGGAGTAAGACTGCACCAAACCTAGCTCACTCCATCTTATGCAGTCTTCCAAACCTGCTCTGGAATCCTCTGCACTGTCAGCATCCACTCATGTCCTTGCTTATTCAGCAGTGAAACCATGACCAATAACCCACTGTGCCCATAAATGATACAATTTCACTAATACTGCCAACATTTTGTTTTGTTTTGGTGATAGTTGTTCTGTGTCTTTCTTGGGAACAGTATTTATACATCAGGGAAGAGTGGCTGGGGGCTTTCTCCAAAGAACAAAAACTTTGGCTTGTGCAATTGTTAATAGTTACAGAACAGGCTTCAATGCAAAACTAACCAGCCACCTTCAACAATGTGACAACAGACAATTATTTAAGTCACTATTTTCTTCCTGCATTCCTATTTGAGTGTTTCTACAAATCATGACTCCTTGCACAAGAGAAAATTATTTTGAAATAAGCTATTAACACACTGAGATGCCTTTGTTAATACACAAAAGGATCTAAAAAATTATGAAGGTTAATGCTAGCTAGGGAACTACCAAGAAGGAAGACTACTCACACTGAGCATACCCCTGCCCCTGGAGTCAGCTGACTTTGTTTATTAAATAAGTTCC
This sequence comes from Urocynchramus pylzowi, assembly GCA_013397555.1. NCBI lineage: Eukaryota > Metazoa > Chordata > Aves > Passeriformes > Fringillidae > Urocynchramus > Urocynchramus pylzowi. Next base: position 533,523 of record VZRH01007890.1, on the reverse strand, counting down.
TTTCACTCCACGCTCCTGCAAACTCAGGCCATGATGTTGTCCTGTAAATACAACATCTCGTAGGGCAGGAGGACTGAGAGCTACCAAGTGGTTAAATTGTTCCTGGTTTGTTGCCTATCCAAACAAGCCTAGCTTTCCTGGGCAGCCTAGCTCAATTCTGGCAGGATGAATGCTAGAAGGCCACAGCAAAGCTTTATTTAATAGGTGCGAGGTCTGGATTTGCAAGAACGACCTTTAAACTCCTTGTCCAGTATGGCTGGGGGTAACAACTCATTTGTTTCTACCAATAAAGACAGTCTCAGAGGCAGCCTAGCAAAACATGAGATTCAAACCATTACAGTGAGCCAAACTCCAGTATCAGGACTACTCCCACATCCATTGCTGATGGTACAGGATGCTTTGGACCTTCTTTGGACCTCAACACAAGATGTTGGATGACTGCTGGCCTAACAGGAATTACACACAACCCACAATAAGTAGATTATGGGTTGGATTTTTTTTTTCAAGTAGCAAAGAAAAGGTGAGCAGCACCTGAACATGTCTGCCTTATAACATAGCTGAGAGAGGAAGGAGATGAAAACATGAAAGAACGCCAGACTGGGAGTATCCCACCAGCTGCTGCTGGTTAAAATAACCAAAGACACGAGTGAACTGCAGTCTTCTCTGAAAATAAGGTATCTGCCATAGCAATGCATGAAGATTCCAGTGATTTTAATAATCCATAAATATTCTTGTGGTTTAACTCCAGCTACCAACTAAGTACCACACAGCTGCTTGCTCACTTCTCATCCCTGTAGTGGAGAGGAGTGTCAGAAACCAACCATCATAGCTTGAGAAAAGAACAATTTAATAACTGGAACAAAATAAAATGCAGCAATAATAACAACCACATTAATAATAACTGCAATGGAAATGAAAGACAGAGTGAGGCATAAACCCCAACACAAACAAGTGATGCTCAATACATTTGTTCAGCACACACTGACCAATGCCCAGCCCATCCCTGAGTAGCAATCAGCAACTCCCAGCAAAACGCCAGAAATTTCTATAGCAGGCATGATGCTCTATGGTATGGAATACCTCTTTGGCCAGTTCAGGATGCCTGTCCTGGCCATGCTCCCTCCAGGTCTTTGTGTGCATGCCCACTGGCAGAGGATGGGAACATGAAAAGTCCTTGACTTAGGGCAAGTACAACTTAGCAACAACTAAAACACCAGCATTGTCAACATTCTCATACTAAATCCAAAACACAGCACTATACCAGCTACAGGGAACAAAATCAGCTTTATTCCAGCTGAAACCAGAACAAATATAAACATCATGGGGTAGGAGAAGGGGAGAAGAAATAAGGAGATGTCTTCCTGGCAAGTCACACTCATAAGAACTCTCCTCCTCACACCCCTCCCCAAGTTCACTTCTTTCCTATACAAATGAATTAAAAGCTAACTGCTGAACAAAAAACAGCAGCATCCCTTCTTCCAACTATTTTGCTTTGTTTAGCCAAAGCAGATGATTCACCTGAGAGGGACCTAAATGCATGGGAATGAAATGAAGACAAATTCATAGCCAGAAATTTATTTCTGAGGGTTTTCTTCTTCACCAATCTGACTCAAGATCTTTGTTGATACAGCATTACTACAGAAAATGGGCAGGACAACAGCTCAACACCTGCCCTTGGCTGTCCTTCAGTTTCAGTAAAATGACTTGCAGAGACCTTAGTTCAACTCATCATGAAGCAAAGCCTACCTACCAATCACTAACCATAAGATTATTTAACACCTAGTAGTCTACACTGATTCTTTCTCTTTTTATCATCTTTTATTTAGAATTCCAAGGAACCTATGCTATAACTTTGGGCAATGTAGGTCAGCTCTGTTGAATCAATATAGTTTTCTGTAGGAAAATATCTAAAACGCTTACAAAATCTTTCAAAATATTTCTCATTCTGGACTTACCACTACTTTTATTCAATCTGATTTTTACCAGATGACCAGTTTATTTAAACCTAGTGAAAACAGCCTGGGAGGAGTCATTGGCTTAAAATGCTCATCCAACACTTAATTATTGTTTAATGGGATTCTTGCTTCTCTTCTTTCCAGATGCAGCTGAAAGGTGTTAAAGGCAGTAACAGAAATAACTTCCATTCTCTGCCTCCAGAGGTTCTCCAGTGCTAAACCAGTCCCGAGGAGGAGATGGTCACAGGAAGTCTCAGCTCTAGTATGCAGTTAGAGATGTTTACTCTTCTGCCAACACTGATAACAATTTTGATGACAGCCTACAAAAGTGATCCAGGAATAGAAACTTCAAATGATGTTGTGTAAAAGAAGGTCAAGGGAAATGTACATGAGAAATATGCAAACACAGATGGATACTTGAATCAAATGGGATATAGGATGTCTCACTGTAAATATCAAGCACCTGATTTTTGAAGAGGAAGATATGGAACTTGGCTTCCTAACATAAAATCTCAGTTACTACATTCCAATCAATATAGAGAATTAGCTTGATGGTACAAGAACACAGACATTTGTTAGAGATAGTCCAAAGGAGGTTACAGAGTTGATTAGGGGGCTGGAGAGAGTTGGGGTTGTTCAGCCTGGAAAAGAAGAGGCTTCAGGGAGATCTTGCAGCATGTTTCTGTACCTCAAGGGAGCTTTAAGAGAGCTGGAGAGGGACTTTTTACAAAGACATGCAGTGGTAGGACAAGGGGGAATAGCTTCAAAATGAAAGAGAGCTGGTTTAGATCGGTGATCAGGAAGAAATTCTTTACTGTGAGGCTGGTGAGACACCAGGACAGGCTGACCAGAAAAGCTGTGGATGCCCCCATTCCTGGAAGTGTTCAAGGCCAAGCTGGATGGGGCCTGAGCAATCTGGTCTAGTGGAAGTTGTCCGTGCCCATGGCAGGGAGGTTGGAATTAGATGACCTTTAAAGGTTTCTTCCAACCCAAACCATTCTGACTTTACATGTTTATGATTACAATGGGTGGAAGCTGACTGGAGAGTAGACTCAAGAAGCTCTCACAATAGAAAACTGTTCAGAATAAAAACCTGCAGGAAAAATATCCCAGGGGAAAAAAAAATCTCAGACCATTATAAGCCCTGTCTACATATAAGAAGTTCTGTGTAAAGACAGATCCTTATTTTTTCAGCAATACCAGTTTTAAATTTTCTATTGAACTTGGTCTGGGATGGAAGATGATTATTATTAGTTCACAACAGATGAGAACAAATTCAAATATAATACTAGCTAAAAGTAATGAAGTAAATGGAAAGTAATGAACTAGCATAAATAGTTCATCTGATATGCAAAGTTCCCATTACACTTTTACATGCAGCAAGACTGGAGAGGTCATCAATCTCTCCCCAGGAGAGGCAGAAGACAAGTTAAAAAAGAAACTCTATACCAATTGCCTGAGCTTTTAAAGTCCAAGGGCACATACAAGCAATGCATCAGCTGCTAAGATAGTGAGTATCATCAGCAAGAGGCCATGGTGATGATTTGTTTTGAGACTTTCAGTAGCTCTTCTTTTTTTAATAACACAGGATCCTAAAATATCTGTAATGTTGCTCATCCATCCAAAGCTTCAACGGATTCAGGTTCAGTTCAGCTCCAGTTCTACAAATTAGAGACAAAGTCTAGACAGAAAATACTTTATTAGCTCACATGTGTTTCATGCTTTTGCCAAAAGCAAGAGGCCTTTCTGTCTTTTAACATGAGGATGAGGTGGCTTACCAATTAAAATAGTCTGTTTTAAATAAGAAACAACAACCAAAAGAAATTTATTTAATTTAAATGTGAAATTTTATGAACTGGGGACACTTGGCCTGCTGAACATGAACTCTTTGGTCTATGCAGACCAACCTTCCATATTTAAGTAGTCTTTATTTCATTCTTCAACTTAAGCTACAGTTTACCTTGTACATTTTCTTCAGTAAGAAAGCAGTCCAACTCCTGCACAAATCAAGTGCTCTGCAGCATCTGTGTACCAGTGTAAGGCACCAGTTAGGGAGAATTTCAGGATGTAAGATAAGTAGAGACAAGAAAAAATGCCTAGAACGTCTTCATATGCTAGAGACTTTCTGAAGGAAAAGAAAAGGCAGCAATAACACATCTCTCATGGGGTACAGAATTGGCTAATACATAATTTTACACCACTGGCTTGAATTATAACAGAAACAAATTAGTACAGTACTTGGGGGAAAAATACATGGGCAAATAAAGCTAAACTAGGAAAACCTAACTATGCAGTCTGCAGATGTTCCACCACGACAATTTTTTAATAGCGGGTTAGACAAATACTTGACAAAAATGGCTCAGGAATTCCTGACTCTGAACAGCTGAGCTGCAGCAGGAGAACAGTGAGCCACATTTCCCAAACAGTGCTATGAACAGCCAACAAAAAAATGGAGCTCCTACCCACGCACCACATATTACAGCCAACTAAGACGACAAGCTCCAAGCATACCAGACCTTTCTCCTTAAGATCCTTGGCAGACTCCAAATTCTATCAATTTCTTAAACCACTTCAATTTTCTTTGGAGAAGTTTGGTTCCAATTTAGTCACCATATCATCTGTTCCTCACATGGGTTCTTTCCTGTTTGCTCAAGCTTTTCTTTCCTGCTTATATCACCCCATTCTACTTCAGATTCTCATTTTGTTGTTCTCTACCAAAACAAACAGTAGCAGAACATAACAAACGCCCTGAGCTTCTTCACAGCAGTATTACTATGGCTTCCTGGACTACTTCTAATATCCCTTACATCAACAATCACATGCTGCTCAGCAAAGTACATTAGTAATTCCACTAAATCTATTCATTCCATCCAGAATTTACAAGCACTATTAGTTCATAATACAGATTTCAGGAGAGTTACAAAAAATAAAGAGTACAAGAGAAGCAAGGATCAGAGCCAATGTTAAGCCAACAACAATCAGTGCACAAAAGTTTTGAAACTAAGACTGTAAAAACTACAACTAACAGATTCTGTTTATCTAGGTAGCTTGGTTTAATAAAGAAAAGAAATTATAGAACAGAAGTATTTGTATGACACCAATGAAAAGCTCTCGTTTAGATAAACACTTTCATGTTCACAATAAGCATGTGTGGGAGTTCACCAGATATCAAAAGAATTTAAAAATAAACACCTTCCTAATTACACATCAGACACCTTCCTTCATCCTACACACCAAGAGTGCTGATTTAGCATTTGGGGTTCTAGGAGATTTTGAGTTACCATTTTATTGTAGAAGAATGTCATTAAATTTGGTGTCACAGAAGGAAGCTTTAATGTTCTCCTACTATGAAGGAAAACACCACCCTATTGAACAGACAGCTGTAGTGCTTTTGAACAATCCCCCTCTCCAGACCTGGTTTTTACAACTACAGGACAGCCACATCTTCCAGAAAAGTTGTGTTACCATCTCTCTCGTCACCTTCCTCCTCCTCCACACCTCTCAATGAGGTTCAGCTGTTTCAAGGACTCACAGCCCAGCTGCAATAGGGTGCATCTGTACATCCCTGACTCACACTGTGGAAACAGATAACTGGAGAGCATTGCAAGGAAAGCTACAGTGCATGGAAAGAAAGTGCAAGATAAGAAAGCTGAAATTTCAAAGTATCATCACTAGTAGCTCAAATGCCCAAAAGAAAAAATATCAGCGTGGAAAGGTGTGACATCCTGAAGGAAAAAAAGCAGTGGCTCCAGTGGGCATTGGCATTCATTCCAGGCAGTAGCAGGTAATAGGTTCTCTCCTCCTGGATGATGCCTGCCTACCCAGTAAAATGTCTCACTGAAGCACAGGCACATTTAGGCTGGTAGGTCACGACATTCTAGCAATTTTTTTTTGTATATGCCTGCCAAAAATAATTGCTTTATACTTTTAAGCCACATGTACCTAGTTTGCAGAGTCTCTGCACATGCACCCTAAGTGACAGTACTACAAGATGTTTTCATTTCAAGTCACTAAATATTCACTGAGCAAGGATACAGCAAATGTTCAGACTGCATCCAAACCCACATCTGCACCCTGAGTATCTGCCAGTTACCACAGTACCTAAAGTCTGGGCTATGCTGCTTCCTAGTTACCACTATAAGTGCCCTTCACATCCTCAGAGATTTGGCAGGCACAATTCTACTATCAACCACAATAAAGCAAGGCCAGTGAGCCAAGAAAGGCAAGGTTTCAGGTCTTTGTACTTTGTAAATGGCTTGAGAGAGGGATTCTTAGATGCTACCTCTATTTCCATCAGCAGCCTTATGATTTAAGCTTCCTCAAGTCAAACCAACTACATTGCTAAACAGAAGTGTTTTGGTAAGTATTTGTCTCAACTGGTGGCTTGCTGATTAGCTTTTTGCTTGAGAACAGAAAGCTGCTACACAGCTTCTGCTCCAGTTCAGAACTGAACAGGTTACCACCATGTGTTTTAGTCAGTTACCTCACTGACTAAAACACATGCAGCTAGTGCTTGCAGGACAAACCCTGGGACAGCCCCTCCAGCATAATTTACCTTCTGTACCAGAGAGAAGAAAAGAGCAGCCTCCTCCTGAATCCCTGCAACTTGAACTAGAGTCATCCTGAAAAGCCAGGCTCACCATAGCAGCTTCACTTGGGAAAAGAAGCAGCAATTAGCCAGGCTGTTAATTTGCTTGACTTCAGAGTCAGATAAAACCTGCTCTCAGCTAAAGTAGCAACTCCAGTGCTTTCCAGGTCCCCATGGAGGCACACACTTGACAGCTTACTCATTTCAACAACCTGCAGATACATCTCTAAGTTTGAGGGGAAGGCCTTGGTCTGAAATATAATGTAGATTTTTTTTTTCCTGTACATTGAAAGTCTCTCAACAATCAATTTTAATTGCAAGACAACAGACTTTAGTTATATATCATAATGAAGGTCTGAAGATCTGGTTCTGAATAGGTAAAGGAAGCAATCTTCAGATGCTGAAAGGTTTCAAACACCATGTATCTTATCTGGCCACTGCTAAGCAATGATCAGTAGAAACAAAACTTTACCTGTAAATGAAATTTGCAGGATTATACTGCAACCTGCCTTGTTTTTTTTCAGTCAAGGGAACTGACTACTCATGTTTTGATTCTTATAGGGGAACTTGACTGTGCTTTTAGGTAAATGCTTCCCATGAACATCCATGACCAGAAATTGTGCCTGTTACTGAAAGAGCTGTGCACAGTCTCTCTTCCATGCTATTATTACTCCATGATGTGAATGCATCAAGACCTGGTATATCCACACTGCAGTTTAAAAAACACAGATTACAAACTATTAGTAGTGACAGCACAGCTATGACAGGTCAGTTCAAGTTGCAGAAGGGTAAGCAGAAGTCAGAACATGTACATCATTGCAAGTCCACACAGTGGGAATAATACTCCAGCTAGGTATTACAAAACTGCATTGGGACTCTATAACAAAGCCTCTGCCATGATTTAGCTGTATTATAGCTGTTCTCTGAGTCAGCTTGTTGACACAGCAGTCATACTGAGGAGAAAGAAAAGCAAAAATCAAGAAAGGCCCTAACACTTTATAAATACTGTTTACACACGCCCAATGACTAACTTTGAACGGAAATGCCTCAATGATAAGCACAGGTTAACATTATGCAACAAAAAAGGAAACGTTCCCATCTCTGCAATAGTCATCTCCATACCCTTTCTGCAGCCTCATAAAGGATGCAGAGGGAAAAAAATACACAGAAACACACAGTAAGACTACCCGTATAAAGCTGACTAAGGCATATTTGAAATAACTTGCAGTTCAAAGAATTAGCTGATGGCATGTGCTGTTTTCTACTGCCACTTGTTAGTAACCTAAAAGGACTCCTGAGCACGTACCTTTATCACAAAATATTAACAAAAAAGGGCAATCTACAGAAGCTAGCTCGCACAGACGTGAACACGGCAACATCCCGCTTCAGTCTACCTTCACTTGGAAAAAGCTAAGTTACAGTACGTGAGCTTTGGTTGTGGGACATCCTCGGCCGCAGCTCCAGCCAAGTTAGGGCTCAATATCTGAGCTGGGGCACAGGACAGACTCTGCAGCCGAGCGATGCTACGAGCAGCAGCTACTCACTAGAGCTCCATCCGCTGCCGACAAGCTCTCGTACGTCTTCCACGCTTTCTCCCTCACGCTCTCCGACACCTTCAGCGCGTCACAGAGCACGACGAAGTCCGCTTCGCCGACCTCGACCCTAGGAAAAGCATCGGACATCGCCAGCGGGAACACGGGACCGCGGGGAGACCGCGGAACCCACACCACCCGCTGCTGGAGCCGCGCCGGGGTGACACCGCCCCACAGCCCAGCCCCCCGGGCGCGGGGAGCCCC
>VZRH01007890.1:459157-525022 GCA_013397555.1 Urocynchramus pylzowi | reverse complement strand
GAGCGCCAGAGGCACCGCGGCCCGAGCTCGCGGCGCCGCCCGGCCTCACGGAGCCGCCCGGGCCCCGCGTCCGCCGCAGGGACGGCAGCCCCGCCGTGCCTGGTGCTTCAGGTACTCAGCGGGTACAGCCGATACGGCTTTACCCTGGGATGGGAAGGAACGCAGACCTGTGTATAAAAATAACTACACAGAATAACTGTACAGGTGCAGAGCAGGGCAGGAATCGCAGATCATTTAGGACTGCTGTTCAGCCAGACCAAGTGCCTGCACTTTGGCCACAACAGGCCCTGGAGCGCCGCAGCTGCAGGTGGCGGAGTGGCTGGGCGGTGGCCCAGGGGAAGAGGACCGGGGGGGGCTGGTCAGCAGCAGCTGAACGTGAGCCAGAGTGTGCCCAGGTGGCCAAGAGGGCCAGTGGCATCCTGGCCTGTATCAGCAATAGTGTGGCCAGCAGGAGCAGGACAAGGAGTGTCGTCCCCTTGTACTCAGCGCTGGTGCAGTTATAACTCAGCTGTGTCCAGTTCCTCACGAGAAGAAAGTCCAGAGAAGGGCAGCGTAGCTGGGGAAGGGTCTGGAGCACAAGTCCTGTGAGGAGCAGCTGAGGGAGCTGGGGGTGTTTAACCTGGAAAAGGGAGGCTTGGGAGACCTTACTGCTCTCTGCAACTGCCTGAGCAAAGGCTGTAGTGAGGTGAGGGTTGGCGTCTTCTCCCAGGTAACAAGTGACAGGACAAGAGGACATGGCCTCAGACTGCACCAGGGGAGGTTTAGGTTGGACATCAAGAGGAATTTCATCATGGAAAGGGTTATTAAACATTGGAATGGGCTGCCCCGTGGGCAGCAGTGAAGTCCCCATCCCAGGAGGTGTTTAAGAAACAACTAGGCATGATGGCGTTTGATGCCACGGTCTCATTGACAAGGTGGTGGGTGACCAGTCAAAGGTTGGACTCGATGATCTCAGAGGTCTTCTCCAACCTAAATGATTCAGTGATTCAGTGACCTCTCAATCTGACATTCATCCCAGTCCTAACTGAAATGTTATTTTTAACACTGTGCAATAAAATTACATTTAATGTAAAAAGTTCAGGCTGTGGGCATCTCCTGGATTTTAAATCAATGAGGTTCAAATCACCAGTGCTCTGGTTCAAAGATCTTAAAAATCTGCTTTGTTGTCTGCAGTTGCTTACTCACATTTAGAAGGCCAATCTCTGCTGCAAACAGGCACATTTATTTTCAGACTTACATGATGACAACTTCTTAGAAAAGGAAAAATATTTATATGGAAGGATTCTTACTACCTGCACATATCTGTCATTTGCCTGTAAAGCAACTACTTTTAGTGAGACTGCTGTCAAAACTATGGATTTAAGAAAAAATCCAAACAAAAATCAGCATGAGCATTATTATGTTACACAATTAAAACTCCCTAGTATTTTTACATTCATACATTCTAGTAATTTGTCCAGGCTTGTCCTTTATATTCATTAACTTAAAATGGAAGAACAGCATCTGGCTTTCTGCTTTATAGTTAGAATTAAACCAATTACAGAAAAGTGAATACAGAACAAATCAAAGTACATAAACTCCAAATTAAATGTTTGAGTTGTAGACTGTAGTGGGATTTACCACAGTAAAACTGCGGTAGTAACTTTACCCTGCTTTGAAGCACATTTAAATACTTTTTGTATTCAGATGGTACCAGATGCTGGGAAGGTTTGGGGTAGGACTGTCTGTCATCAACCATTGAACCACAGACAAGTAGACAGACCAGCTTGGTAAAGTAAGCTGAACCCCTAAACCACAGCTGAGTCCATTGCCTTCTCCTCACAACTGGCTTTAAGAGCACAAAAGAATTTAAAATGAGAGCAAGCATCTCAGAAAACTTGGTCACAGCCAGTGGAGACCATGCCAGCTGTCTGCAAGAAGGAAACAAACACACCCTCCTGGGTCACTTCCCTGGCAGCTGCTCCAACATGCTGTTACAGCAGGCCCTGCATCGTCCAGATGGCAGGCAAAGAATTTGTCTCATGGCCCTCTGTGCATTGCTCTTTTTAAAAAGTTCACAAACCAGCCTCAGTGTAAATGCTATTTTTTTTTTAAGTTGTTAGTACACCAAGTACCTTCTCAAGTCAAATTTTATGCACTTTTTCATCAAGCAAGGCTCTTAGGGCTCCCCTCCATAAATAGGTAAACCCAAAATATAATCTCAGAATGCTTCAAGTTACAGCTGGAGGGAGACAAAGGGAGCAACAGATGAATCAAGCAACAATAACCTTTAATAATCCATTCCAAAGCCTTGGATATAGTAAATACATCTAAACTGCAGTAAGAAGAGTTAACATGTACATACATCCAAAGAAAGGCACGTCCTTGTGTAAAACCATATTTAAGTTGCTGCACCTTTTTCCCCTTTTCCTTCTAAGATGTACTGATTTGAATGTTTTAATCCTGTAATCTAAAACATCTTCTAAATGAAGCCTTTAGACTTTTTAATCAAATTACAAAGGAAAGAAAAAAATCAGCTCCTACTGAGGAAAAACAAAAGAAGCAAAGGAAACACTGCAATGTCAAATAAAGTATTAATGATAATTTTTGCATCCGACCCCACAAAGCCTTTATTCTAAACATCTGACTACAACTGCTTTTAGAGTATAGATCACGGACATATGTGAAACATTGTCCAGTCAGGCAGTCCTGACTCATTGTTTCCAGCCTTAGGTAATTTTTTTAGGTAACAAAACACAACCTTAGGTAATTTTATTATCCTAATTTTTTCACTTAAAAGTATTACTGTAGTTTCATGGTAATTGCCAGTCAGAATTAAAGCCATTATTTCAATTTTGGTAAAATCAGTTTTCTGAAGTTGCATGACCAAAACATATGCATTTACAACCCCATTAAATTGAGAACTTCTGGATATTACTTCAAATACTAAATATTGGCAGAATTTCTGCTTGAATAAACCCCATAGGCTGTAAAACTCAAGGATTATAAAGATGTCTGCATGTATCACACCCATTTTCCTGCATGTACTAGGCAGAATTAACCAGGGAGGGGACATAGCCTCTCCTGGCCAGCCTTTTCTGTGCATTCACATTGCTTGCACTGTGTAGCAGCCCCCAGCCCTCTGCCATCAGTGTCACCTGGAGCCCAGCTGTCCCTCTCAAGCCCCAGCACGAGTGCTAACAGGAGCAAGGAGGTGACAGACCTGCAGGCCAGCTTTTCACCACCTGCTGCCTACAGACCTTAAGAAGAGCCTTGCTGGAGAAGCACCTGGTGCAGCAGGCAGAGCCAAGTGACAGTCTTGCTGCAGGAGAGCCTCAGGGACACTCAGGCCATGGCTTCAGCAGGCCCTTTGCACTCCCCAGCATCACCTTCCCTGCATTGGCAGCAGCTCTGCCTTTGAAGCTGGACAGGGTTTACTGGGGTGATGGGGTGAAACTGACTGGTTGTGCCTCTTGGTGGTGGTGAGCCTGACCCTATGCTGTTGTTTCCCACACTAATATACAGCTTGAGACATGAAGAATAAAAAGCCACTTCTGTAAGTTACTATTTCTATAGTGATGTAAAATCCATTGGGACCATAACAGACATCTCCCCAATTCTCTTTAAGATGAGAGGTATCCGTCAGATGTTGCCACTTGTAACAATTCAAAGCCTCTCTCTATACATTGACATTATTAATAAAAAAGAATATTTTTCACTCCACAGTTATACACATCAGTGGCTTGCTCTTCTCACACAGGGACTGCAGTGATGAGTTTAAGGCAGGAATCTCTATCAATAAAGCATTTGACCAAATTGCCAGTGGGATCTGAAAGGACACCACTGTTACTGGATGGGAAAATGGCTATATCTAAATGACACCTATCTGCAAAACCTCAACCCTTCACAGATACTTCTAGTTATTTTTCTTGGACATCAGAGAGGTTTTGCATTGATCAAAGCTTTTAGACTTGAGTGCCACTTTTTTCTCTTTTTGCTCGGTTGTATTTATCTATTTATAGAAAAATCATAACTTCTTATACAGACCTTCCACATTTCTTGCTCTCTGTGAGAATGGCTGTCAGAGCTGTGTCTGTTTTAACAGATTTGCACTAATGCTGAGAACCAGGGTACTAAAAAATAAAATCCCTGACTGATGCAATTTATCAGATTAAGCCCTAGTGACAGTGCAATTACATCAGACAAAAATGATCATTCCTGGTATGGCTTTCCTTGCCTACAAAGGTTTCTGGATATCAGTATAAATCATGCCCTTGCATGCACAGCTGCATCACACCCTGTGCTTTGTCACACAGGTACCACCCTGTGTCCTTGGCAGGCAAAGCACTTCAAACCCTGGGTACACTGTGCCCTGGGAGGGTGCAGGGAGGGCATCCTGCATCCCCTCTGCAGGGCAGTTCATTTCAGCTTCTGGTTCATTTCATTCATTTCATTTCATTTCATTTCAGGTTCTGCCAACTGGTAATGAAATAAAGATCAGCAAGCAAACCACAGCCCTCTTGTTACAATTACACAGCCACATTAGGGACCCTGCTGCAATTCCTCCTTTCCCAACCTTCTCAGTCCCAAGTTCTGCTTCTTCTCACCGCATGATAAAGTGTGCTCTGGCACAGACTGCACCCTGTCCTGCTGCTGGCCATCTCCCCAGTGAGGATGTTTCCCATGCCTTCAGTTCCAAGATTTCCTAAACCCACAAGAAGCAGAACGCACTCTCCTGAAGTAGTTCTTAAGAATCAAATTAATCTTAACCAACAACCTGAAAACCAATTGAAAATTAGCAACCGTAGCCTGTAGTGAGTGAGCATAGGCATTTCTCTGAACTAAACCAACCCGTGATCTTGTTTATTTCTTTTTGCTTTGAGTGGGTCTAAGAGAAAGACATTCTTTACTAATCCATGGCAGTGAAACACCCTAATTAGGTGAAAACATTTGTGTATAGCATTCCAGAAAAACTCCTGGTGTGACAACAGTGCTATAGGCTCTTCTATGCTGCTTCCTCCGCAGCAATAAAATCTCCTCCTACCACTGGAACAAGCAATGTCAGTGAGAGTGCAGCTCTGCTGATGTCTCTAAACCACAAGCTTTTGCTAATACTGATGTGTCAGATCTCCATCCTCCCACCCAACCCATATGAACAAACGCACGTACTCACCTTGACAAGCATCAGGTAACCAAACTCCTGCATTTTCAGTCTTGCAGGCCCAAAGGATTTTCTTCATGCCAAAACTTGCCCTGTGTCTCTTTACTAAAGCTGCAACACTTTAGCTGGAAGAGAGAGGCCTTAGAGCTTTTATATTGTGCTTTGCAAGCCCAGATTACATCGATCACATTGACTGATCACAACAATTTTACTCATTTAAAGAGCAGCTGAACATCAGAGGCTCTTTGGGACCCATGAGAGAGCAACACAGCCCCCTCCACCAACTAAGCATGGTGGCACAGGACACTGATTTTGCTGCTTCATTAATAAAGTATGTCTCAGCATTAGGATTGATTTTGTTTTTTTATGTTTTTTTGGTTTTTTTGTTTTTATTTCCAAAGATAGTTGTCCAATGAGGTCATTTTTACACTAACCTTTCTCTGGAATTTGTTGGGCTGGAAATGTGGTTTCTTCAGTGCAGCACAGCCATCTTTGTTTATTAGACTCTTAACTATTATTATACTTGTATTTATTATACTTTTATTATTTAAAAAAGAAAAAAGCCCAAGCATCTCCAAGAGCTATTTCTTTCCATGGATTTGTGGCCCACGCTTCATCGACTTGGTCTAAGAGGGCAGAAGTTCCAACATGAGCTTTTGCTGCCCTCCATGTGTTTTAGGTTGTCTTCCTACACAAACTGTTTGGCATTGAATAAGGCTGGGAGTTTTTCCTCCTTGCACACGAATTTCTCCCTCCTTCCCCACACTTATTTTTACACTGCTGATCGAAGTAAATTTCCTTCCAACAGGTTCAAAAGCTATTAGGATGGGCATACAGCATGATCATAGACACCTCCCATGTGTAAGAACAAATCTATTTCTCCCCCTGCTCCACCACCCCTTCAGCAGCCTCATTTGCTGGTGTCTCCATTAAAGGGCACACCACAGATCACTAAGTTTGGCTACTCAGTTTTATTTTGGAAACAAGTTAAAGACCAGAAGAAGCTTGCTTACAAATTAACAAGTTTCATGTTTAACTTAGGGAAAATAGGAACAGAACGCTCCTGAAAAGGTAGGAAACATCCTTAAAAGTACTTCAGCGTAAATCTTGCGTCAGACAGGGCTCCAAAGAACGCACCAGCAACCTTGTGCTGACATATACTTGACCTTTGTTGCAAGCACACAATTGCAACATCCTGCATGTCTGTAGCTAAAGTTTTCCCAGCAAGTTTTCCAGCTTGCTTGCACATATACTGAGCAGCAGTGTAAATATAATTTATACATTAACATCTAGCCTGTATGTGAGGCCTTATTTGATGTTCATGATTGCCATGCACCATCAAAAATGGATTTTAAAAGTCCAGCTTTAGAATACAGCAGTTGTACTTTTCATTTTACATATAATGCACTTACACCAGGACCAATCCGTAAATTAAGCCACATGCAGATGAAGAAAAAAAAGTATTGTGTATTTAGGAAACTTCCTTTAAAACAAATTATTTTATCTCAGTCCAAACATTCACAATAGCAGGAAGCTGGATCATAGCATGTTTACAATTGTATAATAGCTCCAAAAACAGTAAAGCATCCTCCCACTGTATTAAGAAAAGATCCTTTAAAAGATGAAAAATAAGATTAGTACAAAGTCTTTTGACTGAATTAACCTAAGACAAATTATTTGGACACCTATGGTGTATATTATTTAAAAATAGATTAAACAGTGTTTTTTGGTTGTTTTTTTTTTTTTTTCAAATACGCAATTATTCTATAAACATTCTTACTTTTCTGATGAATCAATGCCCAAAATTTGGCCAGAAGACAAGTCAGTTCCCATGTCATGGAAGATCTCAAGTGGGTCTAGGGGGAGATTTTCCAGCCTTGTTTTTTCAATGTTACTCCCTTTTCTTCTGTCCTGTATTTTTTCTTGCAAACAGCTTCAAAACAGCAAGTACATCTTATTCATCTTATACATCTTACACTGCACTCTCCCCTAGAAAAGTTGGTATTACAAGGATCCAAATTGTATTAGAAAAAAAGAAAATCAATCTTGCTTTAAGAATAGCAGTTTTAAGTGTAAATGGCACGATACAGAATGGTATTGGTGATATTTGAGCAAGCTCCAGATTACCTGGCAAAGCTCAGTGGCACAGGCTGGCAGGAACACCACGATGGGGAACAAAGGGAATGGCAAAGTCCTGCAGGTACTGAACACTCCTGGCTCTCAGCTGGGTCAGCCTGACTCATGGCATATGTTGGATGATGCCCATCTTTTGACAAATATGCATGACAGGGATTTCAGACATTAACAACATGTTAGATCAGCTTTGGGTCTCCACTCTGATCATATGTATGGTGGAAATACCCATTCAGAATTTCAGCAAGCAGCACAGTATTGGCCTTTAATTGAAAAGGGACAGAAAAGCATGTTTCTCTGTTAGCATTTCACTTCTCAGCCATCTATCTTTGGAAATAGCATTTTAAGTAAAATGCATTAATTTAACTGTAGTCCACTCTTAAAAATAATCCAGTAGTAAACTGGAATCCAGAAGAAAACACAAGACTTTTAGACAAACAGGTTTATAAGGTTTATTTTCCATTGCACATACATGGATTATATACAAGTTAGTAACATAAGTTACTTCTTAATTTTCTAAAAGATTGTTACAGCAAACACTTGCCATTTTAAAACATCAAGTCAGAAATCAATCTCAAAAGGTAAATATGACAGTATTTTAAGAACAAAACAAATTGCACTTTGTTAGGAGAGTCAAATACAGATTTGTCTATATGCTGTAACAAACTATATAGCAGGTAATATTACAGTTAGAAGTAGCTCTTGCAGTCCATTTGTACATTAATAATTTTTTTCAATTTTACTTATTTAAAAACTGGTGGATATTTCAAAGATTTCTTCTTCTTCCTAGTATTCGAGATTCACATGAAATGCACTAGCAACTAAGTCTTTATACAACTCCTATTCAAATATAAGAAGAACACCACACCTGAAAATAAGGAGAAAACTAAAACGTATTGATTTTACATGTATCATGAGATGAGAAGTATGGAAGGTGTGTTCAGCAAGAAAGCCCTGTCCACTACTTACATAAAAGAAGATTTTAAAAAATAATCACTGCACACAATACAAAGGGTGGGGTCATACTGTACTTTTTAAATCTCCTGTAACAGTACTGTTCCTCATTACTGTTCACAGATGAGTGTTTCCATAGCAAACTTGTTCTCAAAGTGTCGAATCTTTCGGCAGTTGATGGCTTCACGCTTCTGAATTCCTGTTGTATTGGTAAAGAACAACAGTGTCAAGAGAAGAAGGGCTGAGGTACATCAGAGACAGAAGTTTTATGTTTGCTATGATGTCACCAGAAATCAGAACTACCCCTCTCCAAGCCTCGCCTCCAACAAAACACACGCAGGCACACATTCAGACATAGAAAATCAATTAGCCGGGAATGATCCTGAAAGTGTGGTGAACCAGATTCCAGTACTGGTTTAGTGAAAACCAACCTGCCAGAACCCCCCAGTGGCTAGTTTTTAACTCAGATCAGTTCCCAATCTCCCTCTCTGTGCATCTGTAAAAATGCTTGTGGGGACGTTTATTACTACAGGATAAGCATACTGAATTTTTAATTGGATTTTTCTATTAAAACCTTTTCATTTTCAAACATCAATCTAAATTGCTTTTATAAATTGTATTTCTTCTCTTTGTTTTCCCAAGCAGTCAGGTCTCACAATACGACAGAAGCAATTAAACTACTTTGGTGTGCACTTGCACACCACATGCAGATTACACAACATCAAGAAATCAAACAAACAAAAAGAAAAAAAACCAAACCACCGAAAAGCAAATCCAAATAACATCTAAATGCAAATTTTAAGTCAGTATTTAACAGCTCCTCAAGATGCTTCCAAATAATGTTTTTCAGCCATTTTTCCATAAAAAGTACCAAGCACTATAATCTTCCTGTGAAGACAAGCTCTTATTGGCATTTAACTGACACAAATAGGAAGACATGTAACAATGTATAGATGGCTTTAATGACGAAAAGAATCTGCAATTCTGTACTTGGACTACAAGGCTAAAGCTTCTCCTATATCAAAGATTTTTCTTTGGTTTGGGGTGGGGTGGGTGGTTTAGGGTTCAAGATTGAAGAACAGCATCAATGAAAGCCTGAGCTCCAGAAAAAACACCCATGGACACACACACACACACACACACACACACACATTTTGGCACTGCTAGGTCACGGGGGCCTGGAGCATTTTGCACCATGACACGACTTATTTCCACACCCACACAAGAAAACATCAGGCACGCTGCAGTCCACAGAGCTGGTTAGTGCAATAAGCAAGCCCTGCTTTAATCAGAGTCTGAGAGAGGCCTTAGAGCTTTTAGCTGAAGCTTCTGCCAGCACACCAGAGCGCGGGAGGAGCGTTACCTTTCATGGCTTCCTTGCGCTGCAGTTTGTAGGTCTCCTTGCCGCGGCACAGGCGGTAAATAAAGAATCCCAGCTGATCCACATTTTCAATGCGATCAGTAACTATCATCTGCTCATGAATCAAATAGGACTGAGGCAAGTATGTTCCAGCCTGTTGAACAAAAAAATGTAACAGCTCTGTCAAAAGCCATCTCTTCATGGTCTGAGTACACAAGAAACACTTTGCAGTGTTCTTCTTCAATATATCTTCGAATTATTTCAAAATATGTATTATCCACTGATTTTCATTCTAAATGTGCAAGCTTCACTGCAGTACAGAAACATGTAACAATTACATGTAAAAATGTCACAGAACTTCCATTGCTTCTAACACCCACCGCCATCCTGCTACAGTAACATCAGCCTTCAGCAGGTTTTTTTCCTAGGGATACCCACTGTCACAGGCCAGTTCTGAAATTATCATCCAAAGTTTTCACTTAATTAATAATAGCCCACCAGACCTCAATGGGAACAACTCCCAAGCAGGAGTTAGCAGAACCATGATCCACATGGATGTAGTTCTGCTGATGAAGCAGGCCAGCTGCAGTATAGTCCAGCTGCAGTCCATGGGGTTGGGAAGCCTTGAACTTATTCACAGCGTGGGTCGCTGCTCTCAAACCAAAGCCAAGACAAGACCATCTATCCCTGTAAGTTATTATCACAACTTGTAAGTTATCTAAGTTATTATGGCAAAGCCAAAGAGGGACATCAGGTGTTTCAAGGCAATACACTGAAAAAGGGGAGAGTCACAATGACATACAAAGGCTTCCCAAGTCCCTCCAGTATTATTCTGCCACAGATGAAATGATGGAGGAATCTGACTCTGCGCACACCTCACTGTACATGGCTGAAGATGCACAGATTTAGCTGCCAGCCAGTTTTCTAATACCACCACTATTAAACAATCATCCATTTTTAAAAATACTAAGAAATCTTTTTGAGTGGTTCTAATTTATAACAGTGTAAAGAGGGTGTTCCTTGCTTTTAAAAATAAAATGATCACCTATTGTGAAAACAAATTGAGATTCTGTTGTGAAAGATCTCTGTATTTTTTAGTGGCAATAAACACCTTGAAATTTCCGCTGTGAAACAAGATCATCTTTTCAGCTCCAGTGACACGTAAAGAAGCTGATTAAATGCTATTATTCCCAGTATAGAAAGAAAGGACTGCATAAAATTCACTTTAAATTTTGCATGAATGAATAAAATATGAATATTTTCTTCAATATATACTGTGAGGAAAACAACAACAACTTTTTTTTCTCTAAGTAACATCTTAGCAAACATCACTCTCCCAAATTATCCCACTCATTACTTTGTAATTAAATCCCTGCAAATTACTGCATCTTAACTCCTGGTCTCTCAAATCTCAGGAAGCAGCCCTGAGGGAGTGCCAGAGCACAGCAGCAGTGCAGGGCACTGGCAGGGTGGGCAGCAGTGCTGAGGACTTGGGGGCAGCCTGCAAGGACACTCCTGGGCTCATGCCCTCCAAACCACAGGACTTCCCAGCCCACCCCGGACCCAGCCCTCTCAGTCCTCCCTGGGTGGGACAGGAGGAGAGGAAACTCAGTGCAGGAATCTCCTCTGCCCACTTGCTGCAGGAGCAATTACCCAGCATTGGGATTCAGCACAGCCACAAATATCATCATTTTTGAGACACCCTGAGCACTATGGACAGTTAAAATTAGCCAGTTGGCTCAGCAGCAGGAATGAGGTGGATGAGCAAATATATCTGGATTTCAGTTTTGTTTCCCAAAGAAACATAGGAGGCCTTTCATGTCTGCACATTGAAGCACACTGTATCAATATACAGAAATGTGGAACTTTAGGCTAAAATTATGGTGTTTCTTAAACACCAGAACAGCCCAGAGCTCCTCCATGTACATAAAATGCCCTCTGCATGTATTCAGAGCTCATTTTAATGAAACTAACACATTAATTTCATACATTTTTTATTGCTGGTGCAACCAGTGTAACTGCAGGACACTGTTTACTCAGTTTATGCATCTGCAGCATAGTTTTCCAGTTACAAACATTTAGCCTGATTTTCTGTGACATCAAATGCCCACAGCATTTGTTAATACAATGAGAATTAAGCAGATGTCTCATAAAATTAGGGCACCCACTGTTGGGGACAATGATCAAAACTGTTTGCTTTTGTACGGATTTTCAGTTAAATGTGTGATGCCTGGTTATCCTCTTACTTGTAAACCAAGCATATTTGATTCTGTACTAATGACAAACAAGGAAATTAACAGATTTTAATAGTGGAATTTGTGTGATCTAAATATGGAAAGAAAACAGCACAGACAAAGTTAAAAAAAAATTGGGTTACTGAATTTTACAGACACCACATCATCCTTATGTACAGGAAATGAAAATGTGGTTAAATAGCTAGTCTCAAAATAGGAAGCAAAAATGCAGCAAAAGACTTACTTGTGGTAAGTTTTCACATGAAATTTATTTATACATACAAACCACTCAGAAATGGCTAAAATGTTTCCTGAAATCCTAATTCCAAAGCCTTTTTTGAAAGATGCAAACCCAAAGGTGATGTAACTGTTCTAAAGTTACAAAAGCCCAGTAAAATATTAAAACATTCTCCCCAAATCTTAGCCACATTTCATCAGCCTTCTTCTCCACTGGACTATTTTGCTGTTCTGTGAAGAAACCAGAAGGCCAGAACCCAAGGTAAATACTATTTAAATCAGCAATTGAAAGCATACATTATGTAAGGTGCACAGCAGTTCCAACACATCTCATGTGCATCACCCTCAAGCCACTGGATCAAAGTGGGGGCCAAGCCCAGGCTTTAAACAATGCCCCTGTAAAAAGCATTTCCCAGTCTTATCTATTCCATGCCTCTCAGCTAACCAGTCTTAGTTCACTGCACACATGCTTTATAGAAACTTCAGTCACAATGGATTATGAATTAAAAAACACACAGACTACTATCAAAGTCTAACTATGTAGTCCAACTACACCACATTTACATGATTTTGTCAGCCAAATTTACAGCACTGAAGAAAATCAGATTTTTTTGCCTTCCTCTGAATTAATGATTCCTTCATGACTGTAGATCATTGTCTAAGTAGGCTACAGACTTTTTTTTTCTTTGCAAAGAACTCTAGCAATCATATGCCTTTTGTGAATGTCAGAGTTCTACAGAAGGGAAAAAAACCAAACTTCTACTTGTTCCTGTCTTAAGAACAAATTACTTCTGATTTAATCATACCTTGATATTGATGAGCAGCTCCAGGAAATTTTTTGGTGGCATAACAACTGAAGTGTTCAGAGGAATCACATAGCACTTATCCAGGCTAAGGTCAAGATAGGCAGTGAGTCTCTGTTGAGAAAACATTTATTTTAATCAAAATAACAAAATCAGAAAAGTGACAAACAGATGTTGCTGAACTGCTATTGCCTTGTGCTGTTCTTCAAATTATTCTTTTGTTCACTGTAAAGCTGGTCTATCAAACTCCAATCTTAGTGCAAGTAAAAGCACAAAGGGCAGCCTCGATGAGAGTTTATATTTTCAACAGGGATTTGGGCAAGGCAGCAGGCAATGAGGAGCTCAAAGGCACCAAGCAAGGAACCTACAAAAGTCTGCCTGAGCTGTTATGGAAACAAGTACAGCGTTCATTTATGCCTAGTGCCTTCACTGTGAAACAACAGGGCAAAAACCTGTCTCTAATCTTCCTGCTTTTATATTTTGTTGTAGTTTAAAGAGGAAATGCTCCTGTAAGAACAAAACACAGAAGGAAAAAAAAATTGCTAGAGATAATGCAACAGAAGTAGTTTTAGGTTCAAAAATATGACTGACTTTCAAGGTTAATGATTATTCATAGTTGAATTATTATCTTTATACAGTACCTGAATGGCAGTATTTGCCATTATTTCATAAAAAGCTCAGGGAATTACCCTGATGAATCCTGTAGCTCTGTTCACTGAGCTGTGTTTTACTGCACCTGTTCTTGCTAAAGAAGATGTTATCTCTAGCTGCTGAAAGCTCTGAGGCTGTGTATGTATATAAAATACTGAGCACCAGGGGCCTAGTAGTCAAAATAATGCCAGGACAGCAATCATCAGTGCAGCTAATCTCATTACATAGAGCAAGTGCTGTATCTATGGCAAATGACCCTTGCACTGACCTTTAGAGCAAAGCCTTTAACTTACTAAATCAAAAAGTAAATTTTTAGTATTATATTGTTCTTACTTGCTTCTTAAATGCTGCTTTTTTTCATTTTCTAGTTTTCCCTCTTAAGAGTCTTTATTCTAACTCTTAACAGAAGGTCCCTAAATATTCTGAAATATTATTTGAATTACATAGCTTGAGCACGCAATGTTTTCCTCCAAATCCGGCTACGAATATTTGATAGATAGCACTTTAAACCCTGAAGTTTGCATAAAAAAATAGGACACTTCCCTATTCTTTTTCAGCTTAGCTTAAAAAAAGCTGTTCAGCGAAGTCTTCAAATGTTCAGAGAGATTTAGCTTCCTGAAAATCAGCTGTACACATTTCACTGCCATCAGACAGCTCCAACCATGCTGATACAGAAAAGGAAGGCTTCTAATTGTTTGCTGCTCTTAACACTGAGAGCTGTAGGCCTGCCAACTGCCTTAACAGAAATCTATTACCATGATTCCTATCAATCAAGTTTATATCTCAAAAAAAGGAAGACAGCTTTGAAACCCTAGTTCAGTGCCTCTAGGAATCAGAGTAGCCCGTGGTGCACAAAGAAATTAAACTTTGGCTTCCTGTGGCATCTGGAAAATGAACTGTCTTCCACGGTCCTTCTCCTTCTGCTGCTGCTTTGGGGGTTTGAGCCATGCCAGGAGAGCACCTCTAGGAGTGCTTGAACACACCCAGTGACATCAGATGCAATCAGCGCCTCCAAGCTGATGTCAAAGCTACCTCAGCCCTTTCCAAATTTCCCTTGGCACCAAAGCAGTCAAATTCTGGCTCAGTGGACTCAGCAGAGCAAGAACAACATTCTCTTTTGTTTCTCATACTGAAGAGAGCAAATAGATCCAAGATTTTTCCCTTTCTAAAACCAGAACTGTATTTGCAAATGGTGATTTACACACTACCTGATGATGTTTCTATCGTGCTGTACTTTATGCCCAGTTAATAACTGCTTGCAGCCTGCTGCTGATCAAAACATTTCTGCTGCCTCCTCCATCCCTCTGCTTTCCCCCACCATAATAAATGAGTATATTTATCAGGATGACGGAGGGGGAACATTTTTCAAGTTTTAAATGCTTTCAACTTCTTCAGACATATTTCTTACCCGGTGGAAGTCATGGACAATATCAGCAGGATCGCTATCAGCAAATTCAGGGACTGGCACACTGATAAACTCAACATCTTCCTCCTCCAGGATCTGAATATTTTGCTCAATTGTGTGGTAGCGAGCAGTCTGAGCCTCTGCCCCAGGCTCAGGTAAACTTAAGCCATCTTCAATGTACTTTATTCCACAGAAATACACGCCACCCTGCTAAAAACAGTAAACAAGCCAGCAACAAAAAGATCAGTAATGCAGAAGTTTAAAAGTAATACTCTCTGAAGAAAAACTTGTCAGACTAAATGAATTTTTTTGCCTTTAATTTGATTCATACACCAAAGCAGCAGCCAGTTGCTATCTACAACAGGACCATGGCTTAAACCTCAATTACACTCAATCCAGAGGGAGTTCTTCACTTGAATTCAAGTAAAAGAGGATCCCATAAAGCAGGTTCTTATAACCCAGTCTTCCATGTATTTTAAAAAGACATGAAGTTCCTACATCTATATGCATGCATATTATTATTATTATGAAATTATGATCTAACTGTTGTCAAAATTACAAATAGAAACATTAAAACTGGTCATCCAAACCACCTTTAAAAAGCAAGTCTAACTCTAAATTTGGTCCTGCTTGCAGCAGTGGGTTGGAGTAGATGACGTCAGGACTTTCCTTCCAAACTCAATTATTTTATGAAATTGCTGAGTTTTACAAGACTTCAAGAGTCTTGAAAGTCAGTTTCTAAAATAATTTTTGAACAGTTTTAAGAGACAAAAAGGTAAAAAGATACATAGAAATAACTAATTTGTGTGCTTCTGCCACAGTACACGTGGCAGGCTACCTAAGTGAAGTGTAAAATACAGTTCTGAGTCAGAGGAAATCATGAACCAAATTTAGAGACCAAATAGTTTTAGAAACATAGAACTCTGCATATGCACATGCCATCAATTTAAAATTTTACATTGAAAACGTGTCTTCACTGCAATGTCAGCTCAATTCCTGAATGTTTCCTTTAACACAGATTTGACTCATGAACAAGCAGCACAGGTTTAAATTAAATGGCACTTTCAGTTTCATCTCATTGGCAGGTGAAAGGTGGAGCATCCAGCGCTAAGCACGGGTGAAATGTGCATAAGAAATGCAACCAGCCTTCAGCTCCTTAGCTCCTTAATCCACCCACCAGGATAAGCTGTGCTGTTTAAGCATTATCATTTGCAACACTACTTATCCCCTGTAAATTTGGTTAATGTGATAGCCAAATAGACTACAAACTGCAAGTTCAGCTAGAATTTCTCAAGTTAATCACTTGGTTTTCCACATTAGAAGCTACTAAAATGGGGAAAAAGCAACAGTCCTGCTATCAGGGACAAGAACATGATTTTTTACCTTATAATTAGGTGCTCAAACCAGTGGGCTAGAGAGATTCATGTTTTGCTTAGCCTCTCCCTTTCTGGCTCTGTGATCTTGCAACCCCAGCAGTTTCTGCTGGGGAGGGTGTGCTCCCACCACCTGGGCAACAGCCTAGCACATCCAGCACTGCCCAGTGACAACTCCCCCCAAGGGAGAGAGTATTTAACTCAGATCTCCCATGTTTCAGGTAAATGCTCCATTTCCCTGCACTGCTGCCTTGACAGAGCTCCTCTTGTAGCAATGGTATTTGTTAAAAGACTGAAAATACATTTTGTTAGAGGTCTAATCTTGTCAGTGTGGATTAGACTTGACAGGGCATGTTTAAACCACACTGACTGTGCTTTTCCCAAGTGCCCTGCAGGGCCCATATTTCTTATCCATTGGAGGCTAGGGAAGGGGAGAGTCGCCACGGTGCTTTCACAAGCAGCTCCTTTCCTGTACATTAGCAGTGCCTCCTGTGTTAAGAAAACCTGGGATCAAACAAGGAGGCTTTCAAGGGGTTAATCCACCTCCAGTATTTGGCACTGCAAAAGAGAAAAGAGAGTAGATAAAAATCTGGGACACCACTGGGGCTCCTAAACCCAAGCCCTATTTAGATACAATCTTTTCCTCTGCAAAGTGAGGTTTTGAAACTGTTGCTCTTTTATTTGCCAGCTTCACTCCTGCCCTCCTCTGCTGCTAGGTAACTTCAGAGAAGGCAAAACTCTGGCCTTTAGAAAACATGAAGTTTTGGAAAGAAAAAAATTGTTTATTTCCTTTGGTTTAGTCTGTTCCTCCTCTTCTAAATGTAACACAAAAAGAACAGTCTGTTGCTCCTCTTCCCACAGAGAAAAACAGCCCTCTCATAATGAGTAGGTGACTTACCTGGAATGCAAAATATTTGTACAGATAGGCACCACCCAGGAACACACCAGCCAGCATAAAGGCCAATCCAAAGCACATGCACCAGCACCAGGCCCTTCTCTGTCCAACAGGCACAGCATCCTCAGGGTCCTGCAAGGCATCAGAGAGGCACCTCCAACACACTGTTCCCAAGGCAGGTAAGAGAGCAGATACTTCAGGCTCAGCAAATACAAACACTGCATCCACCAGAAAAGGCTGTGAGCACTTTAGCACGAGTGTTTAGAAACTTACCTTTTTTGATAAAATTTAAAACAAGTCTATTCAAGTTGAGGTTTAGTAAAACTTGTACTTTAATGCCATCATCACTGACTAAATCAGCAGACTTAAGAGAAAAATATAACAAAATCTCCTGAGATACCTAATAATGCACTCTGAGCCACTTCCCAGGTTGCAAACAGAAAAACATGCATTCTCAGGTAACCTCCATGGAACAGCAGCTGAGCGAGGAAGTCAACTCACAAAGGCCAGAATCTGTTTTACCTTGGTATATGCAATATAAATGAACTCAAAGAACCAACAAAAGATCAAAGGCAGTAAGAGCAGCAAAATATATCCTTTCCTATGTTGTTCCATCAGAACTAAACAGCCTTTACCACAACTTGGCTGGCAGAATAGCGAGGGTGGGAATGAAAAAAATACAAAGATGCTTTGTAAGTCGTTGTTATGGAAGCTTTCTGCTCTATCTACTGTTCGTGTAACACTGAAGGAATGACAGGATGTTTCCCCTTTAGGGCACTAGTTTGCATAACCATGCAGTCCCCACAGGCATCCTAAGCAATAAACTGCTGCTTGCAAAATCTTTCCTCTATCAGCCACATTACAATGCTCTCTCCTCCCCCAAGTGTTTGTGTAACTCATATACAAAGTAAAAAAGAAAATAATAACAACAATAACGATAACAATAACAATAATATAATAAAATAAAAAAATCCAACTTTGAGCTACCCTGTTCCAAGCCAAGATAATCCTGGGAAAACATCTGAATTCAAATAAATACAAAGAAATTCATTACCCCTTTGCAACCACAAAACAATATCGTAGAATGATGAGCAGGGCAAAATCATTGTGACTGAAGGAACCAAGAAACACCAAACCAGAAAACTGAGGAAGAGCAGGACAGAAGTGCTTCAGAAGGCTTTGACAGCCATAGTTGTTAGCCAATGTTCTGTCTGATGTGTTGGGGTTTTTTGCTGCATTTGCTAATTAAGATGATACCCCACTTGAACAAAGGTGTGGCTACAGCACCCAGCTGCCTTGGCCCAGTTAGGAAGGAATTCCCCTTATCTGGTGCAGCAAGTCTGACACCAAATGGAAAGGGGACCCTCCCTGTAAATGATGGGAGAAAGTGGCACTTCCTGGGAATGACTCAGCTATGCCAGAGAAGGGTAAGGAGCATTTTGGAGGGACTTACTTCTTTTCACTGATTACAGAGGGAAATTCCTTGGTTAACAGAGTAGGTACCTAATTCATATGCAGCTAAAATTAAGTGATGTGAAACCCACCTTTACAGTACATTGCAAATACCTTTCATACAGAAGTGTCAATGCAGCTTCTTTTCCAGGCAACTGCTGCCAAAATCTGATTCAGAAATATTTAGAGTCAAACTGAAGATATTTCACACATTTTATTTTACTTTACCTTGCTAAATACCACAGTAAATCAGATTGTGAAATCTCCATCTTTGGAGGTTTTCAAGACTCAGCTAGAGAAAGCCATGGCTAATCTTGCTTTGGCAACCATCCTGTTTCTAAAGGGAGGCTGCAGCAGATGACTTCCAGAGGCCCCTTTAAACCAACATTTCTGGGATACATCACAAGGCAAAGGGAAATCAGCAAAATAAGGTTTGCTGTGGACTGAAAAGACACAATGTAAAGACAAGAAACAACTTTTTAACACTTTTAGAATATTAATTATTTAATGAATTCAGTATAAAAATTACAGGATTACTAGCTGCCTGATTTTCAACCTGACTCTTTGCAAAGACTGAGAATAGGACATAATACCCATGCTAATCTAATTAACTCTCAGGTCACGTTGAGAGTCACTGTGGATTCTTCTATAAATCATCTCAATTATAAATCTAAACCAGGTAAACCAAGGATTTTTATTTTTATGTTGCCCTGTATCATTAGGTAACTATTTCCCTAGATATTTCAAAGCATACAGGACACCTGATTGAAACTTTTTGTAATAGTTGTCACTTAAACTGTTCCAAGTTAATGCCAGAAAAAGGGATAGCAAACTGCCTTTGGGACACAATATCAAAACATTCCCTAGTGAAGAATATAAAGGGTATCTTTATTATTTCCTAGAACTGCTCTCCACCTTTTTAACTTCAACCAGAATTATCCATTAATGGAATAACTGCCTCTTTTTTTTTTTCATTATTTTGTTAAGTCCAGAAAGACTAAGAAAACATGCACCTGGGAAATGGTGAGGAGGGCATACACAGAGTATGAACACCTACCTGGAAATGGGGGTTAATGTCAGATCAATTTTCCACAAGCCACCAAAATAACCAGAAAAAAAGAAAGTAACTTATACTCTCTAACCATGCTAGGAGGAACCTGAAGGACAAGTTTATCAGTATTCCACCCTAAATAATTTTTCTTTGCTATATGAGATGACAGATGTAAACAATGGGTTTAATACAACTCTTTTATCCTTTACCACCAGCTAAAGGCTATCATTATTATTTCTGAAGGTGTCCCTTGTGGTAGCACGTTAAGCTATTTTGTATTTGTAGTTGCCTATCATTGATTTGTCCCTAGCCTACCAAAAACAGCCCATTAAATTCAGAGCAAGAGTTCAAGCCCAGTTTAGGCTCCTGCTTAGGAGAATGAATGAAAGCACGGCACCTTAGCACAGGTAGAACCTGAAACTGACAACACTGAAAAGCTTTTATGCTACTGAAAGAGAACAAAGAATTGACTTCCTAGCCTGAAAACTAAGTACATTATCAAGCAGTTTAAAACCAGCTTAAATTAAAATATTATAAATAATTTACTGAAGCCAAATTATATATGTAGCTGACCCATGGGTAAGCTCTCTAAGCTTTTGTATTATTGCCATAACAGCTTCGTTTGGGCTGTATTGACCCAAAAGAATAATCTGTCCCTTGCTATAAAAATCTGACCCTCTGCACTGCAAAAGAAGGAAGTGCAATGGATGCTCACCCTCCTTCCAGGTGACTCATGTTCTGAAAAAAATCCCATTAAGTGAAAGCAGATCCCCACTAAGAGGGACAGTGCTGAATTAGCACTTCTCCCCACATGGTTACAACTGCACTTTGTTCCCCGGCAGCAGCGCTGACTTCTGAAGCCAGAGCACAACATGAGACTGCAGCCTCAATGACTAATTTTTCTCTGGGCCAGCTTTCCACTGCCAGAGGTAACTCACAAAAGAAAGCATCATGTACTTGAGGTGAAGATTGACCTCTAAAAATACACCTCTCTACTTCTGTGAGCAGTAATAAATAATTACTGTCCTGCTCCTTTTCTTTCCTCTCTTCTGCTTCATCCCTGCCCCATGTACTTTCAACTCCCTTGTGAATCCTCAGCCTTAAGGTGATGCCACAAAATTCATCTCTGATGCAAAATGCCTTAAGAGGAACTGGATGCAGGCCCAAAACTGGCTTGTTTCCCTTGATGAGCTGATTGTTCTAATTGGAAAACATTTGATTAGCCTATTTCCCACGGATAAGACATGAAACAGAAGCATCTCTCTGCCACTTGTACACTAAATCCTACAGTGTTGAAATTAAATGGTTCAAGACTTCCCAACCTGAATAGCTTTAAGCTCTGCAGTAACAATTTCCTTTCAGATAGAAAACAAGTATTAAATTCTCTATTATTTGAGACTAGCAAGATTCAAATCTAGAGTCTTCTCACAAAGAAGTGACAACATGACTGCAGTTTTCAGAACAGGTCCCTTCATTGGTGACCACAGCAGGGAATGTGAAACTGCTCTCTGCCTTCTTACTAAAACCATGAAACACTTCTCAGATGGGCACACAATACCACACAAACTATTTATCAGAACATTCTCAACTACAAAGAGATGTGCACAAGAGCATCTTTATGACAATTAGCATTAACTCTTCAGCAGTAAATTTAAAAAGTTAATAACCCCATAAACCTGCAAACACTAACAGTTGTTCATGGCTAGTAGCCATATATTCTCTTGCTCTTTTCAATTCCATTTCAATGCAACTTTTTTTTTTTTTTTAATAAATGCAGTATTTTAGAATGGGTAAATTCATGTTTGGGGTAATATCACAAATGTATTCTAAGAAGCTCCAATGCTGCGCCACAAATGTGTATAATTAGACTTGATAATTACTTAAATTTTCCCCTTGTGGCTTTTTGTACATAGTGGAATATAATTGCTTTAACATTATAAAAGTAAAGCAGCCTATAAACTTATAAGGCATATGTCTAGTTCATATTAAAATGAGTGAGAAGATAATCAGACCTTGTTCCTTTGCAGAAATTAAGGATACATCTATCTAAGCCAGATATGACAGACAACATGCTGTGAGAAGTCCAGAATACTGTATGACGGCTGGACAGCTATGCAAAAGATAATGTCCCAAATTTAAAAATAAATAAGATAGCAATAAAAATAATTAAGGAAGGGGGAAATGTCTTTTGGAATGAACAGTCTTTCATCTACAGAGAAACCAGATGCAGAGCACTACTGAGTATTACAAACATTACTAAAAATGTCTGCAGCATAATATACAAAATGTCCATAATTATGCATGTGAGAATAATATCTATTACATATACACAAACACGTATATAAAAGCTTACAGTTAGTGTGGGTAGAACTGGCTGGAAGCTGTTCAGAACAGTTTTTCCTCCAAGGTCCTCTGTGTGCCACTTAGCTCACATGGATGGACAGAACACAGTGGGACAGACTGAGTTTCCTGAAGGCAAATATTGACCAACTGCAGCTTTAATTAGCGGAGTGGGAAGAAGGGAAGTTAATGATGACTCCCTAGAAGTGTTTTTTTTAATGAGAGAAGCTAAAAAGTCTTTAAATAAAATACTGACCAATGGCTGTATAAACTGAATTCTGTTGGTCAGGCTCATCCACTCTGACTTGTAAATAAGACATCTGTAGAAAATCCTCACAAAACAAAGTCAATTTAAAGTGAACTTAATTTAGAAAGAACTCTGCATTCCTTCGATGGTATTCCTGCCTGAAGACTGCTCCAAGCCTGGTATTCTATTTATTACTTGTTGCAGATGGGAAATTAAGGCAGGCTTTTGCAAGACTCCTCACTTGGCAGATGCTGCGAATCTGGAAGGCGATCATACTGATCTGCCTCTAAAACAGCAATTCTATGCTTACTAATAAAATTAAATTTAAATTTTAAGTACAATCATCTTTTAACTTGCTAGTTGGAAAACACCGTTCTATATACAATAGATGCTTCAGAGATTTCTCGCTTGTGCAGAAAACAAGCTATGGCTGTTTATATGCAGTTGATATCTGAACATTGCAACCCTTCAGTGCCAGCACTGCTAGTTCTTCTGTCAGGACAGACAGGGACTTGTCCATCTGACCAAAGGCTCTCTGCCTAAAGAACAACATGAAAACACGACCTTAGTTGTGCTGCTGTTTGCTGCAGCCACGTAGCCTGAATAACCAAGCAGATAAATCAATTAGAATTATCCATTAGGCAGTTGGTACTATTAACCTCTTCTTCTATTTCTCTTATCTGTGTATGGTCTTTGAAATAGACCATACACAAAATTTTGTAAATACAAAATCTTTTAGACAGCACTAGGAAATCCAGAAGTAAGAAGAAACTAAATTCCAGGAGTTTTACAAGTTCAAAGTCCAAGGTTGTTTTAATTGGTTGAATGTTATCTTTGACGAAATAATGGGGGAGTTTTATTAAAACATACAGTGTCTGTCAAATGACTCATTTCATTGTTCAAACATTGTAACTATAACAGAATAAAAACATCAGTATAAGCAGCCAGCTCAAGATCATCTCAAAAGGGGAATGAGAGCTGGTGGGTAGGAAGGTAGCTGCAGCTGCATGTATTGGGAGAGGCAGAGGTGAAGAGAGAACAAAAACTGGAAAACAGGCAAGAGTAGGGGAACAAGAAATAAAACTCAAAAACATGGTGGAACATGTTCAAACATGTGGACAAGTTCAAATTTTCTGCAGGAAGTAAAGGAAAACTGGAACTGTAAAGTGAATGTTAAGGACAGGAATCAACAGTTCATCCACAGCTATGTGACAGAGGGACAACAAAAGAAGCATGTCCTGAAGAGTAATCCAGCAATTCCTAACCAACATGAGTAATCCTGATTTACCTAAACACTGCCTTCATTTCTGAGATAAGAGACTGCAAAACCTGATGGCAGTCAACAATTAAAGAGGATGGGTAAAGAAGGAAAAAGCCTGTAACTATTCAAATTGGTGTTTCAGTTAAATTTTGGAATAGCATTAAGATGAGTCATTGTTAGCTGTGGTCGTACATGGACTAGAAAGTGACAGGGTACTTAAATGGCCTGAAAGTTGTATTTTTCGAGCAGACAAAGACTTCTTTTCAGGTGATTCACCTGCGCTTTTGGCTGTATCCTCATCCCAGGCTGTCTATAGCAAGTGTACAACTAACCACACACTGCATTTGACTGTTTTCTTCAAGCCGTGCTCCCCAGATTGTTCCCTTCTCTGTCCAGTTTCAAGACCTACCAGCTCCCTTCTCTGGGCACTTATGCTATGTCTATGCCCCCTGTATCTTTCCTCACCCAAAGCAGAGCTTTCCAGTATCTGCCACACGCAGAGTAACTGGGCACACCTTATCTCCATTCCTCCCTCCACCGTTGCCCCAAGATAAACCACTCATCAGCACGCTCTGGTGAAGAGGAGCCGGGCTACGGCCACAGGACTGCTCCGGACTTTGGTCTGCCACATCAACCAGCACAGCACTCCTGTGCCTCTTGGCCTGCGCTTTCACTGCAAACACTCAGGGCAAGGACTGCCCTCCTGGGTCTTCTGTACAGATATTAGCACCACAGGACCTTAATATCATCTTATACTCCTCCTGAACACAATGAAACACTTCTTCGACTGCATGACCCCAAACACTGGCACAGCTTGCCCAGGGAGATGGTGGAGCCTCCTATCCTTGGAGATACTCAGGTCCCAAGCACCAGCTGCTGGTGATCCAGCTAGAGCAGGGGAGTTGGCCCAGGTGACCTCCAATGCCAGCCATTTTGTGATACACATCTACAGTTTTTAAATAACACTAATACTATAGAGAGTGAGGATTAACAAATAACTCTAACCACTTGCTTCATTTAAAAAAAAAAAAAAAATCAGACTTCCAGGAGTGCTGGGTCTGTGCTAGACAAGAAATAAAGCTCCACACATCCTTTACTTCGCTTTGGAGTTTTACGATTCTTCTGCCTTCTCCCCACTCCCTGCCATAAAAACTTCAACAAAACCTCCAACATTTGGAAAATGTCTTGCCTCTAAATGTCTGGATGCTTGGGGTGGTAATCAGGTTTATTTAGAAAATATATTAATGTTGCTGAATTTCTCTACATATTTTCATAAACTGGAATGACGGAAATTTCTTCTGCATTCCACACTTAGTTTTCTCACATATTTAAAGGAAAGGGAAGTGTTCTAGTGCAAGTTTGCAAGTGATAGACCAAAACATGCAGGTGGAAAGCTTGCACAGGTATCTGGCAAGAGGGATTAATTTTTTAAACAAAACCCCTCAAGCCTAAGAAGTCATATGGGGCATTCTTCAGAATGCATTTTGCTTTCAGAAAACAAAATCACCACACCCTTTATAGTTACAGCATAACAAACATGGCATTTCATTAAACTGTCCAATTTTGGAAAATGCTTCATTTTTAAAGATTGCCAAAATAAACCCTTTACCCACCTGCATTTTTTGACCTACAACAACCTACATTCTACCATACTCACAAAAACTACACTGAATCAATCTATAACTTTAATGAAGTATTTTTTTCATCTTTATCCTGAATGAGATCAGTATTTGAAAACAGGAACTTAGAAGGTTCCTATTCCACTTAAAATGGATCAATACTAAATTATCTCTTTGACCTTGATTGTTCCAGTCCCTGTTTCTCCCTTATCCTGCTCAATTCTTATGTCTGAAATTTCTTTTTTCCTATGACTGCCTGATTCTCAGACATCAGTATGATGGAACGTTATGTGAATTTAACCTAGATTTCTCTCAAGGCTATTTTCCCAAGTGGCATTGGCTCTTTCACCCAAGAGATCTCATTAGCATGCACATATGCACCACTGAGCCTCGGAATTTAATAACTCTATTCCCAGTTCAGCCACAGATGGTATGCCATCTCAAGCAAGTTACAAAGGCTGTGTCTCAGTTTCTCTCAAAAGTAGAATCCAGCATCACAAAACACACTTGTGAGGTCTGTAGTCCTGCTTCAAAGGAAGGTAGACTCTGAAGCCTGTCTAGGTTGCTCAGGGCTCATGACCAGTTAAGATTTGAAAACCGCTAAGACTGACACTTCAAAGCTTCTCCGGGTAATTTCCTCAGCAGCATTCAGTTCTCCTCAAGACTAAAAAATATTTTGCTTCTATCAGTCAGAAGCTCTCTTTTTTAAATTTATGACCACTGTCTTTTCAGTCACCTCCCCAGGCACTGGGAGGCTGCTGTGAAGTCCGCCCTGCAGCAGTTTCATCTCTGGGTTGAACAAGCCCCACTCCCTTGGCCGCTCCTCACAGGGCGTAACCTCCAGCCTCTGACTATTGTGGTCAGCCCTGCTGGACTCGCACCAGTTTGTTGCTGTCTTTTCTTGGATCAGAGAGCTCCCAGCCTCCAGTGATGCCAGTGACTAGCATCCAGCTGACTGTCCACCAGGAGCCCTGGGTCTTTTTCAAGCAGAGCAGCTTCACAGCCAGGTGGTGCCCTGTGTATCCTGATGGCTGGGATGAGTCTGCTCCAGGTACAGGACTTGGCATTTGCTATTTCTGAAACTCATGAGATTTTGTTCAGCCCATTACTGTAGTCTGTTGAGGCTCTTGTGAATGGCAGCCCTGTCCTCAAACACATACACTCTGCTAATACATGTATTAGTGAACTAGAATGCATAGTACCTGAACAGCAAGCACAGTTCTCCGAGTGGAAACCATTCTGTATGCAAATACAGAATAGCATTTAATTGTAGCAGTTATAAGTATCAGCAGAGGAGAGCTGACCTTGGAAGGCTGACGTTTAATTATGCCCTCTGTCTAGACAAAACTGTTGTAACAAACTGAAGGGCTTCAGTGCAATTAGACTATTCCCAGTCTGAAGTGGAGCACACACCCCAGTGCCCAGCCCCTGGTGGCCACACACCCTGCAGGATCACAGACCTGGCCAGTGTTCAAACACCTCACCAAGAGCTTCCCAAAACTGCAAACCTTAGGCAAGACAACTCACTGCACTGTGCAGCAGCCTCCGAGTCGTGTTTGGCCTCACAACCCTGCAAAGGCTGCTGCATTTTCAAATGTTTAAGTGCAAGGGTTTTCTATTTCTGTGTAGGCTTTATCTTTTAAAATAAATAAATAAATAAACAGGCCTTAGTGATTCAGCAACTATGTGAGATCCACCCCAGAGATCACTGACCCCTCCCAGTTATGATCTCCCCAGCCTGCTCTTTTTTCACAGTCATTCCACCATCTCATTCTACCCACAAAAGAGCAGAAAGCTGCCCAAAGCAGGAGTTTGCTGAACACTACAACAAAGACAACCACAAATTAACCAAGGACTTGCATTCAAGGAACTCTACTCTTAAAATGCCTGTGGGTTTTATTTTTATGTGTGTGTACATATATGAAATTATATGTATTGCATACATAATAATATATCAACTTTAGAAAAATTTAGAAAAATATTTGTGTATGCACACACACACACACACATTGACACTACATGGAAAGGACAAACAATACCAATTTATTTTTTTTCAGAATCTCTATAACAACTGTTGGGCAAATATGACTTTGGCATTTTGTCAAGATGAATTTTGTACAGCTGTTGCACAGAGGACCCTTGCTTGTAGATGACACATGGATCACTCAGGAAGGACTAGTGCTTTTCTGTATGTCCTTTGTGGCCCAAACCCTACCTAGATCACATGATGTCTGCCACAAAACCATTTCTGACTTCATTGCAGAGCTCAATCTTATTAATTATCCCATTCCTTTGGTTTACCACATCTGTAAAATTAGGACAGATATCCGAATTTTATAAATTAGCATGCTTTTCATCTGTAGATTCAAAGTAATTTCCACTGAGGATAAAAAGCAGTACATAAATAGTAAGAAAATGAATGTTGTATTATTCATACAGATCAGGAGACTAAAAGCAGATAATGCTAACCTTTGTCAATCACAGCACAAGGGGAGAAAGGGAGGGAAAAAACAGGGAAAGGAAAATGGAATCTGTGCAATAAGTAACAAAATACATAATTACTTATCCCAGCTGTAGTTACATTTTTAAAATGTCATAATGTTTTTGGAATACAGAATAAAGAATATTTAAAATTACTAGGACTTAAAAATGCAGTATTTGTGTTTGAAGGTATTTCCTGAGGGTCACAGTGAGGACTATTTTCTTTTTATGAAGAGCTATCTGATGCCTGTAGCTACTGGCTACTGGCTAGAAAATACTTATAAAGCTGACAAATATTCCAAACCCACAACTGCAGAACATTACCTGAAAACATTACTGGAGGTAAGTATGGTTACCATTCTTACATACCCCCCACCCCAAAGACTATTAACATCATCATTT
This sequence comes from Urocynchramus pylzowi, assembly GCA_013397555.1. Lineage (NCBI taxonomy): Eukaryota > Metazoa > Chordata > Aves > Passeriformes > Fringillidae > Urocynchramus > Urocynchramus pylzowi. The sequence continues at coordinate 496,984 of VZRH01007890.1, read as the reverse complement.
ACTAAAATGATGATAAGAAAAAGAAAAAAAAAGGGAAAAAATCTACACAAATAACAAAGAAAACAGATCTGAAAATAGAAAATAGTCTATAAAAACACAACTGTTAGGTTACATTTGCAGCTGCAAACATTTCATTAAAATACTTAACAGAAGGAAAACATATATACACATTACATTTTGAAATTAAACTTTCCTTGAAATAGATGTTCACATGTTGGATTAAATATTCATTATAATGGTATGTGTCGAAACCACTTCCCTTGAAAACACTGCTGATTCCAAGAAAATTTTCTTTCAAATGATTTTCAAACAAAAGCTCAGCTTTTCATTTCGATCCACATCTTCAAAAATTAACAAATTTAACTTGATCTCAGAACTTTGATTTTAACAGCCTCTGTTTAAGTGGTATTCTTCATACTGCTATGCAACATTAATATCTAAACTAGTTTCCTGAGGCTTATCAAAAAGAGTATTACAGCACAGAAAGACGGGTGAACATAAGAGAAGTACTTCTGGCATTTACTGTAAAGATACATTACAGTGCCAGATAGTTTTTCTAGATACTGCACTAAATAAAGCATCATTTAATTACAGACTTTTCCATATGATGACATTAAGGGAAAATAAAGTTCTCCAAATACATTTTTAGGGCAAGGGGTTTCAGCCAAGTGAAAGTTTGGGAAACTGAAGAGAAACTATTTAGAACTGCAGAAAGTATTCACATTGTCTCTCTAGCCATCCCTGCACTGAGTTCACATGAGCTGTGTGGTACAGCCATCAGCTCTTGCTCAGTCAGCCAAAAACGTGAATGATACAAACAACTGACGAAGCAGTTATCACAAAGGTCTGGCAGAATACATCCTGTTTGAAACATTAAATATAATTCTTCTGGGAAATGGTTTTCTCAGACCATTTCTCAACCAAAGCTTTGTATTTGCTATTCAGGTCGGGAGGTTATGAGAGACAGAAAAGGAAGTGAGATACAGAGCACTGACAGAACTCTGTCCCACAGGTTTGTGCCCATTGCTGGGGGATGACACAAGCTCCTCCAGATCACATTTTGGATTTTGTAATTCCAAATCCCTGAACTCACTTAAAAATAGCAAGAGATTGTCAAAGGAGAACCACAAACTTTTAGAGATCTTATGTTTTTAGTATTGTCTCAATTGCTGGCAGCCTTTAAGGAATAGCTTTAGGAGCCAAAAGTCTCAAGGCCACAGTTACCTTATGTTCAGGAAGCTGCACTACTTAACCAGTAGCATAAATTCATAATGTAAAAAAATGCAGGGGAAGGTATCAGCCACAAGGCTTCTTGTCTTAGGAGAAGTCCCTCAACACAAATTTTGTTCAATAAAACCCGATTTACCCTAATTTATGTTTTTGGGTACCCATTCAGTCAAAGAAAATAACAGAATGAGCCCTGGGTACTCCTTCTGCCTGAAACTGGAGGGTTTTCATCTATGCTTTGGTGGATTTTCATTAAAATTTTAGCAACATCTAAAGAGAATTTTAGAAGGGGGAGAGAATTTACTCTGTTAGGATATTTTTCTTCTGGTCCACTTTTAAATAATCATGTCTTAATCTCCACAATGCTCTGACAGATAGCAGAAGCTGGTTGTTTTAATGACCTAGTTGCATCACAGAAAATAGAGGAAAATAGAAAGACTGCTCTTTCCCCAATGGCATCTGGTGTAAGGCCTATAGAAATTTAGCTGGAGAAAGCCTATAATGGGAATATAGAAACTCCTGAAAGAAAAAAAGAAATGAAAAACAAACAAAACAATCCTAAACCACCCAGCTACAGGGACATTCCATAAGTGGGAAAACCTGCTTTCCTGACAGCAAAATAATAAGCAAATTACTATTTTTAGTGGATACAGTAACTTTTGTATATATATATGTATGTATGTATATAGATATGTAAAAAACCTGAAAAGTTAATGCCTTTATTTCAGAAACATTTAACAAGAATTACATAAAATCTGAGGGTTTTTCTACACAGCAAAATAGGGCTCACTTGTTGTTGCTCAACAGTATTTCCTAGGTGGATCCCTTCACTCTGTGTTAAAAAAATGTCTATTTTAGAATGCTTTAGGCAAGATTAAGATAAAGTGAAAAAAAGAAAGTTAATTTTAAAGGTCAGAGTAATGATGTTCTTATAAGGAATAAATGCAGAAAGCTGCTGCTTTTTAAAATTCTTAACATTTACACTTTCACATTGAACTCTCTGCACATGCAGTTATCCAATGGACAGCCACAATACATATGTGGGAATCCACAGCTTCTGTGCACAAAGCTGGATGTGGTAAAGATGCACCGTTTTGAGCATCCCAAAAAAAGAAAAATAATTTTAAAAGTCTGCCACTGAACCTGGCAGAAGGGAGCAACATCCCGAGTCACTGAGGTCACAAAGATTCTTCAGGAAGGCTTAATCTACTGAATGGCCTTTATAAAATGTCTGAAGACTTCAGCTATGGTCAGAACCATTTTTGGCTCTCCAGAGATCTATTGTAGGGAGAAATGTTAAAAGACCACACATTGTTTGTTTGTTGGGAAACTGGGTCATAAAACACCCTATTGTAAAGACAATGAGCAAAATGGAAAATGAAATGTGGCCTAATACCCTTCACTAGGAGTATTCTGTATTTTGGCCAAGAATTATGGCATAGAAGTATCATCCCAGCAACAAAAACAGAGTTGTAATGGCTGCCTACAGTAATTATGGAGACACTTTCACTACATGCCATAATACCAAGCAGTGATTTATGCAGAGACAGGATTAGCACTCTAGATTTTTCAACTCCTTTTTAAGTAACATGCTCCAAAGCATAAGACCACTGCCTTCTGCAAAACCTTTTTTTTCAAGACATTGTTTCTGTGACACATCCCCTACTCTTCTTGCCTCTTCCTGTCTTACCTTCCCTGATTAATTTCTGATTAGTATCTGCATCAGAGGTTACTGGGCAATTTTTGGCACGATCAGAGTATTTCCATGCTGTATCATCAGCATATTTTAGCTGTAAATGCTCTTTGCTAAGTCCTTGGAAGATTATGTATTTCAGAGTAATCCTGCAATGGCAGAGCGGCAGTCTTCAAGGCACTGTGCTGGGAAAAGCAGCAGAATGAGACTGTCAAAGAATTAGCCCAAAAGCTCATTCCATGTATTTTTATTTTCTTGACATTTCAGAGTATTTGGCTTTATTCATTAATCTCAACTAGTTTACTAATATCTTTAGCTCAAATATTTTAAAGTTTTTGGTAATAAAATTGTGACAGTGCAATTCTGTTGAGCCTCTTCTTAGGATTTTCCCTTTAGTTCAGTCCAGAATGCCTTCCAGGACTTTGTTCATAAAAGAAAGCTTCATAAAATGTTGCAATATTTTTCATGTTTACACTTGTGATCCAGATCTAATTATTTTCCTACAGAAACAGTGTAGGAGAAGGGAAAACAAATGTCCCATATATGCTGTTTTGGAGATGTGACCTTTTTCAGTCTACCAAAATTCTTTCTTCCAATATACATTCCCACACTGCCTCCAAACCTCACTTGAAGCAAAGGGTTTTCCAGCAGCGACGTGATATGAATAATGCATTTGTCAGATGTGGTTTATTTTCTCCCCTTTCCTCCAAAGAGCTGCATAGGCAATTGAAGTTGTGGAGGGGAGGGGGAAGATCTGTTTCTAATGCACTTGTATTCAAGAAGGCAAAGTTCAAAGAGTGGATCTTGCCCTTACCTCAAAGGTATCAAGTTTTACAAGGGCCCTCAGTTCCTTTCCCCCCCCCCCCCCCCCCCCACCCAAAGATCTGAAAATAAGCTCCCAGACTTGAAGAATCACAATACCTCTAGAGCTACATGTCAGTGTTTGTTTCACTACTGTTAATCCTGCATGGATTGCACAGCCTGTTCTACAAAAACTACAGACAACGCTACTGTACCAGATCTGCTTTTATTGATGCTTTAAAACACAAAAGCTCAAAAAAAGCTTACTCAAGAATTTTGCAAACTGTTAGGTGCAGGTCTGCAGTTCTGCAGACAAAAGATAGAAATGTGTCAAGGAGAATGTCAAAGACTCATCCCTCAAGAGCGCTCGTTTGTTTTTGGAATTTTCATCTGCACTGAGCATTCCCTCCTAGCAAGCTATTTTAGGAGTGTTTCAAGCTTTATTCAGGCGTGTTCATCCCCTGACAGCAGTGCAAGAACTTTTAAGTAGCTATTGTGAGATCAGAGCACCTTTTGACCTGGTCAACAAATGTTTACAAGTCTCATTTCTAGGCAAGGAAAGCAAAGTTAAGGCAGATCTTGTATGTCATCCTCAGCTGCTAGAATTTACAGCTCCACATTAAGGAAATCATAGTCAAATGACATGCTTCCGTCAGTATTTGGATGAGGTCGGGAGGATTTGTTCCCCAGTGTACAATCAGCCAGATGTATTCTGTTTGTTTAGCAGCAGAAAAACAGGCCAAATTAGGTAGGCTATCTGGAAACAAACATCATCCAGGGCAGGTCTGGATTCCAAGGTAATAAGAAGAACCCATTTTCTGGAACATGTAGTTTGTGTCTTGCTTATCTGCTAGGTGTCAAACTGACCACCAAACCTGGGGTCAGGAAGGAATTCCACAGCTTAGGCTGAGGACAGGGAAGAGCACTCCTCTAGGAACACAAGCACCTAACGGATTTTGTATAATTGCAGGCAATCTGAGCAACAATACCGTCTCATCTGTTGTGGCACACTGTTCTAGAGACTTAAATTCTCTGGTCAGAGTTTTATCTGAAAGCGCAGTATGCTCAGCGGAAGTGTGGAATTTAACCACTCGCTGTATCAGGGAGATGGCACTAGAAGCACCTTTCTGGTTCCCCTCGGCTGTGAAATGACAGCGGATTCTGCAGGTGAAAATCCCGGCCCCATCAAAATCACAGCAAAACCTGCACCGGGGCAGAACTTCACGCTACCAACTGAACAGATACTGTCCTCCTAGGCAGAAATTCACCACAAAGATTTAGGAAATTAATAAATATATCACTTTTGAAGAGCCAATCTGGTAACTCAGAGGCCTGATGAGCAAGGGACTGTGAAAGCAAATGAAAACAGCAAGACACTGTTTATGTGCACTTGGCCATTTCTCAAGTTTTCATTCCCTTCTGAAAGAGCTTAGAGCAAACTACACCACTCCGAATTAAAAACTGGTTGTGATTACGGGAGCATAGAAATTGCAACCAAAAACCTTTATATTCTAGGCAGCTTTGCACTTCAAAAACTTTAAAAGCCGCTGGTGTTTTTCCTTCGTTGCTGTCTGCAGAGAGGAGGCGACAGCAGCGCCCGGAGATTGGGTGCTGTTTTGGGGCGGGGGGAGGCAGCTCTTTGTTCCTTTATTTAAGTTCCGAGGCGAAGTTCTCCGCACCACACAACCACCAGGCTCTGCGAACACGCTGCGGCACAAGCGCGGCCGAACCCCCAACTTCACCCTCCAAGCGCTCCCTTGCCCCGGAGCATCCGGGGTCCAGGAGCTCGCCAGCAGCCGGCCGGGCCCCGCCGGGCGGCCGGAGGGGATCGCAGCGGGGGGAACAGCAGGCACGACCCGCCCTCTCCACACAAACCAGCTCCCACCGCCGGCCCAACACAGCCGGGGGCTGCGGGAGCGGGCGCGCAGCCGGCCCCGAAAGCCGAGGTGGCCGCGGTCCACGCGCTGTAGCGGCTAACAAAAAAAAGCCTCCAAAACAAAACCCCAACAAAAACCCCCAACCAAACACACAGAAAAACAGAACCAGCACAGAGATCCCCGGAGTCGGGAGAAGCGGAGCCGAGAAGCTCGCCCTGTCAGCCATTTTAGAAGCGTGAGCCGATGGGGCGGCGGAGCGCACCGCTGCGCAGCCTTCCCCCGGCCCGCCCGGGGGCCATCGCCGCGGGCAAGGGGCGTACAAAGCACGGCAGCGTCCCCGCCGCGCTCCCCTCCCCGGGCGGCCCCGCCGAGCGCGGCGNNTCGGTCCCCCCGCCGCCCTCACCTTGGCGTCCGGCGGCAGGATCAGCACCTGGCTGTTCTCCTCCTCCTTCTTCGCCGCCTCCTTCTGCGCCAACGCGGAGTTGAACGACACCTTCACCATGGCCGGTCCTCAGCGTCCCGCACGCAGGAGAACGAGGACGAGAAGCAGCCCGCACCGGCGGAGCTTTGCGGGCTGTCCCCTACCTTGCCATCCCCCCGCTGCTGCCTCGCCGCGGCTGCCGCCCCCGTCCCCTTGTCAGGCGGCTGAGGAGGAGGAGGAGGAGGAGAGAAGGAGGAGGAGGCGGTGCCTGACAGGGCGGGTGGAAAGAGGGGAGGTGGTGGCAGCAGGGCCTCGCCCTCCGCCCCCTGCCTGGCCCAGCGCGGCCGGGCCGGGGGCTGCGGGCGGCCGGGCGGGTCCCATCTCTGGGCTCGGTAGCCGAGGGGCCGCCGCTCAGTCGGTGCCTGGCCGTGCCCTGGGCAGTATCGCACTGATCTCGGCGCAGAGACCCTCGGGGGCCCGAATGCCCCAGCGCGGGGCTTGGTTCCTGCGCATGGAGGAGCCCCGGGCTGAGGCGCTGCTGGCGCTGCGCTTCCCGGCGGCACCGCTGGCACAAGCGGTTCGGCTCACCCCGTGCAGTGCCAGCATTTCCCCGGTTGCCATTTTAATTTGGGGTGTTTTGCTAAAAGAAAATGTTTGGGCCTTTATGTTCGTGAAGAAAACACCCAAAATTCTATATAGGTAGCGTGGACGTGAAATCCACCAGTTGTTAAACCCTTGGGGAAGGATGCGAGGAGCACCGGGGAAAGTGGAAGTGTGACCTTCCCCCTTGCTCTCCGGTGCAGTGGGGTAAGAACTCCGTGAACTCAGCACACCACCCCAGTCGGGTGCTCTCCAGTAAAACTGTCTGATGCATATATTCGAATTTGCACGGGGGATATGGTTGTAGTCTGTTCCAAGAAGTTAATTTTGGTGACTCATCTGGGTAGAGTTGATTTCCTGGCTAGAGCTTGGCAGTGTAGTGCTTCTGTCACTCTCTGTGAGACACCAGGCAAGCAAAATGCAGTCCTTCAATTCAGCGGGTGCTCTGCTGCTGACTTAGTCAAAATCTGGTCTTTCTCCCTAGAGCATTAGATGGCACCAGGACTGAATTGTCCTTATGCTTTGAACCTCATCATCAGCATCCTTTAAAATTGTTCACCTAAAATGACTAACAGAAAAGCTAACTTAACCTGCTTCATCCTGTCATCCTAAAGTATTTAAAGATCTACAGATAATTTAAGGATTTTTTCCTAATGAAGATATAAAATTCACAAAGGAAATAAATTATATACTCTCAAGATAAAACAGCTGATGGCACAGCTTGCACCCAAGTCTGTAAATGGCCCAGATATTCCAAGAATTTGATCTAACTACCTTAAAATTCAACAGAGGTTGACTGAATTATTTGCAGATACTTCACTGAAGTAGAAAACGTCATGGACTCTAAGGAAGACAAAATACAGAGATTTCCCTAGGCAATTTTTGACCATATTTGGTATAACCCTGGAGGTTTTACTTTAGTAGGAACTTTCATTAAAAGTATTTGAGCATTCTTCATGAAAACGATAAAGTGCTTTAATAAAGCTATCATAAGCTACAGTTTCCCAGGGTACTACTATGGATTTTAAATTTTTTTTCCTACAAGTGGGACTTTATTTTCTCACTCCCAGATTGAGAAAAGCACCAGGTGACACCTCTGCTCCCATCTCAAAGGGAATCTGTGCAGGCGCACTGTGTATTCAGGACAATATTTAGCATACAAAGGCTGTAGTTCAGAGTTTTGCTTTGCTTTGTTCTCCTTAATGACATCTTCAGATATTCCTCACAGGGAGATGGGTATGCAAAAGACAGTCAAGGCTAAGGCATGGCATCTTATTATCTGTGTCAAAGTACATCTAACTCTTTCCCCAGGCAGCATTCACTCTTATCTTTCCAGATCAAATATACTCTGTCTGCCTCTTGAATCATGTTTACAAACCATGGCGGCTGACTGCAGCTGGATTAGAGCACCTTTATGTGTTGCCAAATCTGACCTTTTTATTAGTGAGAATTTAGGATATTAGGATTATTTCTATTAGAGACCAAAGTAAGGATAAAGCATGAGGAGAACCTCCCATCTTACTTCCTGACTGTACTTCACTTCTGTGTGCTTTCAGGCTGTGGTTTCACAGGCAGCTGAGCTGTAGGATGGCTCCATTCCTCCAAATGGAAATCTTGCCTCACCTCTTCCTTCTCTTGTCCTTCATCATCCACCTCATGTCACTCTTCATACATCCCTCCTTTCACCAGCAGTTCCACCCAGTGCCTGTGCTAGATGTATGACCCATGCATATCTATGTTTTTCTGCATTTGTTTTCTGCCGGGTTGGCCAGTTATGTCAGTTCAGAGAGATATGAAGACCAGCACCAGCATGAACAGTGGGCCTGCGAGACTAAGAATGAGGAGGAAAGGGGAAGTAGTGGGGACAAAGGTCTCCCCACTTCTGCATAGATCTGAGTAGTAAACCAGCCCATCACAACTCTCAAAACTACAGTGTTGTTTTTTCTCAGACAAGTAGGTTTATATCCAGATGGCTTTCTCATTCTCTCTCATGTTTCTGCCCCTTTCCTTTCACATACAAATCTTTATTTCCTTCCCCTGCCTCATTCGTATATCAGATATCGGGACCCCTCCCAGGAACAGATGACACTGTTTAGATCTGGCTGTGTCCTTGGGCAGATGCTTTCCATTGTTTCAGCTGACTCTAAAAAGGGGGGCAACTCATTGATTCCTTGTTTACCCTGAGTGAAAATGGCTATTACATCTATCAGGACTGGAAGCTGCTTTCTCTTTCTGATGTCCCTCATAAAACGTCACAATGCTTCAAGCGGTACCTCTGTTTACCCATCAACAATTCAAAATCAGCCTACTTGCTATCTCTTACACCAGGGTTATTAATTTCTAATTCCTGTACTAGACATCTGTAGATTCAAACATGTAAAACTGGGGGGATAGAGGGGGTGGTGTTAAATATTGATATTGTCTGCCAACAAAGGACACTGTTTTGAGGTGAAGAGAATATAGTTGTTTAATTCAAAGTTTCTTTTATAAAGCTTTTAAATGCAACTGAAAGTGGAAAGTTCCATATCATGTAATGGTATTTTTTTAATTGTTTCTGTTACTCCTTGTTTCTTGTTAACTGCATAACATTGTGATATGGTGTGTCTTATTTTTCCCTCAACCACTCATCCCAATTTTATGTCTCTCTCTATATATATCCATTTATCTATCTCTGTCTAAATATGCATATCATTCTTATTTCTTGGGGGAGGAAGGAGAAAAGCAGAAGTTGGTCCTGTGACAGACATTTATTCGGCTTTCTTTCTTAGCCAGAAGTTCAAATCCATTTGCACTGTTTCAAGGCTTTTCACACCATGGCTGGCTCTTCCTCTCTGCCTTATTCTCCGTTCCACCCCCCTGTCTTCTCTGCACAGCCCCCTCACCTTCATCTGAGAGAAAGCTCATCTACCAGATACTTACCCAAATGGCCCATACAAACATGCTGTCAGAGTGTCCCTTTTGTGCAATCCCTGAATTAATTCACAAGGACTTGTACTTAATCCTAGATACATTAGTACACAGGTAAAACTGCTAGTTTTATTTGTATAATTCCAGTGACAAAATGGGAATGCCATTTTTATCAGCAAAATTAGGGTTTTTTCTTCATTTCTTAATATGTTGATATGGGAATTCTTTTCCAGATTGTTTGTTTTTGTTAGATGGGGGAATATGGCCATGGCAGCATTTTTTTAGCTTTGTCACAAGGTAAATCTGCTACCACCCACAAGTCTACCTTTTCTTTAACAACTCAAAACAAAAAGAACAACCTAAATTCCTGAAGGCTAAAGCAGATAGGAAAAGATGGCACTTGCTATTTTAAACAGAATAGGATAAGAAAGAGAACATACCAAAAGCCACATGAGCAAGTCTGTTTCTCAGCCTCTATATTCTTCTAAATATGCCAGAGCCTGCTGAAGTTGGCAAACCAAATGCTGCATAAATCTTTGCCATTCTTTAGCTTGCAGATGATTGGGATTGCAGACTGTTGGTGTTTTCACAGAATTTTGTACCCGACATTTACAACCAAATCTCCAATTTTTATTAATCTCTAGGCAATACTCTAATCCGAACCTTAGAAATAACATAATTTCCACAATCTATCTAAAATGCAGCCACCACAACAAAGCATGAAATAAGCCTGACAAATCTATTTCAACTAGGCTTGTGCCTCCCGGCACCTCAATCATCCCTGCTGTGAATAAAGCCCTTTAGAGTGAGTAAGCTGTACCACAGCAATGAATTATGCCTTAATCCAGCAAGCTGCTTTGCATGGCCAGCTTCTGCACCCACGTGGAGCCCTGGGGTCCACCAAGATGCAGCAGCTTGCCTGACTGCATCTGCAGTTTGTCTGGTGTGAAATTGCCATATGCAGTATGCAGAAATGTCCCTGTATGTACAGTACCCAGTTGCATGCTCTTAATTTCAAAGAATTGTTTGCAACATGAACCAGAACCTCCCTTGTTTGAAGGCAGTGCAAGGGCTCTCATGCTCTTCCCTGGAAGCTGATCTGTCAGTGTTAACTGGTGTCATCTATTAAATGCCAGACTGCAGACAAAAAACCTGTATATGAATTTATCAACACTTTATTTGCTCATTAAACATCATGATTTGGCCAGTACTGAAGAAGACTCAAATTAAAGACCACTGCTGCCCTAGGGACTCTGTAATCTAAATCAGATACAGAAAGAAAAAATTCTCAGGGAAGCTAAGGTCATGGAATAACTTTGAAGGTTTCACTCTCTTTTCCCTTAAGCTCTTTTCCTTCTCTCATTTCCGTTCACAGAAATTAAAATTGTGTGCAAGCCCTTGTTCTCTAGTATTCTAGCAGCTGCTTCTTTCTCCTTACCAGCCCAGCAAATGCTATTTCCCCCTTTTTAATACATTAAATACATGCTGCAAATATCTTTTGTCTTTTAGGCTTTATTGAGCTGATGCTATTGTTCCTTTTCGCTTTGCCCATTAGCACCCAAGACTTCCAGAACTGTTGGATGCCCATCACTAATTTACCCTAGGACACCAGCTTTAGGAAATTAAAGACAAATTCAGCTTGCTCCGTTACAGTATATCCTAGAAGACAATGTCATAATCTCAAATTTCTATTTAAGCCTCAGGGATTTTTTTTGTACCTGTCTTTTTTTCTCCTTTTCTGCTGCATCAAACACAAACTTCCTCACTTGGCCTTCCAGGCCTTCCTTGGCTGGCATGTGGCCCTGTCCATATTGGCTGTTAGTTCTTGTGGCAGGTCCTACACTTCACTACCGGTGCAAACCTTTCTTTTCTTTGACCTTGGCTCACCCATACAAGGAAGGAGCTGTCCTGTCCATCAAAGCCCATAGCACTGCTAAAACTATGAGTTCACAGCCCAACAGAAAAGCCACATCTGTGGCAGCTGGGTCACCACAGATTTGTAAAGTTGCCCTTGTCTCATACTTCCCAGCCAGATCACCAGGATCTCACAGGCTTGCATTTAGTGCAATGTAGCATTGCTCTCCCTTGGGCAAACAGTGCTTTACAGGAGAGAACATGAAGCTCCACCCAAAGCCTCAAGTCTGCTGGATGGACTCACACACCGTGAGACCCTACTGCTACTGTTCCTCTGCAGTCCCAGGAGTCAGGACACAGGGTCATGTGCAGGGATGTGCAGGTGAAATGACAGCCCTGCTGAGCTGAAGTGATAGGCTGCTCACCTGACTAGTCATTGACCTGACCTGATCCTATCATTGCTCTGCACTCTTGCTTTCATCCCCTTCTCTGCATTTGCTGTGTATCACTATGTTCCCCTAGATTTTCTGGACCTGTGGTTTCTTTTCATAGACCCTGTGGAAGTGTGAGCATGCACACAGTGCTTTCTGACACCAGCTAACTCACTCTGGGCACTCCTGTAGTACAAACCATTCTGATAGCATCCTTGCTATTCATTTGAAGTAAGCAGGAGGATGGGATGTCTGTGGTGGGGGTTGGAACAAAATTCTCCTTTACCAATTTTGTCAAAATTTCTATTAGCCAAGGTCTTTATTTAATTGGTTTTGGGGTTTTGTTGTTGTTTTTTGGTTTGGATTGGTTTTTTTTGTTCCCTCCAGCTTTTGTTGGCCTTGATGATATTCAAATCTCTTCTGTGTTTGCCAGCATTCTGCAAAGAAGGGAAGAACTGACTTTTCCAGCCTGATGATGTAAGACTAATTCTACCTTGCAACCTTGGTGGTTTTTAGGATAAACTTCTGCAAAGCTGCATAAGTTGCACACTGCAAAGCATGAACAGCTCTGTCCTGTTTAAACAGGTTTCAGTATGGTTGGCTCTTGATGCTGCTCAGGGAACAGTAAACCATGGCTCGTGTCAGAGGGTTAATTTCTCTGCTGGCTGCTCTGCCACATCTCAGACAAACCTTCCCAAATAGCAGGAGTCATAGGCTACACCCAGATGTGCCTGCTTAAAACATCACATGGTATCTTCAGGAGAAGTTTCATGTTACACCAAATTTTGGACAACTCCATCTATCTGCTACAGTGACAGCTCTGTTGCTTCCTGTGAGTTAGGCCCTGATGTAATCAGAGATAAACTGGATCCAAGAGCAAAATGTTGCTTTATTATTACTATTTTTTATTACTAATTTATTATTATTATTATTGGGGGATGAGCTCTCACTGGATCAGCTCTGAGGCTCTCACTGCTCAGCTGCACCATCCCTGGAGTTGCCTCCAGGGAAGCAGCCAGAGCTGGCTTGTGGGGGGAGGAAGGGAACAGAGCAAGGGCTCCTGGCAGGCAGCAGCCACAGTCACTTCACTTTGGATGTAATACAAATATTACAAATATTGCAACTGACATCCTCAGTCTGGCAATGAAGATGCTGGGGGCGCGTGTGTGTGTGTGTGTGTGTGTGTGTGTGTGTGTGTGTGTCTGCAAAAATGACCCTAATGCTGGGATCTCTGTGTACAGCAGTTTGGGGGTTTTGGTTTTGTTTCTTCTGGCAAGACAGAAGGAGCAGCAACATGAATTATGAGAAGCTGCAGGAGAAAACTGTTAAGAGAGGATGGGATCCACCACTTGTCCCATGGCAGTAATCAGAGGTGTCTTTACTTCTGCATTTGAGATAAGTTTTTAAGATGTTTGGACATTTCCTTTTTACTCAGTTTACAAACTTGTAAAATATCCCACCCGATTTTATATATTTATATTTTATATCGAACTATTTTATATCAAACTGTAAGTTCGATAAGGTCACTTGGCTTAATATGAGCAAGGAAAGATTTCCCCAGGAGTGCTTAGCATAGGAAGGTTTTCTTTATGATACTCTAATTCTAGTAAAGCAGAGCAATAAGCATACATCCTCAGACTACATCTCATTCACATCATGCAGCCCAGACTTTTCAGTACTGCTCACAATTTCAAGAAGAGAAAAAAAAAAGGAGAGAAGAGAAGAGAAGAGAAGAGAAGAGAAGAGAAGAGAAGAGAAGAGAAGAGAAGAGAAGAGAAGAGAAGAGAAGAGAAGAGAAGAGAAGAGGAAGAGAAGAGAAAAAAATGTTAAACCATGGTTTATAATGACAGCAGAATTTGGAGCAGGCTGCAGCATACTGCTCATTAAGTGTTGTCCCTGGGCCAAAGAGAGATATCTGTCAATAATTTAAATCTGTTTTAAAATTTCCTTCAGGAAAATTTCATAAGGGACCACCTTCTCAAGTCCTGAATGGATTTGAGAAAATAGGTTTACTCCCCAGAAAGCCTCAATGTTTGCCTTATTATAGAGACAAAAAATTAAATAACATGCAATCTCTGTCCAACACTTTTCTCTTCAGGATTATTTAAAACTATAGAGCTAACAAATCAAGTTTCCTTTATATTTTTGAGGCTGATTAGTGGGGTAATGATGTGATTACAAGGATGAGAACTGAAAGAAATGAAACAGATATTTCTTAGTTTCTCAGGAAAATCTCCTCTATCTGCCATAACACAGCACTGATGGCACCAGCACAGGGTAGAACAAGCTATGGTGAGGTGACTACCTACTTGTGCAGGGTGGCTCAGACTCTGCCCTGGAGAGATAAACTCTGCCCTGCAGAAAAGATAAAGGTAATATTAATTTGTAAGGAAAAATCAAGACTAAAAGAGAAAACTGTAGTCTTAATCTAAGAATTCTCAACTATGTCCTTTGGGGAAGCTTAGACACCCAAAAAAAAAAAAAATCTGTGTTCCTGACTATGACTTTGTTCTGCAGTTATTGAAGTCAAGAGCAATATTCCCATTGACTGAAGATGTGCAATTATGAGTCTTGACTGCCTTAGAGATAAATCATCCATATTCACTCTGGTAAAAAAGGACTTTACAATCCCCTTTCAGGATTAATAAAATGTATGTACCAAGAAACATCTGGCCATTTCTGGAAGCAACAAAAAACAATACAGTTTTTTGCAGAAATTGCATCACTCAAATGATTGGCAAGAAGACATCATCAGTCAAATTTTTTACACAAAAATATGTAAAATCTTTAAAAACATATGTACTTTGCCAGCAAATCAGTTAGTTTTCCTTCAGTCTTCAATGCTGCATAGATAAAGAATCATATTCCTAAATAATACTGCCCCTTTAAAAGGGGTTAAAAGTAGTATATTTTATGAATAATAGATTCTTTACATAGATTATTAATGGAAACATAATATTTAAGCAGACATTTGTGGTGAAATCTGAGACTACTTGCATATTGGTGAATATCCCTCAGCTTGTCACAGAAGTCACAACAATCCTAATATGAAAACCATGGGTCATTTCCATTGCCTTTTCCCCAGTAAGATTGCCATTTGATTTCAGTAAATAACTGCCTGAGTAAAGACAATAGAAGCAGATCTCATGTTTGAAAAATAAGAACAAACACAACTAAATATGAACCAGGAATGACAGAAGAGCCAAAAATAAATATTCAGAGAAAAAAGAGCAAGAGGAATAGACAGTTTAATGAGACTGGGAGTGTGGAGATTAAGACAATTTTCATGCTAGTTTTAAACTCAAATTAAGAAGAAGGCTATAAATATTTTATTAAAAAATTGTGTAGGCACGTTTTGGTATATCGTTCTTTTCTTAGGCTGTACAGAGGCTATCAGCTTGTTTTAGTTTAGGAGACCTAAAGAGATGTCTTTCAGTGTGAAGCATCTTTGAATAAGTCACATTATCATGTTTGCTAGACTGTGTTTTCCTCTGTGTTTTGTACAAGTCACAGGCTGAGTTGTGAGCAGTACACTCAAATCAGTGAGGTACGTGTGTCTTCTCTAAAGCAACAACTTCTGAACACAGTTTCTACTTATTTCTCAAGTTTCAAGGTGTGTTCTTGGCACAAGTGGACAGAACTCTTTTGCATTTAGTAAATATTTAATAATGAAGGAGGAACAAAAAATTAAGAGGATAGAAGACCTTTTCCTTATGTATATCTGAACTACAGTCCCAGGCACTTTTCTAAATGTATAGTGAACCAAAAATCCATTAATACCTTCCTAGATAACAGTGCCCATCCATCCTCTTTGTTTGTTCTGTCAACACAGCTGGGACACATCCACACTTTGAATAATTTCTCTCTCAGAAATGAAATCTCATAGTAGTAGTGGGGGGAATGAGTGTGAACCCAGCCATGGAACTAGGGAGGGAAGGGATTAGGGGGAGCCTGAATTGTAAAGCAAAAGCAGCATCAAGTCCTTAGCACAGATAGAAAGGGCATAAAGTCCTTAGCATAAGGAAATTGGGGTCAACTAACCCAAGAGTGGGACAAAGTAGGAGAAGACAAAATCCTTGCACTAGGTTGGTGGCAAGGAAAAATTATATGGGCAGAAAGCACATAGCATGTGAAAAGAATGGAGATCCGGGCAGAAAAATTGGGGTACACTGATGTGCTTGTCTCAAGGTGGGAATGTTTACAGTATCTTTTCAGTGGGGAGCAGGTGAAGAGGGACTTTGAGCCACTGAGTAGTAAAATATTGACCACATGGTGCCTTAGGTATGAAACAGAGGCTTGAGGGAACCCTGAAACTGGAGGTGTCGTACAGGGGGGTGTTTTGTATACAGTATGAAAGGTGACTTTAAAAGGGAAAAAGATTCACAGAGTGAGGCAAGACAAATGAGGATTCAAGTTTAGCTGGGTGTTCAGGAATTGGTTCCTCTGGAGTCCCTTTACATAAATTCCCCCACATTGCCTTAAGGAGACGAGACAGGAACCTGCTGTCCTCAAAGGACTCTTCAGCCACTGGGGTGGAAAGAGTTGCCAGGCAGGCTCACATGTGGGAACGTTAACCCTTGTCACTTCTACAGCCACCACAAATGTATGCTTGCCTCCTGGCTGTCCATCTCCTCCGGGGAGCCATGTGTCACTTTGGAGAGGGGTGACTGAGGATATGCTCTGCTAGAGCAGCACATCCTCATGGCCTGGACAGCAATTTTTTAATGAGTAATGGTAAATTGTGTTCAGTCTGTCCAGCACTTTGGGAGTGCCTTCATGCAACAACAGAATCAACAGATGCTGAAGAGACGGTTTACAGGGAGCAATTTCTCATTTCTCCACAAAACTGTGACCCTGCACATATGGCCTGTCCACCCATACCCCATGCATGTCCCATTTTTCTCTCTCTGGAAACATAGAGGCATTAGTATATCTCCAAGATTTTTTTTGCATTATTCTTACATAGCAGTTTGCATATTTTTCTAATCTGACACTTTCAGTTTGGGTATATACTTGCATTCTTACTAAAACACATCCAGAACTGCACAGCTTCAGACAGCTTTCTCTCCACCACAGAGCTGCTACCAAATAGCACAGGAACTTTTTTTAACACTGTGGTTGTAGCTGACTGCATCTGGCAGGTTCATGTCTGCCTCAGGAAGCACCAGCACTGGAGCAAGACTATGCTCTCAGTATCATCTCAAGCTGTCTATCTTGTGTTTGGGAACAGGTACAGGAAAGGCAGACCTGGCTGGGAACTTCTACTGCCAGTATGTGCTACAGACAGAGGCTGCCCATTTTGGGGTGTAGCAGCAGAAATCCTTGGGAGTGGTAAGTTTGAGTGGCTTGTTACAATGTGGGTATAGCACTTTCAGAGACCTTGGGCACCAAAGTCCTCTGTAGGAGCCCTTGAAACACACTGTAGTCCCAAAAATTAATGAGAAGTGAAGGAAATAGTTTTTTGTTCTCCATCCTTGCAGATTTTGCTGCTCTGAGTATGATTTCATACTCAGGCAGGGAGAGTAGGATTACACAAAATATGATAAACCATTAGAAATTGAGAAGAGCAATTAGGATCCATCAGTGCATCTATTTTTAGAAACCTGAAACGATGGACACAGGACACTGTAGTGCTGTGTGCTGTATAGACACAGGACACAAGGTCTCCACCTCTCAGAACCGAGCAGTTAAGTTTAAAATCAAAGACAACAGACCAAAACAGACAAATCAAGACAGGACAACAACTCAGGCATCCCAACAGACCTGCATGGCAGTCCCTCACTGTTGTCAGCTCTTCTCCAAAAAGGATAGTTTTGAGGAATGTGCTTGAGGGACAGTGTGAGAAACTAACAGTGACAAGCTTACTGATGTTTATGGAGAAAGCCTTCCTGTGAGAGAGATGTGGGGGGCAGGAAGTTTGGAGATCTTTAACTGAGCTACAGCATTACCATATTCAGTGTATACGTTTGACATGGCTGTGTAGGACACTTGAACTGCCTGTTTGTTGGCCTAATCTGTCCAAATGAGTCATTGCCAAAAATGAGCCAAAAAAGTCATTGGCTAGAGAGAAGAGAGAGGAAAGATAAAGAAGAAAACCACATCTGCTGTGTAATGAGAGCCATACCATAGGCTGGGTGGAAATGTGGCAGCATTTCAAGCACATGCTACTCCCCACTTTGATGCAATCCTGTTTTCTAGATCTCTGCCTGAGATCAAGGCTGGATGGGAAGAGAGAAGTGGACTTTTGCAGAAATGCAATGTTTTGCCTGTCTTGTGACCAGACACATATGTAGCTCTGGATGTGAGTGTCAGTCAACAAAGTAGGATGTCTCAGTAGGATGTGTCAGTAAATTCCTTGATGGAACTGCTTTTGTTCAATCCACTTCAAGTTCTGCATGGTGCCCCTTGGCTTGATGCTGAGTGCCTCTGTGGTAAATGAAGTATTTTGCATGTCCAGCTTGGGACATGGCAGATAATAAACAGGTTTTCTACTTAGTAAAAGACTGACCTTTTTCAGGAAGGAAAGACATTCTGAGCAATCCTTTTGCAGTATTTCCAGGCAAAGAAGGGACCTGTTTTTGTCCCTTAGCATTTTTTCCTTCAGAGCTGAAAGCCAGCCTTGGCCCATGGCAGTCTCCTTTAGCCTCCAGCTGTTAAGTTTGCACAGCATTTTCCCTCACAGTTTTCTTGGATGCCCCATTTGGCAATCACAAATTTATTTCCCACTCACAAGGAAAAACACAAAGATTGGTCATGGAGGTGAGATGCTTGTGAGCCAGAGATGATGTGTTAAAGTAGAAAATATGTCTACAAAGCAAATACAGAGTATGCAGACTTTTTGACTGTCCCAGATAGATCACCTTGAAGCAATTTCCTGATGTAAATTAGCTTCCCTTGAAACATCCCATAAAAATGCCTGTCTGCTGCAGAGAAACTGAAATATTCCTCAGAAAGGAAGATTAATAATGAAGATAGTCTGAAAAAAACATCATCTATAGGTGAGTATCAGGTACAGTGAAAATGGGGCTGTAGAGAGAGGTTACAGATGAACTGATCATAGGAAGGAAATTTGTTGGTTTTTCACATGGAGTATCACAAGGTGCTTTCTAAAAATGAAAGTTGAAATTGCACAGAGTATTATTTTGCAACTGTAGTATAAATATGTGGTATCATAGTATCCAGAGTGGTTCTGTAGCAGCAATCAAACAGTAATGAGGGAATGATGCTGGAGTAAGACCATAACCCTGAATAAAACCAGAAACATTCCCTAGTCCTATACTTGCCAGCAAATTCCTTTATCTAGACCCCAGTGCTAATGGAAGTTTTTCACTCTGGATATCTAGTGTCACTCATAAGAGGCAATGTGCAGGGTTTCAGTGTGTCTCTCCTCTGTCCTTCCCCATCACTGTCCTCACTGCTGTTGTGATCCTGTGCCTGTTCAGATGGAGACCAACTGGAGCACACTGTAGAGCCTTCTTTTACCATACATGTGAATTTTCTTCCAGTGAAAAACAGGATGCAGACAGGAGGAGAAAATCGTACATCTGAACCTTATCGTTATATGTATTTAAAATGTGGCCAGGATACATTTTGGGAGCTGATGTATCTGGTCCCAGAATTTTAGACATACCTGGAAGGTACAAGTTGCCTGATATCAGATTTCAAAAATTAAACTGTGTTTCTTACTGCCTTCCACTGTAAAACAGTAATAATATTGTACAGCAAAGCAAGGAATGCTGACAAAGTGACCTTTTTTTTCATAATCAGATAAGTGCACCAGGAGAATAATTACTTGTCTATTAGCACTTGATTTGCATGTGGCTTCAAAATTATTCATGAAAAATGCTGTTAATATATATATTCTGAATGTCTGAATGTGAAATGGCTGCTGTTACAATTAAGAAGGCTAAGGAAGCCTATGGAAAATATGAAATTGATAGGGAAACCTCTGTGTGACATTTTAGTTAATTAAAACATGTAATTGATTAAAACAAAACACAGTGAACTGATTCAAGACCATCTGTCCAGGATAATCCTAAGTATATAGTCATAGTTTTGCATCATTTGAGTAATAACCATAGTTGAGCAAACATTTTGGAACAAAGATAAACCCATTAAGCATAAGTTCTATGTGTGAGGACACAGAGGACCCTAGTCTTCAGTCAGGGCTGGGGCTCTAGGCTTTGACAATATAACAAAAGCAACCAGGAAAGGGAGTGAAAAATAACTGAGGACTAAACATCGGGTTTTAACATGTTTAAAACTGTTGATTAATACATCCTTGACTAATAAAAGTCATATTTTTACTTCTAATTACTCAAGTTTTGCCTCATTTAAACAGTATTTTGCTATTTTGAGTCTTCCTCCACAGATTTTTATCAGAAGCAGAATGAATGGCAATCAAAAATATGCACTAGAATGTTTTCCTTTCAGAAAAAAAAAAGAAAATAAAAGAAGAAAAGCATATTCCTCCTATGACAGTGTTTGAATTTTAATGTAAAACGCATTCTGAGATAATCCTCACTTACAGAGGCTTGTTCTTGCACTGAAGGATGACAGGCTTTTAAATCTGCCAAAGATGAGTTCAGAACATTCTTTCTGGCTCTGCATTGCTTCTGCAGCACTTGCTGACACCACTGCTGCTTAGGGCAGCATAAGGAGTCTACCTTAATTTAAGGGTGAGCAGCAGAAATGGGAAATGCTGATGGCTGGGCCTCAAAGGTGAAGAAGGAGCTGCTGTTAAAATCATCTTTCAAAGAACAAAATGGATAAGCAAGGGTAGCAAATAGCCAGGCTTTAAAAGAGCTTCTTTCTATACTCACTAATTTAATTAGCTGCATCCATTTTATCAATTGAAGGATGTTAAGGCTATGCCTATGCTAGCAAATTAAATATGCTTATGATCCCGCTGAGGGCCACTGTGCCTACCCACTCTGTTAAACTCTCTTATCTCCCCAAACAGGGTGGCTGCATCCAAACTGAATGGTCTGTGACTGATTGCCACACAGCATCCAGGGGCTGTCTGGGGAAGGGCTGCACATCCTAGCACAAGTGTCAGGAGGGCCTTCTCACAGGAGCTCTTGCTGGGACCCCTCTTCCAGCTTAATAGTCTGGATGCTCAAATTCTAGTTCCAAGGGACATTTACTATCTCCTTCACCAGTACAGGGAGAGCAGTGCATTTGGCTACTAACATGAATAAATGTGCTGAAGTCAACAGAATAACTCATACTGATGAAGGCATAGATCTAGTATGTTGTACCATTGATGCAAAACTACAATATGATTAGGAATTATTGCAACAGGAATCTCTGCATAGTCATATGCATTTATTCTATGGAGCCACAGACCTCTGAAGATCTGGTGGCTATTCATATGCCCAGAGTTACTTGCATACTTTGGGGTTTGACACACTGGTCGAGACACAGACAGACAGTAAAACCCCCTGTGAGCACACTTTACAATGTTCAGTTTATTTCTTTTGGCAATTGAAATCTATATCACACTTCTGTTAGTTCTTCACTATGTCCTGATTCAGAAAATTTGTATTGTAAATTATTTGATTTGGGGTAGATAAGGCCCTCACCACATGATAGGAGATGTATGAATAGTTGAAAGCAGCTAGAATCATACCAGAATTTCAAAGCTATCAGAGTTTTATTGTGTTTTTCTCCAACAGAGCCTTTGGATTCACCTATAAGAAATAATATGTCGATAATATAGTTTCGGCAAAGGACATACCAAACATGTAGTGACTTGCTCAGACCTAACCAATGTAGGATAAAAGATGAGATGTACAAGACCACAGGAAGTAAAATATTCCTTGTTCAAATTTATAAGCTTCATGAACACTCTTAAAATAAACCTTGTATGCATAGTTATCAACCTCCATTTCCTGGTCACACAGGATCTGGTTCTAGATTACAGGCCTGCAGCAAAAGAAGCAAAGCAACAGAGCAGGAAAGAGTGGAAGACAAAATTAGTATTTATTTTTTACTCACCTAAGTAATCAAGTATTTCCATATATCATGCAGCAATTGAAACTTAGTTTCCAACTCATTTTCATCTATGGTGGATCTTCCACCATCTGATAATGGTGTGACCTCTGATTAAAATTCTTTATGAGGTTGGGATATATAATATTGCTCTCCTGTGTAGATTCCTTTTACCTAAGATGGCTTGGATTGATGGTATACTTTTCTTCCATATGAGGCAGTAGGCTTTCCCTCTGCTATCTTCAACTGTTTTCCTGATAGATCTATGGACCCAGTATGTTTGAAACTGCTGTCTCTGAATAAAGCTGAGCTTGGAGTGGCCAGAAGTTGTTTGCAGAGAGAGGACAGACAGACACACAAGAACATACATATGCTCAGAGCAAGACTGCATCATCATAATTTCCATAGAAGCTAAAAAGAAATAAACACAGCAGTCTGATTTTGCTGCACAATGTCTTTCTTAATTGTCAAAGTTCAGCTGGGCTAGAAACCAAGATAACCACATTTTAATGCTAAGCATATCTGAAGACTCATGCTGCAAGCCTAAGGCAAGTGTGTTCTCAGAAAGCAGGCTCCACACCAGGCATTGAATGCAGCCACAACAAATCATCTTCCTTTGCACATCTAGATCCTGAAACAGGGTGTAGAAGACCATGCACACTGCGGCATAAGTGTGGGAAGAAGAAAATAAAACCGCCCTCACAAATGAAAATATGGAAGCTCTGCTGCACCACCGGTGACTCAGACCTGCTTCTTTCACCCCTGCCAAGAAATTCAGGACACGTCCTCTTCAGAAATGCCTGGCCATGTTACTGAAATACCTGCACTTCCCAAATTCTGTCAGAAAGTGCACATATCCTCTTTCAAGATCTTGGCAGCATAAATGGAATGATTCTGTGAGGAATAATCTGGGGTCTCGGGTTCCTATGGCTCTGTTACATACTCCACAATAGCTCAGCAACAGATGCTACTGGTAGGAGCTCGGTGTATGTACTGCACAGAGGAATTTCCACTGAAGCCAATCGACTTTGCTGAGAAGGATGTTGGAAAGCTCATGTGTGGGAGGAGAGGAAAGGTTCCTGTGTCTCCACCACAGCTACCACAAAGTCCCAGTGGGTCTCAGCTGCTCTGAGTGGATACTATTAACTGGGTGTCTGGGGTTCAGGGAGAGAGTTAGTTGTTTTTCTCTCAAAAGAATGTGTATGACTTTGTAGATTATAATTACTCAAACTGTATCCTGCTGTTCCTCAGGGGAGAAAGACCTCTCCCCTCTGCTTGACTATTGGCCAACTGAAATCACTTTGGTTTGGGGAACAGGAAAAGGCCAGAGCTGTGACCTATGAAACAGATCTGTGAATCTCTTGGTTTATAAATCCCAGCACAGAGAGGCTGGCCCCCTTATGACAGCTGCCTGTAAAACCTGTGACCTGACAGTGAACAAAATGTCAAGTCCTCTTAACAAAGGAATCACTAGACTGCTGCTCAAAGAGAGGAAGTTCTCAAGCAGGTATTTTGTCATTTAAGTGACACTCTTCCCTACTGAATGCAGGCTTCATCTCAGCATTTCCTACTATTGTTGCCTAGCATTTGGATTCCTGCTGCTCCCCTCCAGGGGCTGGTGATACTTCTCCAGAAGTTTCAAGCACATAATTAGATTGCTCCCTTAGTAAGCAGAATTTCCTGGAGGGGAAGCACATTGCAGCACTGTTCCACGACTTGCCCAAGCTGCCAGCAAGAGCCAAGGAGAAGGCTGGTTCTTGAATCCACAAGGATCTGCAAACTCAGCTGGCCCAGGATGCATAGCAGTAAAAGTCTGGCAAGGCTTTGACATAGGAGTTGCATGTATTTAATAATATGTTTTGGATAGCAGAGCCCAAGAAGAGCTGGGCTGCAATTTGGCAGGATACTGGACCAACCTAATGGCTTGGTGCTGCCAACAGGCTGTGATCCTATTCCCATCTTCCCCCTCACCCTTCTGCTCCCATCAGAGCCTCCTGCACCTTCCATGGAATTGCTGGGTGTGGAACTCAGCTGAACATGCCAGGTGACCAAGAAAGCTGACTCAGCTCCTAAGCTCAGGAGACCCCTCACTTTTTTGCTGGCTTTGTTTTCTGATGTAAATAATGAGATAAACTGACCCACTCCTAAAAGTGAGCGCTGGACAAATGCTGGCATTGGTGCAAGGCAAATGTTAATGGCATGTGCCTGTGTGGGAGGAAATAGAGGACAAAAAAAGAGCAGCCCCCTTCCAGCAGCAGCAAACTGTTAAATTGCATTCAGCATCACATGAACCCCCACCTTTGAGCCTTGCTTATTGCCAAGTCCTTTTTCTTTTTTCTAAATTCCAAAACCCTACAGTGGGTGATATCTAATTTATTTTGGGACTCAGTGTGCATTTCAAACAGATTTATTTTACAGGAGGTATGGATGATGGCAACCCACTGGGCAGATAACAGGCCAAACTGTACTTCGGAGTATGATTCCAGCACAGCAGAAGCTGCTCTAAATTTGGGCTACTGCTGCCTGATTTCCCTCCCTCCTTACTCACACATTTCTTCTTTTCCTGCATGTTTTGCTCTTATGTTTTCCATAGCACTGGTGCCAGTGCAACCAGAAGACAAACTATGCTCAGGGAGCTGACCTAACTAAAAGCTAATCTGTCCTGAAGGTTTTTCCCTTGGGAATCTGTTTTCTGAATCAGACCACTGTACAAGTCCATCTCATTAAAGGGATGGGGTACAAACATTTAGCTGATGGTGTAAACAAAGGAAGAAAGCTACTTTGTATTTTTTACAGCCTGTTAGTTTTTTAAATGCATGGTAGGTGAGTTTTCAAACTTCGGCACTAAGAACAAACAGGGAAGATTCTCAAGGGACTAAAGATGGAATATTTAATCTCAAAGACTTTAGTTCATGAGAGTGATTTAGGCATCTCTCTCCCCTTCCAGGAACTGAGGAAGTTAGGTAATGATGCATTCTTTGTCTACCAACAAAACCTCTGAATGTAGAAGAGCAGCATCTTTTGAAACCAGCCAGAGGGAAAGACAAGGCAGTGAAGAACTGAGATTCTTCTTCTCATATTTAGAATTCTCTGTGTGTAAGATTGGAACATTTTTTGATCTCTCCTTCCTTTCATTTTTTTTCTAGTTTTAGGTAACTAGCTCTGCCCTGGGAAATAAATGTGTCCTGCTGAAAAGTGGCCTCCAAGGAAAAATAGGCAAAGGCTTAAATATCCAGTTTTTGTGGGTTGACACTGGCTGGATGCTGCTCACTTGCTGCCCTCTGCAGCTGGATAGAGGGGAGAAAATTTAACTAAGGGTTCATGAGTTGAGATAAGGAACTGAGAGGTCACTCATCAAACATTTCAAGGGCAAAACCAGACTTGACTTAGAGATATAAGGTGAATTTGTTACTAATAAAATCAGAGCAGGATAATGAGAGGTAAAATAAGCTCTTAAAAAAATAAGTTAGCTGCCTTAATGCCTCCCTCTTTCCCACTACTATGCAGGGAGATAGGGAATGGGGGTTTGGTCATCACCTGTGGTTTTTCTCTCACTGCTCAGGGAGAGGAGTTGTTCCTCTGCTGCATCGTGGGGTCCCTCCCATGGAGACAGTTCTCCGTGAGCTTCTCTGACATGACTCCATCTCACAAGCAGCTGTGACCTGTGCCCTGCTGCAATGTGAGTCCTTCCCACAGGCACCAGTCCCCCTCAGACTGCTGGGGCGTGGGTCACTCTTCCAGGGGGTGCACTCCTCCAAGGACAGGCTGCTGCAGCATGGGGGGTGGGTGTCTCTCTTCACCAGGTCTCCCACTGGACCACAGCCTCCTCCCAGGCATCCACCCGCTCCGGCATGGGCTCCTCCACAGGCTGCAGGTGGATCTCTGCATCCCCGCCATGGATCCTCCAAGGGCTGCAGGGACACAGCTGCCTCACCATGGGCTGCACCAGGGGCTGCAGGGGAATCCTGACTCTGGCACCTGAAGCACCTTCTGCCCCTCCTTCCCTGACACCAGTGTCTGCACAGTTGTCCTCTCATGTGTTCTTACTCCACTCTTCTCTAGTCACAACTAAAACTGTGCAACCACCTTTCTTTAGATTTCTTCTTAAATGTGTTATCACAGACATGTTACCCCCATTTCTAATTGGCCCAGATTTGAACACCAGTCCATCTTTGGAGCCAGCAGGGATTGGCTCTGCAGGACATGGTTAGAGCTTCTAGCAGCTTCTCACAAAAGCCACCAATGTGGCCCCTCAATATCAAAAACCGTGCCATGCAAAACCAATACAAACAACATTAAATGAAACATCAAACATGGGAAATCCTGAAGTCAAAACAACAAAATGGAATTGAAGAAAAAAGGAAGACAATCGCATTGAGCTGAAACTTCAAGAAATGATTGTCAAAGAAACCTCAAGATTTCATTTCCATTGAGAATTTTCACGTTTTCCAATTTCATTTCATGCCGTTATTTTACCTTTCTTGTTTTTTCATTTCCATTCATTCCTTGATTTTTCATTTCCTTTCATGAAATGATATCTCGAGATTTCATTGAAAACCATGTCATAAAGTTTTCACTCATTTTGATGCACTTCCTGTCTTTCCAGTGCTTTTCATTGGTTTCACTTCATTTCAGGATTTTCTGTTTTTCCAATTTCACTTCATGTCATTATATTTCCTTCCCTATATTTCCATTTCACTTCATTCTCTGATTTCAAGATTTCATTTCCCTTCATGAAATGAAATTCTTCCTTCATTCATGAAGGAAAATACATTCTCGCAATTTCAGTGAGGATCAATTCAGCAAGTTTGGGACCATTTCATCACAGTTAATATCATCCCCTTCACTTTAAAAGTTTTCACTTTTGTTCAGAATTTTTTTTTTTAGCATTTCATTTAATCAATTTCTTCTCCAGTCTCTTCACTTTACTTTATTCTCTGATTTCAAGAGTTCAGTGTGTATAATTTTGGCAAGGTTCTATCCTTTTCACTGTCCCTCATTTCATTCCCAGCCCATCCGTTGTATTCACTCGTTTTTTCTTTTTTTACACTTGCTTTTGATTTCATCATTTACCTTTTCTAGTTTGTTTGTTTCACTTTCTTCTCTGATTTCAAGATTTTATTTCCTTGCATGAAATGAAATTCTTCATTTCATGAAAGGAAATTAAATGAGAAATCAAGGAAGGAAGAGTAATGGAAGGACAGAGAAGGAAGTATAATGACATGAAATGGAATTGGAAAAACCAAAAATTCTGAAATGAAGTTAAACTAATGAAAAGGAATGGAAAAAGCGGAAGTGAAACTAATGAAAAGGAACTGAAAGAAAGGAAGTGCATTGAAAGGAGTGGAAACTTCATTACATGATTTTCACTGAAACCTTAAGATTTCATTTCCTTTCATGAAGAAAAGGAAAAGGAAAGGAAACCAAATTAGACATCAAGATATGGAGGTAAAAGAATAGATAGGAAAGGAAATATAATGATGTAGTGTTTAGATTTTGGATGGGTGGCAGGTGTCCACGAAACTGCTCTATCACTCCCCTTCCTAGTGAGACAAATGATGGAAAAGGATGGAAAACATCTCCTCGGTTGGCCTCTCAAAGGCAATTTACTAAAGCAAAGGAAAACCAAACAAGTGAAAGTTCTTGCCTCAGGACACACTGTTTTCTCTGGAAGGCAAACATTCTGGAATAACAAATGGACCCACTTCTTCCTCTCTCCCTTAGCTTTTTTATCTGAGTTGCTGCCATATGGGGAATATCCCTTTGGTTCATTTGGGTCAGATGGCCTGCTTGTGTCCCCTCCCAGGTTCTTTCCCACTCCCAGCCCCTTGATGGGGAAAGGAATATTAGAGGGAGAGCACAGCTCAGCAGTAGCCAAAACACTGGTGAGGTATCAAGACCTGGCCAGCTACCAATGCAAAGCACAGCACAGTGAGGGCTGCTGAGGAAAAAAATGAACCCTATCTCAGTCAGACCCAATAACCCAGTCAAAGAAAAAAGAGTTTTCCTCAGAGGGACACTGCTCAAACCTGCAGTTCCCCTCCCAAAAGGAGACCTTCTTAAGCCAGAGCAAGGAGGCTAAGGTGAATGACCATCCCCACCTACAGCAGAGACTTCTAGACAAAAAAACCCCAAAAACACGGAAGAATCGCAAAGCCAGGAAAAGCACAAACAACAATAAGAAGCCCAACTCTGTACCTTAATTATAGTGGTGCTCCCCTGAGAAATTGAGGTCTTGGGTACCAGCCCTTACTTTCAGCATAGATTACAGTTTTTTAAATCCACTGACTCTTTAATGCAAAACACATAATTCCAGGGGCAGGGCTATAGGCAAGGTATTAATTCTCCTTACTTACTAAATTCTTTGATTTTTTAAAGCACAAGACATTTGTACAGTTGCTAATAACATGCTGCAAATGCCCAACAGCTCCAAGCAGGAGAGAGAATGAATGCTTTGTTATTCTAGGAAAATGGATGTGTATTTTTACTGTAGTCATAACAAAGGAAGCTTCAAGCATTTCTCTACATGCCAGTTGGGTTGTTTTTCTCATCACAGATATTCATCTGTCTACAGACTGTAATGTCTTTCTCTGTTCACATGTGATGCATTCTGACAGCTTTTCTACAGTTAAAATTTGATTTTTCAAGAAATCCATTCACAGTTTGGCTTTGAATATAGCACGTGCAGTTACTTCAGCTTCCGCATCACTTTCCATTTTATTTTCAGAAAACTTTGGTTAGCATATTCTTCTACATGTGTCAAATTTCAAATTGGAAAGGACTTGTTTCAGTTCTCCTTCTCTTAATGGAAGCTTGTCATCTCTCCAAAAGATAGAGGAAATGGGGGTGACTGAGAGTTAGATTCCCTTCCTGCATACTGTTACTTCTGGAAAATCAGGTGTTTGGAAGTGAACACATGATGTTGTTCCAGCAGGAGGTAGGATTGCTAGAGGTCAGTCTGAAACTAAGGACATTGCATGGCTCCCCCCAGCTAACCTACTGCTGCTGTTCAGATGTTGACACAAACTACAGCTTTTTTTTTTCATAAAAACAAGCCTTGAGGTAATTGGGCACATGAGAGGCACATGAGAAACACTTGTAATAAGGACTGCAACAAAGAGACATTAAAATCATAGTTAAAAAAGTGTAAAACTACAGTCTCTGCAAGAAATTTAAGGTTTAAGATTTCTAAGTTTTAATGGCAGAATTTATCAAGCTCTGAAATCTTTTCTAGCTGCTTGTGTCTGAACAGAATTTCAACATAATTTCCTTGCATAAACAATCTTAAAAATCTGTGTTGCGTCCTCCTCTTGTTCACAAAGTTCTGTAGCATTAGGCACTATTTAATTTATAATTTCTTTTTTTTTTTTTCTCAGCACCTATGTTCAGGTCACAAAGAGGAGCTTGGTGAGAAGGGAGAATTATGGATTTAGGATTTTATCTCTGCAGTCTGGCATGGTCTTTTGTTTTGAGACTGCACCTTAGTACCTGGATTGTCTGTTTTGGTGAGAGAGGCAACTTTTTGTCTAGGAAGATGATAGAACCAATGACACATGTGAATTCACAAGCCAGGAGCTTTGTGTGGGTCTCTCATAAGCAAGGGACAATTTTGCAGGCATCTGATAGCCTGAGAGAAGTAGAAATCCCATAGAGATAGAATAGCCTTTTCACAGAGACAAAAGCAAGCCTGTTTATGAAATATGTTTCCCAAAAAATAAATTTTAAAACTTCTTTTATATATATTTATGCAATATATAAAGACATGTACTGTGAGTTAACAGAGAAAGAAGGCTTATGGTCCCTAAACCAACACAAGATATGTGACTACATGCAGAATGCATGTCTGGAATATTAACATTATGTTCTTTGCTTGGGGGTCTGGAGGAATGTGTCATGGTTGTCTTTTGGCCTGAGTATATTCCCCATGAATCAAAGGTACAAAGAAGTGGGTGAGGCAAAAGGATAGACTGGTGCACACCCAAGGCTCACCCTGACATACCAGATATATATTTGGACTTGGGACTACTGCAGAGGCACTCCTGTGTTCTGGTGTTTACCCTGTGAGATTGCTTGATTTTGCTGGCACGTAACAGAAAGGTACAGCTAGTGCTGTGAGGAAAAGCACAGCACAGTGCTATCTCCAGCACTAACTTGTCACCTACACTGCCCAGGTAGGGAGCTGGAGCTGTTGGGTGACTGTGGAAGGACACCCTATGGTGCCAGTGGAATGGTCATATCAGAAGCAATCCAAACAGTGCATACAACTGCCTACAATTCTATAAAACATCCTGCCTTCAACCATGCTGAATGCACTTCCATTCTTGTGAAAATACTCAAAGAACAGTAAAACTACACTGTGTTTTAAAGGACAAAATGTCACAGCTTGGAAGGCAGAAGCACTTGGCAGAGTTATCAGCATCTAGAATAAATGTACTTGAGCAGTCCTAGCACAAATGTGTTCTCGGGTACTCTGTCCTGCAAGACAGAGGAATCTGCCAGGTACTGTATACTAAGGCCATAATGTACCAAACAGCTTAAATACATTCTTAATTGCAAACAACCAGCCCAAAGTTAAACATAGGGAAAGCCATGCTATTGAACTGAGGGAAAACCCTCAGCACTTCACAAGGTCAACCCTTAGCAAAACTGGACCTTAATTTCTTGTAGTACCATAATTGCTCATGTGTCTTTGAGCCTTGAATTTGGAAATGAGGGTGACTGTTATTTCAAGGTGTATGACTCAGGCCCTGAGTAACCAGAACAAAATCAGAGACAAGTGAGAATTAGAAGCACAAGGGATAGTGTGGGGGAAGAAGTGAGTGACTGAGTAAGAGGGTTCCCTGAGGTGAACTCCTTGCCACACTACCTGCAAATGCTTGTAACTCACTCCTATGGCATTCTTTTCATTGCCACCTTTATTACCAGATAACCTAAGTGTCATTTATGAAGCACCTGGGGACAAGAAATACGTGCGATCCCAGCCTGGCCACATTCCCTCCTACCGTAGTGACTACGCAGCTCTTCCTGGGATGGGGGGCAGGGCAAGGCAGGCGTGATGAAACGAATTTGGTGAGGTTAAGAGAAATGAAAACATGCAAATTATTCTCCTGTCATGACACTTCTTGAGGTCTGTAAAGATGCGACAGATTGTACTGGTGGCTTTTCTTAATTCTGTATTCCCATGTGCTTTTAGCATATATGCCTTATGTGCTCAAGTTCATGCCTACAAAGCAGCTTTTAACGAAACAATGCCAATGCTGGCATTGTCATTTGCATAACATATAAAATTTTGACAGGCAGCGTGGAGCTGAGCAAGGTTCTGTGCCTTTACAAGGCACAAGAAACAAGTTCTAGCTCAAGAAGTTTATATTAAACAGGTAAAAAGCCCAGAATAATTTTAAAATACCCTGGCTATCAGGGATACATTTATCTTAATCATGAACTCTTGTCAGATTACTTTCATTGACTGCCACCTATCTAGCATAAGGTGGCATGGTAAGGCTGCATGGCTTT
Source organism: Urocynchramus pylzowi (assembly GCA_013397555.1). NCBI lineage: Eukaryota > Metazoa > Chordata > Aves > Passeriformes > Fringillidae > Urocynchramus > Urocynchramus pylzowi. The sequence goes on along the minus strand of VZRH01007890.1, from coordinate 465,667 downwards.
TGATGATCTTATGTCAGTATTATGTTGCAGTTTGAGATAAAAAGGAGATGTGATATGAACTGTAGTTAGGATTTTTCCACTGGAGGGGATTTTGGTGTGAATTTAACATAGAAATCATCTTAGAAATCACAATTGTTTGGGCTGGTGAGGACCTTAGAGACCATCCAGTTCCAGCCCTGCCACGGGCAGGGACACCTTTAACTGGATCAGGTGGCTCAGGGCCCCACCCAACCTGGCCTTTGAGACGTAGTCTCTGATTCTTCAGTGACAGTGCTGTTGAGTGGCTTCATCCCTTTTGGAAGCAGATAAGGCACTCACCAAAGAGCTCTGTTGGCTACCTGAAAGCATCCACATGAGTCACTATCGAGGAATGTCTTTTCCATGGGCTTTTAGTACCTGTGCTTGTGGATGATCAAAACTACAGAAACAAATCTTCACTTGGCCTACCACTAACCCTTGAACAACTCATCTACAGAAACTCTGCCAGCACTTAAATGACAGCAGAGTTTCTTTCTGCATGATATGTGAATACCCAAATAAATGGCAGAGCCCTGAAGTGGAGATCCATGCAAGGCCTGTTTCACAAAGGACAGACCACTACTGATTGTATTCTTTCCCAGGCTTAATAGCTGTGAACTCTCCCCTCAGTTCACATGGAACCAGCACTGTTAGTGGTTTGTTAGATTTCAGAATGTCCTGTGGGATCTTATCTGGCTGCTGAGCATAAGTAATTCTGTAATTGCTTTCGGAATAGTGCATCATACTGTTTTCTCAGCTGCCAATAAAAACTTTCCTCAGTTCTCCCAATACTTTTCTTTCATAAGGAGTTTTACCTCTGCCCATCTCCAACTGCTAGGAGAGAAACCACTTTTTTATTTTTCACTCATGTAGGTTTTTAAATAAATCTTCCATTTTATCTTTACCCTAGAGCTCAGTCCTCACAACTAATTCAAGCCAGGTACCTCTATTTCTGGTGGGTGTTCTGCTCTTTCTGAATCTCAGGACAGAACCTGATGCTGATGTCAGCTGCAGGTATTTGAAAACCTGTCTGGAAGTTGCATTAAGCAGGTGAAAATCTGAGTAGCAACTTGGAGAGTAGAAGATGAACTCACCCATTTAAAAGACAGGTGACCTAGTCTAAATGGGAAGAGATGACAGCTTTATCTTTAGCAGGCAATGGGGCACAATAAAAGGATGAGGGAGATGCAGGAACAGATTCATTCTAAGTAAATTACAACTCCTATCAGCCTAGCTGGAATTCAGCATGTGGGAGAGCAGGGACTGCAGCTGTCATCATTGCCCTTGGATTTTTTGTGAGGGGAAGTAAACAACTCTAAATTTCAGCTAGGCTTCTACAGAAGCTTGTGTGGGTGTCCCAGTAGTTTTTGGTAAACAGTTTACAGCAGGAGCCACCAGGAAAATGAGATCTTTTTTTTTTTTCCAAATAAACAAGTTCAACTTAATGAAGGCTCAAAATTACTATGTGTTGGGGGGTTACCCCAGGAGTCTCATTATCTCTAATTGGATGTTTTATTTCATGAAGTAGTCAGCATTAACTTTTAGCTTGGTGAGGAAAAAAATCTCATATTTAATTGCCTCAAAATTTTCCTTTATTCCTGGGAAGACTTGGCAGGATTGTAAATATCCCTAGTGGCCAAGCTGTCAAACAAGCTTTTCCTTTTCAAAGGACATTCTTTTTTCTTTCTTTCTTTATTTTTCCTCCCCTCACTATCCAGGGCCAATTTTGGTTCTCTTTCCCACTCAACACCTCCTACTTCATAGGCAGCACTGGTCCCCACAAGCCCTCCAGCAGACTGAAAGCAAGGACTGCTTTCTGCCTGGGTGATTTCCTGTCTTGAGGGCTCTGTGCCCAAATTTACACCAGAAGAAATCAGTGTAACTCAAGTTTAATATAGCTCAATGCAGAGCTAATTCTGTGCTGAAACAGTCTGGAATGGCATACCAAACTCTGGTTTTGGCCATATGTACTAGTGTTTCACATGACTTCCCCCCAAAAAATAAGTTTTGGCTCATAGTATTATCTATTTTTATCTCATCTATAACCTATTCTAAAATTTCACCAGCTAAGCAAAGCCACCTTTTTAATTTCCTGTCTTATCTAATTGGTCTAAAATCACTATCCAACATAAGTGAGCAGGGAAACATAGATTTCTTTTTAAATAGCAATAAGAAATGGATGATTTATCAGACACATTTCAAAATATTAATGGTGTAAAGACATCTTGATAAATGAGGGACGATTATTCTCATCTTCACAGACCAAAGTACAGCTGTGAAATCCTTCCAAACAGTGCTCAAGATGTCTATTTTAGTTGATATTTGACAGAATATCAACTGATTTCTATTTTAGTTGATTTCTTGATTTTTTTATTTGATTTTAGTTGATTTTTTTATTTGATTTCTATTTTAGTTGATATTTGACAGAAAGGATTTTATTTTTACATTATTTAGGGGAAGTGGAAATGAGTATTTGTTCTGTCCTTTTTCCTTCTTGCTCTCCTTGCTTATCCTCCTGCCTTTATATCTGTAGTGGTTGCAATACTTTATTACACATGGTCCTGAGAGCCTTTGGGAGTTATGTGTCTTCTGTAGTCAGTATTTTTCCTTATTATTTTAAGGTGTGGTAAACCCAGCTGTTGCAAACTGAACACTTGATGTCTAGTGTCTGGAATGTATAAATTAGAAGACAGCTGAAAAGCACTGTAGCCCAGGAAAAACACAGATTTTAACTGAAGCACAGACATGCTTTGGGCTTCTTAGGTGAGATTCTCTACAGCTCAGCTCCCACGTTCTAAAGTGATCCTCTAGTTCATGAAAAAAAGAAAAGGAGGAATACCTGAAGTTAAGGAATCACAATATTACGTTGGAAGAAAAGGCTTTGCACTAGAGGAATCCTAGGTCTGAATTGCACTGAATTATGAATAAGGGAAGGAGAAGACTTCACTTTTCAGCACTTGCCCACGGTCCCATGAAATTAGTTGTGACTAAAGCCACATTCTGAAGGCATGGTTCCATATGATGAGGTTAGAGTTCACTCTAACACAGAAGGAAATGAACACCCTCTCCCAAATTAAGTATTCTTCAGTCTGGTTATTGAGTTGAAGTGGTTCATGGACCATATGGCAAACACCAAGGAGGAGCTAAGGGCGGGTGAAAATCTGCAGTTGGGACATGAGAAGTTAGCAACATCTCAGCTTCTTGGCCTTGGTGAACCATTAGATCAGATCAGCTGCTCCTAGTCCAGTCTAGAGGAATCACTTTGCTCTGCAGATCATTCTGGAAGGGAAAAGACTCAACTGAACAAGATAAAATAAGCTATTTTTGCTTATGCTAGCAGGTTCTTAACAATACATTCAGTATGCCATTGAATAGACAATCTGAAATGAAAGAGCTCTGAAATGTCTAATAAACTCACTGTGCAAAAATCCATGTATGGCCACACAAACTAAAATGTTCTCAGACTACTGGAAAAATTTGGGAGCAATGCTTAGTTATTCAGGAGGGGCGTGATTTTTAAAGTAGGTCTGGCTCAAAATCAACACAACTATGAAAAAAGTTTACCCAGGGGAAAGGAGGCAAAAAGCACTGAAGAACTGAGGTAACAGAGGAACCAACACTGGGGGAACAGAGGCTCTGTTGTTTTTCTAGGCAAATATTTCAGAAGTCTACTCAGAAATTATTCACTCAGTCTTAAAGTAATGAGCCCATAGGACAAGTTTGGGGCATGAGCCCATTTCACCCAGCCTTTCCCTTTGTCCTGAAGGAGATGACCCCTCTGACATGGTCTGAATGACTTTCTGTGTCTTGGCACAGGCAGGCATTCCCTGATACCTCTGGTCTCACCCCGTCCTCCCACACAGAGGCACGAGCACAATGAAGTCTCTGCCTATTCCACTGCACTCCCCAGCCATGGCTGCATCACCAGGGCAAGGAGAAGGAAAGCACTGGGCAGTAGAAAGCAGACAGTTGTCCATGTTGCCTGGAAGAGGGACAGAAATTTGAGAAGTAGAAAGAGAAGGGTGGCTGTTCCAGGGAAAGATGGGTGGTATTGGCCTGGTTGGGTGGGAGTAGTACTGCTGTGAAGAGGAAGGGAGGGAAGCTCCTGAGGACAAGGAGAATGAAAGATCAGGCTACAGAAATCACCTATAACCGATATTCACACCTGTCAGCTTTGGGTGTCCTGTTAATGCTGCAAGCTTTTAGCTCAAGTGAAACCAGCATTATTGCCCTGAAATATAGCACAAGTACTTCAAGTCTAGATAATTCAGATGTCAAAATGAGTATGAGTAAGAAAATGATTTAGTGGAAGGACTGCTTTGTTTTCGATGTCGCTATTTCTTTCTACTTATGCATCCATACAGACACTAACAAATCAGTGAACTGGATGCACAACCAGACACCATCACTGATTACATCTTTTCCTGAACAAAAGCAAGGAAATAGAGGAAGGGGGGAAAAGCAAGCAGAAGTTATTTAAAAGGCAGAACTATTTGATGAGATTTAATCTGCTATGCAGTTTAAATAGAATTCCCAAACTATTTACAATCAGAATGTTGAGGGTTGTTGGGCATTGTAAAGGAATTTTAAATTACTCCTGTTGGCAAAATTTTTTTCTCAGAGTTGCCAAATCTCATTGCTTTATCACAAATCTCATAATGTTGAATTGCTTATTTAAATCACAATTCAAAGAATTACTGACTAATGAGTTTCTTGCCTTTTTTTTTTTCTTGTTTAAATAAATGTAAATTTCTCAGGAACACACTTATTGCAGAAGGTAACAGATAATCAGAGTAAATACCAGAGCAGTCAGAGATGTTATGTTCATGTAGGCCTTTCTCTAATCAGGGGAGAAGAAAATCGCTGTTTGCTGCCGGCTGACAGCAGAAGGACACGGGGTCTGGGGCTCCCTGTTGTTCTGGGGCAGTGCTCACCCTGGTTAATAAACCCTGGCCCCAGATTAGCTCTCACTAATCATCCTCAATCTCCCTCATCTTTCCTCCACCCTGCCCTCTCAGAGTCTTTCCACATTACTGAAACTTTCATGAATATTAAAAAATTCCACTGGCTTGACCGTGACTCCACCCGGAAGGAGCGGCCCGTTTCACCGGCCCATATAGAGCAGCTATAATTAGAAAACCCCCACAACACTTAAAAAAAGTGTAAAAAAAAGCAGCACTTTTTAATCTGACTCAAATGCTGGCAGGGCTGGGGGCAGGATTTGCACCTATTACTGCCCTGACCATTGTGTGTAGAGGTCCGTGATGGACACCGAGCTGCTTCAGCCTTCGTGGGCACACAGGTGTGCACGGGCAGTGCTGTCTCCAGTCATGTCTGGGACAGCCAGCCCTGGTAAAACCCTGGTCTTGGTCTGATTTAAAGCTCAGGTTTTTGTTATGCTTTCAGTATCAGGCACTCGACCTTCTTCGGTTGTCAGTGAAACACCAGACATATAAATGTCTAAAGGGCAGGTGTCAGGGTGGAGCCTGGTGCTTCTCAGTGGTGTCAGGCAATAGGACAAGAGGCAACGGGCAGAAACTGATGCACAGGAAGCTCCACCTGAACACGAGGAAGAACTTCTTTACTGCGTGGGTGACCATGTGCTAGGACAGATTGCCTAGAGAGGTTGTGGAGTCTCCCTCACTGGAGATATCAAGAACCTCCTGGATGCAATCCTGTGCAGTGTGCTCTAGGACAACTTGAGCAGACAGGTTGGACCAGGTAACCCTCTGTGGTCCCAGCCTGACTCTTTCTGTGATTCTGTGATTTCATCCTCCATCTGAACAAAGGCACCTGAGGGATTTTGGGACACCAAGACTCTCAAAAATTGAGTTAAACCCCTGAAGATGTAGTTCAGTTGCACACACTTCACCTGCAGCCTGTTTTCTGTCTTTAGCATACATCAGTGTCATCTGGAGGCTCTTTGTGGGGACCCGGGGACTCCACAAATGCATTCCAGTTGGAATGGTTGTAGCCAGGTGGGTGCTGACCTCTTCTCCCCCATGACTACCAATAGGAGGATGAGAGGTTGCAGTCTTCAGCTGCACCAAGCAAGGTTTAAATTGAACATCAGGAAGATTTTCCTCACAACAAAGGGTGGTTAACCATGGGAATGGACTGCCCAGGGAGGTGGTGGTGTCACCATCTCTGGAGGTGCTTAAGACTGGACGTGGCCCTTAGTGTCGCGGTCTAGTTGACATGATGCCGTTCAGACTCCACGATCTCAGAGGTCTTTTCCAACCTAAATGATCCTGTGCTTCAAAGAGCAACAAGCGCAGATCCTCGCGCAGCGACCCGGCCTCAAGACAGGGCGCAGACAGCCGCGCATCTGGCCTCGACGAGGCCGAAGTGGCCTCCTTTCCCCTCACAGCCCCGGTCCCCTGGGACGAGCCCCGCCGGGCCCCGCTGCCTTCCCGCCCCAGCCGCCTCCCGGCAGCCGGCGGCCAGGGATCCGCCCCTGCGCCCCGCGCATGCGCGCAGCTCGTCCCTCCG